>WWET01001222.1:216419-226419 GCA_011038615.1 Limnodynastes dumerilii
GTGCGAGCGTATGGCCCCTTCCTTACGCCGGCTGAAGTTAGGGTAGCCTTCAGCCGGCGTAAGGAAGGGGCCATACGCCCGCACAGGGGGAGTATCAGGGAAAGTGAACGCCGATATGCTGTGCTTTAGTAAGCACAGTGTATCGCCGTAGGTCTGGATCAGGCCCATTGAGCTGGATCCAGACCTAAGTAAGCGCTTGAAATTAGTTACTCCTGGGCTAAATCATGTTGATTGCAGGGGGAGTCAAGTTAATTGTATTATTTGCATGCAGGGATATATCTTTGAATTGCTTACTGCACACAGATACTGACCGGCTTTACTATCACACTGTTATTTAGACTTGGGATAGGAAACATCACCTCTCAACTCTAATACTGTTTGCAACAGATGAAATATGACTCCCCTGCAATCAACATGGTTTAGCCCAGGAATAACTAATTTCAAGCGTTTACTTAAGTCTGGATCCAGCCCAGGGTTTTATATAACAAAAACACATTTATAAGAGGAGTTAATGCACAGTTGAATATAATAACATTTAAAGTATATCATTTTGTAGTTGGCCATTTTACTTATCTGTATGTCTTTGTGTTGTTTACAATATTGTAGCTCTTGGTTACATGTGATTATTACAGCTAAACGGTTAGAAAACATGGCAAACGTACATATGGCAAACTTACAAATTTAAGGCTATGGCCAATGGTTTTGAACTATTCTCAAAACACAGTTATTTGAAATATAAGCAATTTTGTTAACTGTCAAAATATTCAACTGAACTCAAAATATATTAGCAAACACCTTGGGGGGAAAAAAACCTTTGTTCACACAAAAACTGACAAAAGCCAAACACTAACATCATCGCTTAACCTTCAGTTTGAAACACTAAAACTAAAATATGTTTAGAATTAACACAAGTTCTGATTTTTATTAGAAAAATATTTTATAAGCTATGTTAACAAGTTATGTAATAGGTTAACAGAATATTCCAGCTCCAGTTTTTACATATTTACTGGTCTATATTAGCAGGTTAGTAGTATTAGAACACAGTAAAGGCACATACATACTACGGTAAACAAGTGTTTGGAACAATATCGTGAAAGCGTTTATGCTGAAACAATCACGCCTAATAGTTGCAAAGTACATAAAATCGTTTGGTCACATCTTTTAAAAAGTTTCATTTTCCTGATGAAGCAAATATATATTGTAGTGTATATGCAGGCTGATTAAAATGTTTATTTATTATTTATTTATTTATTAACAGGTTTTTATATAACGCCCAAAGATTACGTAGCACTTTACAATTTTAACAATCAATATAAACAAGACTGGGTAATAAGAAACAGATTGGGTGGCTAAGAGGGCCCTGTTCACAAGCTTACACTCTATAGGACAGCGGGTTTGATATATAAGGGCAAGTGCTTTATATCAGACAATGGATCCAGCCAGGGTTTATGGTAAAAGTGCTTTGTATGATCCAGTCCCACAGCAATGTTAGTAACAGAGATGAGGGAATTTTTAGAATAGAGTGTGTGTGGGTTTGTGTTAATATTGTAAAAGAAATGAAAAAGTGGTTGCTAATATGGTAAATAAAGCTTATGTTGAATAATTTGATAAGCTTGTCTGAAGAGATGAGTTTGAAGGGAGCGCTCGAAAGTTTGTAGTGGACAGTCTTTATGGGCGAGGAAGGTTGTTCCAGAGAGTGGGTGCAGGCCAGGAGAAGTCCTGTAATGGGAATTAGAGCATTTATGAAGCGCAGAAGAGAGTTGTAAATTTTGTGCCTTAGGCAGTCTCCTTCCCCGCAGTGCATCGGGCAATTACCACTGTTTTCCTCAGTGGCCAGCCAAGGACATAAGATGGAGCGATACTTTAAGCTACCCTCTTCATGTGAACTGGATCATTCCTTTCGATCTCCCAAGTGCTTGGGTAAAAATTCTGTCCTGTATCCACTAGAATTTGAGAATTTATTTTCATTTGAAAAAGTATACTATTTCCTCTCCGTCAGACTGTTCCTTTTGCTGCAGTAATATGGTAACGTATAGACACAGTCTCCTTACAATTGTTTGCTTCACGGACTATCTGTATATCACCACAGCGCTACTTTTCTGTTACTAGTTACCACATTGTATATTACCACAGCACTACTTTGTTGCTACTAGTTACCACATTATATTCTACAGGTTTTAGTTCCGGACCAGCCTTGCATTATTGGAATGTTTTTTGCATTTTTACAATTTAATATGTTTAAATAAATCTGTACATTTTTAAAAAAAGGTCTTGTGTTCCTTTTCAGCCTATGGAAGAATCTGTATACTCTTCTTGAGTTCTATTGATAATCACAACGCTGTCTCAAACTTCCCTTTTCTATAATTACTGACACTGGGCTGTATTCAGAGATCCGTTTCAAGATTGGGCTGCAATTATAGACATGCACGGTGCAGGCCAAACCCCCTCACATCCATGACACTCCCCTCTTTCGGCCGTGCTCCCGGAGACTTAACCACCATAGACCACCTGTAACTTTCCGTGTGAAGTTCCGTGCGAATATGTCCTTCGTACGTGCATAGCATGATAATTGCATTTAAATGTCTTCCCCGCCCATTTTTATTTAAATTCGCCCGTGCGTATTTTTCCGTTGCATATGCGGATATATGTAGCCACATGCGATTCCCTGGTCCGTCCGTGAGGCACCTCCACGTGTATATTCAATGTCAATTGCATACAAAAAGTTACTACGCATGCGCAGTTCAAACGTACCTAAAAATATGCACGGGACTCGCCGGAAAAACGGATCTCTGAATATGGTCCACTATGTCTATTTAGTTGTCAAAATCCTTTCCCCCATGCCTTAAAGCACATTGCAAGATCTTGGGCATTGATTGAGGTTGGTGGATTGTGCACAGGAGGATTCAGTATGGAATTAAATGTCTGAGGCGTTTGGGTTTAGAAGCCAGAGTAGAAAAGAGAAATTGAAAGTAGGATTGTTTGGCATTATCCAGGGCAGTTCTATAAGTGTGATAAGTGTTTGTTTAAGTCAAAAAGTCATCGGGAGACCAACATTTGCGCCAGTGATGTTCTTCTTTGCAGTAGAGTTTTTTAAAGGTTTTGTGTGTCATTAGTGTGCCATGGCTGACATTGAAGTTGCTGTGGTACATGAGGGGTAGCTGGAATGCCTTGGTCATCAACAGTTGCTTGGGTTTGGTTTAGGTGAGAAACTGTTATATCAGGAGAGTGGAAATTAGAGACTGGATATAAAGTTGTTGCACAGATTGAGGAAGTTGGTTAAGATTAATGGTATTAAAATTTCTATGGGTGTGAGAAGGTGTTGTAGAATTAGAGAATATAGAGTTAGACTTGGTTTGGTACAGTTTGTAGGTGATAAGGTAAGAGAGGGTGAGGAGAGATATTGAGATCAGCAGTTGAGCATAGCTTAGAGAATACAAGATCGATGCAATTACCATGTGTAGAAGAATCGATCCTTTGGCAGAGGCCAAGAGATGAGGTTACAGAGAAAAGCTTAGAGGCAATAGCAAAAGGAGGATTGTTAATGGGAATGTTGAAATTGCCTAGGATAATGGTTGGAAGTGATAAGAAATGAGGGAGCCACACAGAGAAGTGTTGTAGAAGATGTTGGCAAGATTAATTGGGGGTGTGATAGATCACAGCTACATGCAGAGGAAAAGGGCTAAAGGTACGTACAGCATTTACTTCAAAGGATGTGAAAGTAAGTAAAGGCACATTAGGTAGAACTGTAAACATGACATTTTGGGAAAGAAGTATTCCAACCCCATCTCCCCGATTGTCTCCAGGCCTGGAGGCATGAGTAAAGTGGAGTCCATCATATGACAGTGCAGAGTGTGAGGCAGTGTATGAGTCTGTGAGCCAGGTTTCTGTTATTGAAAGGAGGTTAAGGTTGTTTTAAAGGAAAAAGTCATGAATAGAGGTAAGTTTGTTAAAGACAGTGTGTGCATTCCATAGAGGACAATTCATTGTTTTTGAAGGTGGTGGGAGGCAGGGGATGTGTTTGACATTAGCCAGATTTCTGTAGTGTCCATAGTTTGATTGATTTGTGTGAGATATGCGAGGGGGCCAGGATATGGAGAGATGTCCCCAGCTAACAGAAGAAGTAGTGAGAGAAATAGAAGATTGTGTGATCAAGGAGATGTTTTATTATTTGTACCAATAGAGGACACTACAGATAAACATTTAAGATAGGAAAAGAGTTCATGCGAGTTAATAAGTGGGTTGTTTAGTAGAGGGATGTGAATGAGGGGTATTAAAAGATGTAGAGACGTGAAAAGAAATGTTGTGCAAGCAAATGAGAAACTGCAGTATGGTAAGCATTGTAGGTGGGATATTGTATGAAATTCGAATTGAATGTGTTAATAAAGGTTTACAGTATATGGGTGGAATGAATACAGTGACATTAAAACCATTAATAAGCAGTGTTGCTTGCAAGGAGCCAAGCAGTGTTTCCAAGCTATGCACAGAGTTGCTGCATGGTGAGGAGGTAGAAGATTCACAGCCCAGGTGTGGATGTTTCCCAAGTAAACTGTTTCCTCCTTTCAACGCTTGTATAACGCTTTCAGTTCCATATGATGTTATTTTGAAAGTTCTTAGAAATATTGTACTTAGAATATGCTACACTTATAATATCTGCATTGGAGATGTGGACAGCCCAAGGCTTAGACAGCCCTAATTGGACTGCTTTAGTAAGGTAATTGAGGCATCTAATCAGTGCCTGGATATTAACAACAGCTGAAACCAAATGCCTTGAAGGCAGCAAGATTGTTTAAACAAACAAACAGCCGGGGGCAATAAATGAGCATTCAGCTAATAGGCAGATTTAAGCAATACCAGAATAAATTCATACAACATATAGAGTTGAGCAGTGATGTTTTAGCATAAAGGGATGAAGGGAGATTTAAGAAATAGAGTTGAGCAGTGAAATTCTAGCATAAAGAGGTGAAGGGAGATTTACCTGTGGAGAAACAGATGGAATGCAGGTCAGTATATGGTTCTTGTATAACGCTTACTGATGTTATTTTCAAAGTACTTGGAAAAACTGTACTAAAGCTGGCCATACACTAGACGATTATCGGCCCGATTTCCCAATTATTGGGTGATCGGGCAAATAATCGCTCTAGTGTATGGTACGGATCAATTTTTTGAAACGTCAAATAAATGCACCAGAAATGCTCTGGTGCAGTTATTTGATCGTTCAGCATGTTTGATTTAAAACGATATTTTAAGGGAGCCAATCAGCAAACTGAATGGCTCCCTATCGTTGTAATAGACACTGCTTCTGATCTATGTATAAAGCTACTCTGACAGCTAGAAGTATACCTTCAAAGCTGTCAGAGCAGCATAGTGCATAGATCTGCAGCAGTGTCTATTGCAGGGAATAGTACAGAGAGGGACCAGCCAAACCCGGTACAATCTGCTTCTTTGTCTGACTGAAAGTAGCATAACTTCCCTTGTAATGCAAATATTTAACCTCTGTTTATTGTGTTGAATTCAGCATTAAATTTTCTTTCATTTGATATATGAATCATTTCACTGCATGAAGTGTGACAGTTTTTATAAGCATTCGAAGTTGAAAAACATTCAAATTTCAAAAAGTGTTTGCAATTTTGCCACCTGTGTGTGTGTGTGTACTTAGGTGTATGCTGCCGATAACAGGACATTTCCCTAGCGGGAAATCGTCCCATTTATCGGCCCACCCCCTGCTGGGACCGATAGTCATCCTAGTGTATGGCCAGCTTTAGAATATACTGGACTATAAATAACTCTAAAAATAAAAAATTATTTAGTAAAGCATTCAGTGTCTTAATATGGTTTACAGGTTTTGAAGAGTTGCCATTATCATTTTGACATCACCATTCGTAACAAGGGTTTACCACTACAAAATCTAATTGATAATATTCCAGTCCTATATTAGAACAACAGCAGCTGCTAGTGTGAAACAGTGTTTATTGTGCCTGAAAATTTTCTATCTAAATTGCTTGACAAAATGGCATTGTTTTGCAATTAAGTTCACTTGTTTCTTTTTGTCCCTGTCAAAGCTGGTTTGAGAAAATACTTTAATTATTCTAATAGCATTTTGATATAAAACATATTCCCCTGATCCATTTCACCTTAAAGACCTTCTCATAAAACTCTTCTAGCTTGTTATCTTGGGCGAGCCATTGAGAAGGGATGAAACAATTTGTTATTCCTCCTGCTAGGTCACGGTTCACTTGCACACATTACCATGATGTTTACAATGGAGTCTTGTAACATTCTTCATGCATATTTATGTGTTTGAGTTATACTTGGTTAGCAGCAGATTCACGGCTTCATTCACAGTGACAGTGGTAGGGGAAAAAAACGCATGTCCCAACATTCCAAACATCGTCTGTGGAGTGTCTTAGCATTTTATTAACATCAAAATATACTTTAAAACCTTTAAAAGTCGTTTATTTTGCTTTTTGCCATTGAAAAATAGAGTATCTACAATAGTTTAACTGCAATTATTTATTCAAAAAATTTGTGTTTTTCCCCAGTTAAAGTAGATTACATGTAAGTGTTAACTTAAAAAGTCTTATATAGTGAAACATTAAATGTAACTGAAGTGTAAAGTGACACCTCTTTACTACAGTATACTTCACATTTAAGTCTCCCATTTCCTTATTAGCACCCATGTTTTGTGGACACATTTTCACATGTTTAACAAGTATTTCTATATTAAGGAAAGTATATCCTTTTGGTAATTTAGTTTAATATTCATAGCCATATGATCAAAATTCACCAGGACGCTTTGTTTTAACAAATATATTCACAGTTGATGTAGAAGGCTTGTGATTTCTATTGAACATAGAGCCACCTGGGGAGTGTCATATTATACATATTATGTCATATTATACAAAGAGCCTTATAATTACCAATACTGAATATAGTAATAACATTGGCTCGGATCCAGACTTGGCAATTACGGACGTTTAAAGCTACAAGAGTGTAAACATGGTGGAAGGAGGGAGGTGGCCAGTGCATAAACGTTAAGGTATGGTCTTGATGTCAGTGATTGTCCAATGCAGACACACTGGACATGGCATTACAATGGCAGCGGATTATTTAATCTGAACCATAATCAGTACATTCTTATAGCTGAGCCTCTAGGGCAGGGGTGAAGAACGTTTTTTTTGTTTGTTTGTTTTTCCGCCAAGGACCATTTGGATATTTAGAACATTATTCATGTCCCATAATAAATTATCAACTTAAAAATTAGCCTGCTAAAATGTAATTAACTCACCCCTAATGGGAGCTTTGGAAGAAAATGGTGTCCAAACAGGCCTTATACAGCCCTCAGACCGGACCGTTGCCCACCCCTGCTTTGCTTCATACCCCTGAGTAACATGTAAGACTCCTGTACTGTCCAGGGGTGGACTCATCTATTTCTGATGTTCTTTATATCATGCTGTAAATATGTTTTGTGGAGATACTCATTTCTAACAAATAAACCGAAATAGATCAATAGAATTGATGTGTGTGTTGCTGAAAAATCTGATCATAGTTAGGTAGAAGCCAAATAGATACTTTAGAAGAATACTTTTCCCTGTTGAATAATTAAGCTGTTGTGTTTGAAAGTTTGCATTCATGTTTTTTAACTGTCCCTTGTCAGTTATGATATGTGTCAGGTATCAGATGTTTTAAGCTTCTTCTTTCTTACTGGCTAGAAGTGAGTTATTTTGTTGTTAGTTGTATACACAGGGATTCTGCTTAGGTATATATGTATAAACATGAAGAATACTTAGGTGCTGGACACTGTGCAAATAATATATATGCAGGAGTTCCCTGCGATACACCACTGTAAAGGTCAGGGGAAAGCAATGTTTGTTTTTTTTACTCTTCCTTTTGTGTGTTTGAGCCTGTGTGTACATCGTCTACACAGGTACACAAAATGTTCATGTATATGTACTGCATAATATATACAAGTAGCACTGTGTAAGCAACATTGTAATTTTTTTTTGTGTCATCACACCAGAAAATATTTATTTCTATTACTGTACTTCATTACACATAATCCACCTGTGCAGGATCTAAAGGTCTCTGTTGACTTTAAAGTCTACCACAGAGCTTATCAGTGTCTCTGCAGGCTGCTCAATTTGAATTTTAAAGCTAAAGCTGAATGAATTTGTCTCTTGTTGAGCGTGCCAGCTTTCCTGCTGCTGGATGTTCTGGTGTCCCTTCCTGCCGTGTTTTTCCTTCGAAAAATGGAGCGCACTGCAGGGGCTTGTTAAGCGCAATTTTTTGGAGTGATGAAACCTCCCTATGTGTAGTACATTCTGTGTATCCAAACTTTAGTACAGTTATAAAATAACTGTCCCTAAAATTGCTAAGAGGAGGAAAACACCTGTGTTTTGCCATTTATTTTATCCAAGGAGTCCTGCAGTGCTTGTAACAGTCCTGGCAGGCTTTGATCTCCCCCACTCAGGTTGGTTTTTATGTCAAACACTGGCATTGCCAAGGTGCTTTCCATATAAGTGTTGTGTTTATCCAAATAGGAAGTCTACCGTTGGAAGTGTTGGTGGACTTTAAGCATTTTTTTTCCTTTTTATCTTGCATTATAAAGATCAAAACTCTAATTTGTCTGGCGTTCTCATTTTAAGATGTTTTGACATGATTGAGGCTTACCATCACCTAGACATCTTGGTCTGGATTCACAGTTACGTAGTTTTTTTTTTAGAATTGAGCTACTACGTGTGCGTGGTTGCTTATTTATGCTATCTACGTACCATTACTGTATGCAGATTGTGAAAGCGCGGTCTTTACGTAGATAGTGTAAATAAGCTACTATTAAAACAACGTATGTAAGACGAAAACTACGTGACTGTGAATCTGGACCCTTGTCATTTGTTTCTTTTTTCCTATGCTGTGTTGTCAGGATTAAAAAGAAAAAATAACCTTCAAAATGTTTACAGTTTTACAAAAACCTCTGCATATAAGGCCGTTTATGTTTACCTCTGTGAATTAAACACTTTATTAAACTCCCTACCTAATCAGGTGTGTTGTAATGCTGGGTGATTAGAATTATTATTTAGTCCACAAAATAATAATTTTGTTTGTTTTCCTAAATGGAAATAGGTTTTTGCACCATAACTATTGCTCTCTGATGCCCTGGATCAGAGGTTCTCAAACAGTGGCGCATACCCGCTGTCTGGTGGTATACAGGACAAATGGGCAGGGTTATAGTTAGGTACACTATCCAAAAGTATTTCTATTGTAATCATGAATTCTATCAGAGGGCATTGGTTTGAGAAAAAAATTAAACGATGATGTTGCAGTTTGAACATTCAATGGCATTAAACTCCTTTAGAGTATTTAGCATTGGGTAGTTTTTACATGCTGTTATTTGTAACCCACAAAACAAAGCTATATTATCCTTAGAAAGGAAGAGTGATAAGCTGGCGTGTTTCAGAAAAAAATAGTAATAATTGTGACATTGCACATATTGGTGTTCACAGCGCACTTGTGTATCACAGCGCTGATGGCATGAGTTTGATGCCCAGATTAGGAAATCTGTGTGGGGTTTGTATGTTCTCCACTTGTCTGTCTGGGTTTCCTCCGAGTTCTCCAGTTAATTCCCACACTTCAAAGCATGCTGGTAGGTTAATTGACTGCTGAATAAATTAGTCCTAGTCTGTGTGTGTATGTCTGTGTTAGAGAACTTGTAGCTCAAATGGGTCAGGGACTGATGTGAATGTTAAATATCTGTAAGGGGCAGCGCTATGTAATCTGATAGCGCTATATAAAAACCTGTTAATACATGAATAAAGATAAACACATATTTGTTTGATTTTACATGTTTGTTAATGTGCATTGAATCAAACCCCCATAAATGTTTAGGATTTTTTTTTCTTTATTTAAAAACTAATGCAAATCTCTTTTTTTTTTTTTTTTTTTTTTTTTTTTATTCCGCCATCACTCACATAAATAACAGTATGACCCTGTGGACGGATTTCTGCTA
>WWET01001222.1:244578-260312 GCA_011038615.1 Limnodynastes dumerilii
ATATATTATAAGGGCACGTGATGGTATACCATATCTGTATTGCTTAAGGAACACGTCCATTAAGATGCCAGCCAGAGACGGGGAACGGTGGGATGGATCATAATTCTCTACTTTGAGGTAAGTGAGTGAACTTTCTCTGTACAGTACTGGTGTATTACAAGTATGGGCTGTCGCAAACCTTCGTCAATCCCCCTAAGAAACTCTGTTTTCCAAAATTGGGACATCCGAAAGTTCCTTTTTGGATGTCCCTATTTCAAATAAAGCAGAGTTTCTATTTTTTTTGTATGAATGGGTGAGTATGCCATTCGGCATACTTCACCCAGTCACTTTCGCACTTACTGATATCCCTCCGCAGCTGCTATCGCCGGACCAGGAACAGGTGAGTAAACTATTTATGTAGGGTAGGGAAGGTTAGGGTCAAGCTAGAGGGGAGGGAGGGTTAGGGTCAGGCTGCGGGAGATGGTGGGTTAGGGTCAGGCTGCCATGAAGGGAGGGTTAGGGTAAGAATTAGGGAATAGAGCGAGTAACTATTTTTTTTACAACTTTTTGCAACATGGAGCTTTCGGTGCTCCGTGGATCGATTGCTATGCTTCATTGCGGCATAGCAATCAAATCCCAGCTAGTTCGTAACTGGCTGAGTAGAAAATGTCCGATTACAAAATCGGCCATTCATACCGGAGCCCCACACCCCCTGTGATACATACAGCATCAGGGGACGTCTCTCAGCTGCCGTTGCTGGTCCTGCCCATGCTTCCCCTCTGCCACATTCAACTTATGACAGCCTCCTGTTCTGTTCTGCCAAGCTCTCATGGGGTTGGATTTTGGTGCCAGTTGGCGGGGTGCTCCGCTGCATGGGCGCCGCCAACTTGGAAATCCTCACTTGACCAGAGCTAACGAACCAGAATCTGCCATTAACAGTCACATGACGTGAACCACCAATCCATGCTTGGAGCGGGCTATTTAAACCCTGGGTACTGTGCAAACATTGTGGACTTTGCCTGGCTCCAGCAGTTCGCTATTGAAATCCTCCAGTGTACTAATCCTGTTTCCTGTCTCTTGCTTCCAGACTGCAATCACATTGGACTTATGTGTGCAGCACCTGCTGCCTCTGGCCTGCAATTGCTCCTTATCAGTCTGCTACACTTGCTGCCTGCAGATCATTGCAGCTACTACAGACAGCTCATTTCATCTGCCGTGTGTAGCACCAATCTCCCTTGTTACAATTGCTCCAGGTCCTGTCTCCAGTGCAGTCTGCAATTGCTCTGTCTCCATTGCTCTAGTCCCGTCTTCAGTCCAATCTAGTCCAGTCTGCAATTCCACCACGTTTTAATTGCTTCAGTTCTGCCTTCTGTCCGGTCACTACTTAGTCCATGAGCAGAGCCTACTTGAAACCCCCAGGCTTCTGTTAAAGACCTGACCACTCATCATGCCCTAGGGAACCCAGAATGAATACCCAACTCGGTCATTACGTTACATAGGCAAACCAACAGAAATGTGTAAGCCAGTTTAGTCATAGCTGATGGGACTTGTAGTTTCATAAAAATTAGTACCCTGTAAAAAGCTCTTTTTGTCCATCCCCCACTATAAGTAACTAAAAATAAAATATATTCTAAAATATATTTAACTATGACATGAAAATCTTCATAATTAGTAACATATAAAATCTTACACTTACAATAACTTCAACTAACGTGTACATAAACATAAAACAGGTATCAAACAGTTAAACTGTATGCGCTTATGCCTTAAAATTTAGAGAAAAGCAGCTTTAATTCTCTGTATTATGGCACATATTTTTGTTAACATAAACTGATCATGGCAGCCTGTGTGCATACTTATTCTGAATTGTAAAATGTACATGAAATTATATTAATTTTATTGGCTTTCATTTTACATATGAGACAAAACTATTTTACCCGTTTTTTTTTCATCAGTATTGCATTTTTTTTTCTTAAATAGACATTTCACTGAAGTATTTTAAAAAGGTGAACTAGGTATACATGGGATTAAAAGACAGTTGTAAGATTAGCCTTTGTGAAATGGTGAAAAGCCTCTCTCTAATCTAAGGATCCGTTTATCATAGCAACATAATTTTACTTTCCTTATCTGCATATCCATGATTCATTTTAAACTACTATCTAACACTTCTTAAATATATTCTACATTTATATAAAGCACTGCATCATATTCTGTAAAAATAAACAGTTTGTTCAGAAAATAAATAACATTTACAACTGTTTTTATAACTGTGACATTAAAATGATTAACACCTCTGATGCCTATGCATATAGTACATGTTGTAAATTAATGTCTAGCTTAATGTATAATACATGTATGCATGGTTTATGTTAAGGTTTTATGTTCTTACACAATGTAACACTTGCTGTGACATGTAATTCAGTGGCCAGCTTTGTAAAGCAGAGCTTGCAGGCTTGCTCATAAAAAAATAAAATGAAATAATTAAAACTAAAAACAAGAAAATGAACGCTGTGGACAGTCTTAAAGAAGCTTTATGTCAGGGTCTTGGAAGGCTGCAAAATGACTAATGGGAGTTAGAATTAGAACTGATTGTCCAGTTGACGCATGGCAGGGCAAATATAGCACCTCATTTACAGTTGAGACTACTACAAAATGAAGAATATAAAATCTGTATAAGATTTTGGATTCCATGGAATATTGGCATGCAAATGTAAGAACGCTTTATTTTACACTGAAGTTTAAAGTATAGAGAGGACTCTTATCATGTTTTGTTTTGTGTACTCTGTAACAGAATGACATTTTTAAAGTGGAACTCACTTTTTTACTTTGTGGTTCTGGACCTGAATCAGGCTTCTGATATTGAATCCTTGCTGTATCCATGTTTCCATGTTGCCATGCATGGGAGACCATTTCGGACTAATGCCCTGTGCCATAAAAGTCTAGATTGTACGGTGGTGGAAATGGTAAATTTGCATATCTAGATAGTACAGGTATGTGTCATGATTTAGTGCACGCATACGCAGAATGAAAAAAGTGGGAAATGCCCTTTTTATGGGCGTCTGGATCCGGTTCTGTGAGTAGATCTGGAAAATCGGTAGTTTTTAGGTGTTTCAGAGGATAGCATTTGGGCAATACAGTCCTAAGTTTATTAGTCCTTGGGTCCCTGGATACACACTATATAATATCCCTGGCTACCAACATAAAGCTGCCAGAGATATTGCATAGTGTACACATACACCCGCTGACAGGCTGGGATATCTCTTCACCACCCTGCGCTGGTCTTAATAGGGTCAGTCAGTGGCTTTTAGTTTGTTCAGGATTTCTGATCCCATTATCCGTGCAATCTCTTCTGAGCCATTTTGGTCATATTCCCCCACACAGCTGATTATAGTATAGTGTGTTGCAACCTTTTGTTTAAGGATAAGGGGAGAGTGTGAGCATCCCAGTATTTCTTTAATTGAATATGAGTTGTTCAAAGTTATCCCTTTATAGTAGACAATTTGACTACTGGACATTGTGCTGCAGCTTTGCATGGAGGACTATGCACCCATAGAATTGGCCTGGTTGGTCATGATGTTGCTTCAGTGTGATTTTGTTAACTTTACAATATCTAAAAATTCAATATTCTATGTGTGCTCTCCAGTACTGAAAGGTTTAATGGGGGAAAGATATCTGGTAAGCTGTGAGATGTCGTTGCATCCAGTTTCATGCTGACAAGTGTGTTTTCCCAAGAGGTCAAGGAATTGATGCTCTCATTTTCACAGGCAGGTTAAATTGAACCGGGCATTGCAATCTACACTTCCAGCTTTTTCTGAAAGACAGCAGAGAAACAGATTGTCATTCTGCAAGGTTCTCGTTGAACTCACATCTTTGGAAATAGCTTTATGTCAAAAGCTTTTGGGACATCTCTCTAGATTCCCCTGCATCTGACAGCTGGATAATAAGTTTTATCATTAAGACGTGCTTGAAGGGAAAAGTGCCATTCTATTGTTTTTCTTTATAAATTGTGTAGACAAATGTTTTTTGTAATTATGGGGCTTTTCCTGCTTACTCTGGTCCATCCCTAAGAACAGGTACTTCAACTAATGAGCTTATTCCATTTCAAGTATGTTTAATAAGTATGTTTCATAAATTAGGTGCGTCATTTAAATAACACTTTTCTGCTGTGACTTCATTTGTGTCATTATTTTTTTTAAAATGTAAACTCATTAACCAAAATAAAATTAATTAAATCCATTTCCTATATTTCTTGATATTCACAACTGAGTAAATGGTGTCATGCCACTATTGGGATAGATGATCATTCTCAGAGGGCTTCAGTGTGGTCTTCTGTTTTGTCCAAATTGCTTGATTTTATATTTCCACAAGATTCTACTAATAACTATAACTTCTCCCATGTTTGGTTCTTAAACCCATAATTGTAGACCAATTCACAAGAAAATGCTCACACAAACTAAATCAGCAGTACAGATATATGTCTATTGTCTTTAATTTCTTTCATCTACTGGCCAGCATGTTTGTCTTGATTTACAGATTGTTATTGGTGGTAGGTTTTGTTTGTTTGTTTTTTGGGGAAGGTTCTTTCCTAAAATTTCATAATGGCTGAGTTTGCCTCTGACTTGCATGCTCAAAATGTCTGTAGGTATGGGTTTAATCCGGCGTCTCCTGACCTCTTGGAAGAAGCAATTACCATGCACTGATGTTTGCAGAGATGTGAAGCGTTTCTCCTGATGTGCAGCATAATCAATACTTCTGCTTTAGTATAATTAAGTGTGAAGTGATGAGGAACTAAATACACGTGTACTGCTGTACTTCAGCATGTCGTTACTTGTGATATTGTGTTGTCTCTCTTAGTTGCCTCACCTGCTTGATAACATATAGCAAATTGATGTAAAATGAAATGGTTTTTTTTAATTTTTATTTAATTTTATTGTACATCACAAAAGTACAAATTTTGTAATGACACACTCGTTGTGATTTTGCACTGTGCATTATCAGAAACCATGTATGTGCAATCACAACTAATTCAGACCTGAAAACAATTTTACCTATGCCCTCGTGTGTTCTAAAGGGCATGTCATGGAAGGGGAGGTATGTAGTCAATGTACAGCAACGGCAGGAGCACCTGATCCAGAGCCAATCGCAGATAGAAATAGGCACTGTTTATATCAATACATTTGCACCAGCCACAAGTGTCTGACATGCCACTGCCTACATCCGGATTCGAGCAATACAAATTCATTCAGTAAACCCAGTGGGTCAACTAAACTATGTACGCAAGCGATTTTACGCTAGCCACTGGCGTAAAATCACTGAATGTACGTACCATTAACTTTACTACAAACGAAGGGCAGGGGCATCCCTATGACACCCGTAATGACACCCGCTTTGTAGGCGGAGGAAGGCATTTAAATTGGACAGTATGGGCTGGGTTTGGCCATTATGTATGTCAGTACTTGCGCTTTGAAAAGTTAAGGTAGGGTTTGTACATACGAGCGAGGGGTGTCTAGGGGAGTGCATAGAAAATACGATATCATAAATACACTATGCGTTCTAACGTACCAAGTCCGTAGGTCTGGATTTACCCCAGTGTTACAAAATCACTGCTGGAACATTGTGTAGGTGTAAATATTTTATAGAAACATTAATAAAAAAAATTTAAAAATGTATTTTATGTTTAAATTCATTCTTGATATTGTTTCGGTGCATATAGATTGCGGTTACACTATTCATAACTTACAGTTATGATATACATTATAGTGTACTACCCTGTACTTGAACAATGTCTTTGATATGTAGCTGCTTTAAACTTGGCTGCATTGTGGAATACACTGTGAGCCATATTTGCTTAGGCATCCATCAGTACTGTTGTGTGTGCCTTTGGATGTTACATGTGTACAGCTTGTGTACTCGTTTCTGTGTAACTCTGAATCAGCCCTAGTATCTCCTGCAATGTGTATTTTACAACTGAATAAAGGTGATGTAGAAAATGTCTAATGAAATGGTTTTCACACACCTCGGTGAAATAATATGTGTGCATGCTTAGTCTTATACATGTAGCATCTAAATGTAAACCCAGTATCTAAGATGTTAAAAATGACTTCATCCTTCCTACCTGGGCTGCGTTAATGTTAAATAGACAATGCTAATTGTTGCATTTTTAATTAGTAAATCCACATTTGAATGCTAATTAGTGGGATTGTGTTGCATATTTGCAGCTATAAGTCAGTCTTAGGGCCTTGTTAAGTAAGTCTGTATTCCTTGAGGCAAAAGTCATTTATTTCATTTAGTAGGTATTTAAAATACGGTACTAAAAAAAAACTATGCAGTTGTTAGAAAATTTGTAATGCTGAATTGAATGTAGATCTCTGACTTTATGTACCTAACATACTTCCCAAAGCCTCATAATATTTTATGTTGGTTCTTGGGTTTTAAGCCATTTTTCTTGATAGCTGGGTACATTTCCCAGATCATCATTATTAAACATCTATGTTATGGCTAAATTAGTATAGATAAATAGTAATAGTTATTGCAAGATCATCTTAAAAAAATTAACCTTAAAGGTCGCTAATGTTTGTGCATGTAGTGGGTTGTGTAAATCGCCATCATGGTGACTTTATTGTCATGCATAAACTCCAAGGGATAAATTTACTGAACTATAGAAAAGGAAAATTGAAGATGATGCCCATAGCAACCAATCAGATTCTAGCTAATGTTCTCTAGTATGTAATCGGAAAGTGAGCGCTAGAATTTCATTGGTTGCTATGGGCAACATCTCAATTTTTCCTTTTCCACAGTTAATTAAATCTAGCCCTAAGTAATACAGTAAACAAAGACATATTAAGAAAGTAAGTCCAAATGCACTCACAACAAAACAGCAAACAGAAGTTTATTCAGCTTCATCAGGACAGGTATCAGGTTACAGACTTGAGGTCTTGTAACAGCAAACTACTCCTTCACACTAGACATCATTAGGTCTGAGGGGTTTATAAAGGTCACATACTACCTCCTGATAAGGAAGGGTTGTGTTTCCTTCAAACTCCCCAGGAGATTAACCCCTTTAGATCATGTGGCTGTTACTTACCCTGCCACAGGGCCTTACTGTTTTTACTCTGCAATGTCCTATGTCGGATGATGTCACTTATTTTCAGACACTTAGTAGTACGTTTTACATAATATGAACCAGGGGGGAAGGAAAGGAAATAATGTAATCATGTAAAGCTGGGTACAAAACTATGCAGTCAAACTTGAGATGCACTGGCATCTGAAAGTTCTGATAAGAATGGCGATTCGAGTGTACACACTATAGCAACTTTCCAGCAGATCTGTAAGCACTATACCGATATCTGTCTACTCAGCACAGAAGACAGAAAGATAGTCTGTTTTAGCCTGCACACTTTCCATATTTGTCCATCATCGTGCCATTAATAATCATGAGCTTTGGGACGTTCATAAAACGTAATTATCTGATGTGGTCTTTCACGTCATTGAAAATCAAATGGGAAAACGTAAACACTCTTGTTAGATCGTTCCAAATGGCCAGCTTTACAGTTTATCTTTACTGTTGTTTTGCCCAGTAAAAATATAGGATTTATCGTGAATTATATAGCGGGAATAGAAATGTTTGCGTCCTATTGTTAAAATAAGATTATCATTTTAACATTGTCTTTTGCTATGCCTTGTAAGTTGCAATTTGTAGTTTGTGAAATATTATTATTTACCTTTTGACTTTTATTTGTGGATCACTATATATGTATGGATAGTTCTTGTTCGACCTATACTAGTTTATCGGTCTCCTAGCACAGCAACCTTTTTTTTTTTTTTTTTTTTTTTTTTTTTTTTTTTTTTTTGCATCTGATACTTATGGCTTCCACTGTAATCATTTAATTATGTTATACTGTTAAAGTTATTCTACCATGAGTGATGATGCCACTGGGAAGACAGAAATTGATGGAGTTTTCTGATGCTACCAGTATTTTTCAGCTGAGTGCAAATTCATTGCATTAACTAATTCAGCTTTAGTGACAAAATAAACTTGGCAAAAAAGTGTTATTTGGCTAGCCAAGGACACACAGATTTTCTTCATAACTCGTCTTCATCATTCTTAATGTATTATTTGATCCTATGAGTTTAGAAAAGTTCCTGCAATTAAATGATGCTAAATTATATTGCTATTCCCCTACAATAAATGCATCATGAATAATTAATAAATCGGCAAACCTTTACCTTTCCTATTAAAAACTAGTGTCTGCAGTAAATTAATGGTTAAGGTTTTTTTTTATCTAAAACAAAAAAAAATGGTAATTAGCGTTACACTCTACTTATTCGACACTTAACTATTTTACAAGTTTACATTAACTTTGAATACCGATATGGAGGACAGTGTATTTTTGTCTTTGTGGTTGCTCATGCCTTGTTAGATTAGTACTGGAACTGTAATTGAGAACTGCAAAAATGGACAGCAATTCTGAAGATTGACAACAAAGAAACATAAACAGCACTAGGACCAAAACAGAGAAATATGTTTATGGAATTAGAGCAAGTAAATATTCTCCAAAGAATTTAGACAAAATTACTCCCCAATACACAAATAGTTACAGTGTACAAAAGAAAGAAAATACAAGTGTACATTTAAATGAGGGTTCATTCCATTGAAACACAAATTTGTCTCTTATTTAAACTTGAAGAATTACATATGTTGCATGTTTTTAAACAATATTTACCTTTTTGACATACAAACCTAAATGTAAAAAAAATCTTGTTTCACATCTCAAATACATACAAACTGCAGACAGGAATATGTCATATTCTTGATCTAGGGGTTCTTCCTTGTAACCCACTGCAACTGCCCTTTTGTGGAATAACTTTGAGATTGTTGACCTTTGTATGTGATCGTCCATCACAGCAGCTAAATTGTTCAATGTCATCATTCACGTTACAGTAGCTTTTGCAGTGAATGCCCTTTTTTTCCTTCAACAAAGTATAGTTTGGTCGGATCAGATGATCTTTCAACTTCATTTATAATATGGCTTTCACTGATTTTCATTGGTGGTTCAATGCAATTGAAATATGCATGTGTCCTTCCCCGAAATTGTACCTGTCTTTGTAGAACCTTATAGTGACAACAGACTAAAATAAAATTTCCTACACAGATGTGGTCAGTAAATAAATAATGCAATGTTTTAAGATAAGGTTTAATAAAAATTTAGCATTGAAGTTACAGTTTTTTTTTTTTTTACATTTTTCCTTACTTTGTGGAATTATATTAGGATTTTTATTTGCATTTGACACACTGCTCTATACACGTAGAAAAGTTACACAACAAATACTGACTGCACCAACAAACCCTTTTTCTGCTGTGTTGTAGTTTATACATTTAAATACAATTAGAGTTGACAGTTTCTGCAAAAGACCTTCTTAATAATGAAATCTCTTTCTACAGCTAGATGCAATAAAGCTGGCTATGAGCAACTGTAAAGGGCAATTAGTCTGCGTCATCTTTGAGACTGCTACTTTAATTGTGCGATTAACGGGCTGAATGAAGATGTAGGAGGATTCTTCACAATCCAGGGGATATTCTGCTTTTCTGCTATAATATATCTGCTAATTTCCATTCTTGGGTGAAAAGGAAAAAAAATAGTAGTAAGTGACAGCTGCATGGTCGTCTCATAGCATCCCCATGCATCTGCCCCAATCACCATTAAAATGGATCATGCTATTAATTAACATTTCCTCCTTAATGTCTTTGAATCCTAAACATTGATTAAAAATCCACAGGGAAGATCTCAGAACAGCAGGGGATCACACAAAACAGCGACGGTGTGCTACCTTTAGGGGGCAGCTTGTCAGGGCTGCAGCTGTGAGTGCTTGGCCGTCACCTGCAGAAAGCCGAGTGATTTTGCTTTCTATGCATCATAGAAGATTCTGCAGTTGTATTTTTCTCTGTTGTCTTTTGATATTACATTTTACAGTTCTTTTTATTTAAGATCTTTACTTTGGTTTTGTCAAGAATTGGAAAAAAAAATCACTTTGCTTTGGCATAACCTTGTGCAACATAATCTAAATTGATTCTTTCTTCTTCTATCCACCACTTTTGTGTTTCTCGTGTACGTATTTGATCGGAATGAGTTGTTTCATTTTTGCTTCCGTCTGTTAACAATACATCTCTTTTGTACTTCACATTATTTAATGATTGTTCTCCCTAATGCACAATTGGATACCGCAATAATAAAATTGCATTTCTTTCTACAGTTACAATGCATGGCCTTAAAAACATAAGTAAGAGGAAACTGAATGTTGTAAAAGGTCACAAATATACTTGTATATTAAAGTAAGCTGCAAGTGAAAAAATCTAATTTTGCACTGCTAGGATTTTGGAGTTCTATTGATAGAGTGCTTCAATCTTCATATTATTATTTGACTAAATGCATATCTAAAGGTCATCTGTCAGTCATCACAAGGCAAAGTGTACATTAAGTATTTATATAATAACAGTTTTTTTTGCACTTTACAATTTTAAATCTTTCACATCAGTTCTTTCCTTATTGAGCTACCAGTCTAAATTCTCTAATTCACACAGATGCAGCCAATAGCTATTTTACACTAACATATATTGGTAAAATTTTTCAGTTTGCATGAGAATATATGTTCCATATAACTATATAGTTATATATAGTATATGTAAAATTCTCATCAGCACTAAAGATGGATGGTGTTTCATGTTTAGATTTGCTTTTCATACTCCCCAAAATAAAATATAAATATTCCAAATATAACTATATTGATTGAGAGAATATTCAGTTTTAAAACCAGTAGCTAGTTTACTAATTGTTTGTTTTTCCCAATTATACAGTCTACATTGTTTGATGTCATCTGTTTTTATAGAACCCATGAGGACACCAAAAACCCTGAAGATTGCGGAGATACAATCCAGACGAATTGCTGTTGATTGGGAGTCATTGGGCTACAATATAACTCGCTGTCATACCTTTAATGTCACCATTTGCTATCACTACTATCGAGGTCATGGTATGAGCAAAGTTGATTGCTTGGACATGGACCCAAAAGCTCCAAGACATGTGGTCGACCATCTCCCACCTTACACCAATGTGAGCCTGAAGATGATCTTAACTAATCCAGAAGGTCGAAAGGAAAGTGAAGAAACCATCATCCAAACAGATGAAGATGGTAAGTACATATGGCTACACTATATGCACTGAATACTTTGTTTTTTGGCTTTAATTTTGTCACCAAGCTATGCAAAGCTCTAATCATTGGTAGTTTTATTTAATATTCACTAAAAGCAAACAAACAAAAATCCTGTAGAACACTAAAACGAAAAACAGCTCTACAAAAATAGAAAAACACAACTATAACAAATAGGGAAGGATGTTTCATAATGAGCGATATATATCCCTTGTACTTTAAAAAATAAATTCATGTTTTATTTCTTCAGCAACCGCGGAGATTATACCAGCGTTTCTAGAATAACTCCCGTGTCATACCTTTTAAATTACTTACAGGCAGAAAATCATGTAAGGAGACAGTCTTACTTTGTGTATTTAAAAAAAAAAATGACATAACCCCAATAGTATAAGATTAAAACTATCACAAGTTTAGTAACCATTCACCTGAATATTTGCAGCTTAATAGTTTAAATACTGGAGAGGTCAGAGGCAGAGTTACACTGGGGGAAAAAAATCTGTTATCCTTTTCGGATTGATAATTAGAAAAATACTCCCAGAATCATCACCACTTATCACCGTCAGATCTTGGCTCAGCTATATTAGAATATTGGAGTTCAAAGCGGGAAACGATTCTTCGTAATGTAAAATCAATAAGCTGGATCTTGCCACAGTGATTTAAGGGAGAGTAATAAAACTGTGATTAGAAATGTTTTCTTGTAGTTTATATACACAGGCTCAGTGGTTGCATTATTTTAACTCCAAAATGTAGTCACGATTGCTGCCTTTGCAAAATCTAAGCTTAGCCTTTTCCTTTCTAGATGGCTTTGAACGTGTTTTAGTAGATTTTAGTTACCCACATTCTTGCCAATAACAAAGCACTTTCTGGGTTATAACATATAAACAAATGTCCTAAATGAATAGATTTGTTGTTATCATTTGCTGATTTGTCGTGGCTTTATGGACATTTGCATCATTGAATATACCACTACAAGAGAAAATCCCATCAGGACGGAACAGCCCATGGCAGCAAGAGTCTAATCAATGTATGACACGCACAGCCTGTCATTGTGCATCGGCCTCTGGCGCTCCACGCTGGCATGTCACACAGAAAAGGACAAGGCAATGCTTTTCTCCTCTTCACCCTGAGACCCAGCTGACAGCTCATCTGTCTGAATGAGGAGGCATGTCACATGTCCTACCCTGGTTTAGGGATGCTTTCATCTCTTCTGTCACCTCACTTATTTCCAGATGTGTTGGAGACAATATTCCAGATGTACCAACATTTTTTTAACTAATGGTTAAAGAAAATGCCCTCAATGACCCACCCCTATTGTATACTTTATACAGTATTGTATTTTATTTTTAAATGTTGCCTATAAAAAGGTTTTATTTGTAAGGTTGATATAGTATATTTGGTTATATGTTTTGCTCCAATAGTTTAAACTGCTACTGACTGTTAATACCACTCATTTAACTTTTCTAAATTTCCTTTGGTTTTAATAAATTAGTCTTAGGGCTAGCTTTAATAAGCTGTAGTAAAGGAGTGGAGATGTTGCCCATAGCAACCAAATTCCAGCTCTCTCTTTCACACAGCTTAGTAAATCTGGTCCTCAATGTTATACACATGTAGTTCTCCAGATAAAGCCTTCCTCATTTACCACTTCTCATTCCTGGAGCTTCCAAAGGCTTCAAGACAATTTTCAATATTAGTTCTTCATACCTTGTCCAGACAGGATCTAAATAAAGTTACTGAAAAAGTTTCTTTAAAAGTATTCTCCTCCCCATAGCAGATTTGTGAACCAGATCAACCGTCCTAGATTCATTTTAACTCATAACCAAATGCCAAGTTGTCAATATCCTGTAGGAATTCCTGAATTAACTACCTTGGGCTGGATCCAAACTAAAGAAGGAGCTTGTAATTAAGAGAGAAAGGTTACACCTGGGCAAAACCATGTTAATTTCAGGGGAGTCAAGTTAATTGTATTCTTTTCATGCAGAGATATATCTTTGAATTGCTTACTGCACACAGATACTGACTAGCTTCACTATTACACTGTTATTTAGACTTGGGATAGGAAACATCACCTCTCTTCTCTAATACTGTTTGCAACGGATGAAATATGACTCCTTTGCTATCAACATGGTTTAGCCCAGGAGTAACTGTACTCTCTTAGGACCTGATTCACACTTAAGAATCTTCTTAAAATAAGAACTTAAAGTCACACCTGGGCTAAACCATGTTAATTGCAGGGGAGTCATATTTCATCTGTTGCAAACAGTACTAGTGTTGAGAGGTGATATTTCCCAGACCAAGTCTAAATAACATTGTAATAGTAAAGCTGGTCAGTATCTGTGTGCAGTAAGCAATTCAAATATATTTCCCTGCATGCAGAGAATACAATTAAATTAATTCCCCCTGCAATCAACATGGTTTTGCCCAGGAGTAACTTTAAGTTCTTATTTTAAGAAAATTCTTAAGTGTGAATCAGGTCCTTTAATATCAAGTTCTTTCTTAAGTCTGCATCCAGCCCCTTGTATTTAATAATCTGACACTACTGTATCCTTTTTAGGTGTACGAAGTCACATATTAAAATAATAACAGTAACAACCGACCTCCAAAGTGTGGTGAAAATTAGATTACAGCTCTACACAAATACTGTAGGGTCAGCAATTAATGGAGTTATAATTCTGCTGGATTCCCAACAAATATCTCAGGGGCTGATCCAGTGTTTGAGAGTAAGGGCAAGGGGAAGGCTAATTTAAAAAGTGAAAGTTAAAGTGAACTTTCCTAGCTCGACTTTAATGTACCGTATACACATAAAGCTTTGCAATATTTTAGTTCTATGTGTAAAACAAAGTATTTGTCCTTCATGCAAAATAATTAAAGTGTGTTTGCACACCTCACATTAAAACATGGTTTTGTTTAGCTCTGCACTTGCTCCTGTTTTGCTCTTGCTCTCAATCTTTGGATTAGCCGTTGAATGCATGCACACAATATCCATCACCACTGGTAGCACACAATCACTTTTTCTTTGGTTGCTTATGTCATTTTAAAGTCATATGTGCAATGTCATCTTAGTGTCTAACCACATGACATTACGTTATGTACATTATTACATTATACACTTATTATATTATATCAGGGTTGCGGACTTTGGCCAGCTTCCCTCCGGGAGATCCCAGAGGGAAGATGGCAATGCATGCAGGGGGCAGGGCTTAGTGACGCAATTCATGCAAATCGCGTCATTAAGCCCCGTCCCCTGAAAAATACTTACCTGTTTTTAGTTGAAATAGGGATCGGGACAGGGCTTTATGGTTTAAATTTTGTCATCAAGGCCATCCCTGTCCTTAGCAACACTAGCATACCATTGTTGCTAGGCAGGGGGGCAGGACTTAAAGGCCGTGGTTTCCATGAAACCACGGGCCTCAAGTCACTTGTGGGAGATCTGCAGGCTCTCCCGGGAGAACTGCCCAAATTTCGGGAATCTCCCGGACATTTCGGGAGAGTCGGCAACCCTGTATTATATGTACTTCTTACAACTATCTTATAGACC
Source organism: Limnodynastes dumerilii (assembly GCA_011038615.1). NCBI lineage: Eukaryota > Metazoa > Chordata > Amphibia > Anura > Limnodynastidae > Limnodynastes > Limnodynastes dumerilii. The sequence continues at coordinate 259,298 of WWET01001222.1, forward strand.
TAGTTTTGACACCATGAGCACCCATATGTACAATGGATCTTTAGTAGCATTTACATGGTCCCTCACATGCTATGAAAAAGAAGAGTATTCAATGGGCTGTCTCTTAAATGTAGCTGGTGGTCCTCTATCCTCTAGACTAGCATCAGAATTCCAGAAATGTATTACTTTAAATGTTCCCAGTATAGCATTGGTTTAAACGATACTTGCTAATTGCAGGATTCTTTTCTTGCAGTACCTGGACATGTCCCGTTCACATCACTGAAGGGCACGCCATTTGAAGACAAGATCTTCCTAAATTGGAAAGAACCTACAGAGCCAAACGGCATTATCACTCAATATGAGGTATCACAGCAAACATCTGCCGAAATGTCTTTGTTAAAATAATAGCCATAATTAATCATGTTGGGTTATACAGATTGTTGTTTGAAAGTTCCTAGCACCTTCAGGTTATTGGACTGTTATCAAGGTCAGATTAGTGATGAGAATAGAGAAACACATGGACAGGTGCAGAACAGTCTGTGCTGGTCACATAGCATTTTCCTGCTGTAATAAATTATACAACACAGGGATCATTAGCGTTTTGGTATGAAAAACAAAAATGATATCTGCAAATGATTTCATTTTGTTAACACATCAGAATGGTCTCTGTATTATAACAGTCACAGCCACCATAATAATCTAAATCTAGCCTACCACTTTAAAAAGGTTTTTATTTAACTTTTTTTCTTCTGACAGGTTAAATACAACAGTATACGGTCATTTGATCCTGCAGTTCCAGTGGCCGGACCTCCTCAGACTGTCTCCAAACTTTGGAATAGTACACACCATGTTTTTTCCCAGCTACACCCTGGCACTACATACCAGTTTCTTATAAGAGCTAGTACCATGAAGGGGTTTGGGCCAGCAACAGCTATTAATGTTACTACCAATATATCAGGTAATAAAAGTGATATTACGTGCACAATAAAAATCATGGCAGAGACTTCAATATTCTAATTAGTTAAAAAATAAATAT
>WWET01001222.1:265679-281752 GCA_011038615.1 Limnodynastes dumerilii
TATATATATATATACACACACACAGTTTTCCTTTTGTTTTTAAAGATGTAGACAATGCAGGTTATATCCCATCTGCTCTGAACATTTGTAAAGATTTTGTCTTCAAAAACTGTAAAGATGCAAAGCAGTCTATTTTGGTACAGTGGACAGATTTCTGTCCATCTGTGCCAGCATTACAGCATGTCAGATATAGTTTAGATCTGTATAGCTGTAAGCCAAGATAGCGAGAAAGCCGCAGCAAGGTCATGAGGTGGAGATGCCTGTCAGTTCTTTCTGTCTCTAATGATATGACAACTGCAAATTGGTGCCTTAAGCAGAGCCCACAGCCAGTCATTATGTCCAGCCTTGAGCTTCAGCCTCTTATAATATAGTTTCAAAGGGAGATGCTTGCGAAAATTGTTTGAAAGTATCAAGCTAAGAGCTTAATCTGCTTCGAGTCCTTCATAAATGCCAGGTTCCTTGGAGGTAGTGTAACTTGATGCATACTAAACAAGCTGCAAAATAGGTTTACTTTGGGCAAAGGTTTTAGTGTGTGTTCCATAATTTTTCATTTCTAGCATACCTTTTATGGGGAATACATAATAAGTTTTTAAGCAAGTTTAAAAATCATTTGACACGACTAGGATTAGATGTACCGAGTGGTCATGTGAGTATTCACACTTAACAATGTCTGACCAGCTCAATGGTTGGATTGGTCGGAAATGAACGAAGTGTGTACCCCATTATATTATTTCGATATGTTATGTGAGGGGCATGTCACAGATGCATGAAAAGCATGGTCTCCTAAAACAACTGCAAAGCTCTGCTAATGATTATGCTAATACTCAGTACACTAAAGCTGGCCACACACTAGCGCAATTATCACTTTCAATAATAGATGGATATTAAACATGATGATTTTCCCCCGGGAAAGGTCCCTGTATCGGCACCAATCGACTCTCCTGCTGGGACCAATAATCCATATTGAGGAGTAGCTGATGAGATTGACAGGAGATCTTGCAGCTTATTGGCTCTGCACTGATATCGGGAGATTGAGCCCGATATATTTTATGTATGACATATCCGTTACAGGTACAATTTATGCCTGTTTGGAAAATCCGTCCTGAGTACTAACTACAGCGATTATTGGCTCAGTCACCCGATTAATTGGAGGATCGGACCAATAATAACTGCAGTGCAAGGCCAGCTTGGTGTGGTTCGCTGCTTAGAAAATCTGTCTTCCGGCAGATTACTTTGCGGCAGTAAGGTGCCGACTGCTGTAAGTTTTTGGCAGTCTGCCCTCAGAAAAGCTAGCTTCCTCGATGGCATGGATTTCAAACAGTGGAATGGTGGCGGAAAAATGTTCCTAAACACCCCCCCTACGGCATCCTAATTCTAACCCTTCCCTCTCTGCAGCCTAACCCTTACCAGAACAGGTATCTTGTCAAAAATGAGCCATTTGACATGGTATACATTTTGTAAAGTAGATTTTCAATTTTAAAATGCAGGTAGGAATGGTGCAATTGAAATGAAACTTTAAACTACATCATTCTCAAAAACTGGCTAATTGTGCCGGTACCCAGAATGGGCCATTCAACATGGTACTCTTTCCATAATGTAGATTTTCAGATTTAAAATGCAGACTGGAATGATGCAACCAAAATTAAGCTTTCTTCTGCATCATTCTCAAAAACCGTCTATTCGCGCCTGCAACTGCGTTCCAGACAGTGAAAATAATATGCATTGTCCAATCGCCATTTGGAAAATGTTTGTGTTACACATAAACTATTGTAATTTTTTTGTGAAAATTTAGGGAGTGATTGTTTTAATATTGTACAAAAACAGGGTCAGGTTAAGAAAAGACACTGTATCAATAGATTGTTAGATAGAGCTATGCAAGATGTTTTATTTTTAAACTATCTTGCTGTTATGTCTTTTGAAAGTAATTGCACATTAGGTATAATGACCTACGCTGGCTGGCGTTAAAACAGATGTTGCCCGTCGTTACTACAGAAACGCCCGATCATAGATCGTGCATCCGTAGCTTCAGCGTAATAACGCTGGAGGGGGCGTCCCCCAGCGTTACTACGCCGAGGATAGTGCAGGGAGGCGGGGGGAGGGAGGGTAATGAGGCTGGGAGGGCGGCATTATCGTACTAATGCCGCTGTCTTAGCGTATTTATACTCCCTTACGCCGGCTGAAGTTAGGGTAGCCTTCAGCCGGCGTAAGGGAGTGTCAGGGGGAGTCCCACGGTGTAACGCTGAGCGTTAGTACACTCAGCGCTACATCGTAGGTCTGGATCAGGCCCAATGTGCCTACAATATTCAGTCATTGAGTGACAGTTGTGTTTTGTTTCTCTTTCCATCAGCGCCTATCAAATTGTAGTGGAAGAGTTGCATCCTCTTAGGACAAAGCGGGAGACTGTCGGGATGGAGTGTTATCAGGTCCCAGTTGCCTACAACAATGCTGGCAATGGTGGTTCCCCTTACTACTTTGCTGCAGAACTGCCACCATCTAACCTTCCTGAAGCTGCACCCTTCACTGTTGGTGACAACAGGACTTACCAAGGATTTTGGAACCCACCGCTAGCTCCTCGTAAAGGCTATAATATCTACTTCCAGGCTGTAAGCAGTGTTGAGAAGGTAAGCTTTTATGTTGCCTGTACATATAGTAAAAGTGTTGAAATACTGTAACTTGCAGATCCAACTTTAGAAACAACTATTAGTAGCATTGACTATATGTGTTTTAATCTAACATAGCATTTAAAGAATGTTGGTTTATTACTCTTTACTACTCTTTTTACGGTCTTATTTTTACATACCATATTTCCCCATGTATAAGACGCTCCCTTGTATAAGACGCACCCCAAATATTATTTTTAGCCTTAATTAATAAAAAAATTGGGTGCATATTATACAAGGGATCAGGGGATGCAACACTAAACTTACCTTTGCTGTCCCTCCGGTGGTGTTGGACTCTCTACCATGCAGCTCTGACTCCATTTTTTGTCTAAAAAAAGGTGCGTCTTATACATGGGGAATTACGGTAATTCTCAAGTTCCCTCCTTGTAACATTGTCACATTCAAAAGTTTTAAGGAATACATGTAACAGGCAAATATTTATATCTATCATAATTTCATAACTCATGAAATTCTTAGAAAGTATTCGCCTGAGCATATATTATGTGCTCCTACATTTACAACTCTTAATATTATTGCTTTCTTTTTAATGTGAGAATTATATAGGGAAAGGGGAAACATGCAGAGATAAATTGATAAGTGTAGTAGGCTAAAGGGATGCAAGTCTGTAAAAGCTGCTGGGGCCAAAACTGCCACCTGTGAATGGTTTGACGTATTTAAGCTGAATAGAGCGGAAGCACAGCAAGAAGTGCAATAACACAAGATGCTTTAAAATCCAATTTGAGAATCTTCCTCTAGATAAGTAGGGTACTACTGGAGATTGCAGCATCCTGTTATAGAGTCACTATGCCAGGTGTCTGGGGATTAGGTGAAATTGCTGGGATATACAGCAAGATTGCTGCCTTGGAATATGTACCTAACCAGGAGAAAATTGAAGTTTTTTTTTTTTGCTTTTGTGACTGGTTTGAGTTTTTATAGTATTATATCTGTGAAATTATTACTTTACAGAGCTGTTCTTGTTAACCATGTGTTAATTGAGGTCAAGTTGTTGATGTAAATGGTGGTTAATGCAACTATTTAGCTAGGCAGGGTCTTTCAAGGCATTTCTTCAAGTACAGCCTTTGAATTTTCAATTATAAGATAAACATACTTTTTTAATTTTATTTATTCATTAGTAATGGTGTGTTGATTGTAGCATGTAATACAAATGTCAAAATAATACCATAGGACCGCATCCAGACTTCTAAAGGGGGTCATTTTCCAATTTTAAGAACAGACAACACCTGCATTTTGCAAAAATACATGCACAGTGACATCTGAAATCCAATAGTTACAGCCCAGATGATCACTACACCCTCTTTGGCTTTCAAGTTTAAACCTTTTTCTGTTTGCCACTCCATATAGTATACCTCTATAGCTTTTTGTAGAAATGCATAATATACATAACTTGTTACATTCTTTTAAAAATATTTTTCTTTGTTTCATATTTAAATAGTGTTCTCTTATATTTGTTAATTATACCATATAATTCTACCTCCTGTTTTATGATCAATTAGGGATTTTTTTTGTTAACTTACCAAAAAAAAAAAAGTCTCACTGACTTCTTGTTTTTTTTTCCCATTAGGAAACAAAAACACAGTGTCTGCGGATAGCAACCAAAGGTAAGACATCTGTCTCTCAGAGGGTGCACGGTTCGCCTCTGTTATGCTGCTTACCAGTAGCAAGATTCTGTCAGTCACCCCCTCCCCTTTCCTGTCCATGCATACAAAATGCATTGCTCTGTTACGGATTTGGTTTCAGTCACCCAGACATTGTTGTGGTAAGGAGGGAGAATTTAGGAGGAGTTATAAATTTATCTTTGAAATTAATGTGTGCTCGGCTTTCTGTGAACAGCTGGAGAATTAGGGAAAAGCTGGCAACATTCGTTAGGAAGAAAACATCTTGCTTGCTTAGAATTGCCTGAGTTGTGGTAAGAGAAATATGTTTTCTATCTTTACATTCTGTTGGGCTTTTTCTTTTTGTTTTGTTTTTTAAACGCAGCCTGCAGTTTAGGTTCAGTAATGTCAGACTTTCCAGATATTATCTTTTCTAAGAGAAAATTACTGCTATGTCTAACTCTTTAAACACAATCAAAATAAACAGTCTGCCACACAAGTAAGTACTTGTTTGTTTTGTTTTTGAATATGATGCTTTATGTGCTGGAATGGAATATAATAATTGAATCCTTGCCCACTCACAGATTGTTTTGGAGAAGGTCTCCTCTCTATTCCCTGGTATATTAGGTGTTGTCTTCATGATATTCCAGATATCACAGCATTACACATGGGTATTTAGAGGTACACAGCATAGGTGACCTTTCCCCCTCCTGGCAGATTGATTTGTTTGTGCAAGTATTCCAACATTATTCTAGGATATAAATTATTCAAAGAGTTTCCCTTAAAGGTTTCCACAGATAAGTCTTAGTAGGAAGCTACAGAGGGAATTCTGCGTGTCTCACATGTGATCAGATTTTCATCTGGACACCTGAATGCTTTATGGACCCAGGAATTGTGATCTTCTCTCAAAGAGGCTTGAACTATGAGACTTGTGTTCACTTGGTAACAGAGTCGCTTTAAGCATGGTTTCTAAAGCGCATTCATCTGTTTTCTGTGCTGTAACTTCACAGATATCTACTCTTTTATATCAACCCAGTATCTTTATGATTGGATTGTTAATGTGGCCAATCGTAAACTACTATCCCATTATGATTTGACTTTCCACTCTTCCTTGCTCTGAATTTTGCTGAAAAACTTTTTTTGCTAACTATGTGATGCAATATATTATTTAAAATGAATGCATACTTAAAAGCAAGGTTGCCGACTCTCCTGGAATAACTAGGAGGCTCACAAAATTCAGGCAGTCCTCCCGGTATCCTGGGAGAGCAGGCAATTCTGCCAAAAGTCCCTCTCTTTACTGCAATCCCTACTGTTACTAGGGATTGGGTGGGGCTTGATGACGTGATTTTCATTTTCAAGCCCCACCCACCTCCATGAACACTAGGGATTGCAGTACTGCTGGGCAGGGAGTGGAGCTTATTGACGTTATATGCATAAATCGCGTCATTAAGCCCCGTCCCCATGCCGGCATCTCCTGGAGGAGAGAAGTAAAAAGTCGGGAACCCTGCTTAACAGGGAGTGAATGAAAACGTTATTTTATTTTTTCTATCTCTAATGATTTTGTATTGATAGCACCTAACTACTGTGTAGCAACTGCAGCTCTTTATATTTTGCTTATCTTTTAAAAAAAAAAAAGCATAAAGATAAGCACTTTGCACCATAAGGGTAAGATGAAGAAGTCCTTATCCGAACTTTGTTGAATGTTACAACTGATTTGTTTATTCAGGATTTGCTTTATTACTATTTTTATTATTATTGGTGACGACTTTTATGACTATTTTTGTCTACAGTGAGTATATGCTATTTTACTGATTATGCGTAGTTAATGAAATTTGACTAAAAAGCAAGATCAGTGATTTATTCCGCTAGTGCAGATCTATGGTTTTTTTGACATTATAAGTGCACTACAGCGCTGTGTTAGTTTATTTCTGTTATAACTGAGTATGTCCCTGTTTAAAGACAGCTGCGTTTTTGCACTGGGTGAAGCGCCGCTGTTACATCCATTTCTTTGTGTACATACTAGAGAATGTCAGCTAGAATCTGATAGGTTGCTATGGGCAATATCTCCACTTTTCCTTTCCTGCAGCTTAGTGAATTTGGCCCTAAGGGCTAGATTTACTAAACTGTGGAAAAGTAAAAGTGCAAATGTTTCTCAGCAACCAATGAGGTTCCAGCTCTCGCTTTCCTATTACTTACTAGAGAATATCAGCTAGAATTTGATTGGTTGCTATGGGCATCATCATCTCCTTTTCCGCGGTTTAGTAAATCTAGCCCTTAGTAGTGTATAGAGAACTCTAAGCCAGGGTTGCCGACTCTCCATGTCCGGGAGACTCCCAAAATTCGGACAGTTCTCCCGATATCCTGGGAGAGCCTGCAAATCTCCCACAAATAACTTGAGGACTGTGGTTTCATGGCTTAACTAAAATATAATGCCTCTGAATGTTGGTCTTTGTGGGGTTGTTTTAGTATATGTCTGTTATGGTATTAAATTTTGTGTTACAGCCTTGTGGAAATACCTTATTCCCTCCTTTGCAGTCTTTAACCACCCACCTTGAAGCCTTTAGATAAATGCTTTTCTGCTTCAAGACCTCTACCCAGTCTAGCACCAATTGGCTTAATGCGCTGTTAACTTTCTATTATCATTCATCCAGGTTAATGGAGGTTACTGGATCATTAGTGCTCTTATTCAATCACATGGTCTTTTCTTTGCTTTCCCAAGCTGGCTTTTCTATGTCTGTTATCTTCCTTTTTTTTCTGTAGTGTTCGTTTTAAGGACATGCATGCAATTAGATTTTAGCTGAGCTGCATTTATGGCAAAGGAGAGGACCAGATCAATATTTAATGTAGCTCAATAGATTTAGTTTACCACTTTCTCTGGAGAAGACAGTTGGATTTTATCAATTTTCAACAAGGGTCAATAACTACTATCATATCATAGTTAACTTACGTATATGTCAATTATCTCTACCTAATGATGGGTTGGATACAGAGCTATAATTGCTTCCTTGTCACTCACAGACATACAAGTTACTGCTTTGCCTCTGTTTCTGTTCATGACTTTAGTTCTCTGGTGCGATCCTTCGGACTATGAGTTGAGGGCCTCTTGCTTCTGATTTAAAAGCAACTGCTTTGTTTTTGTTTACAAAGTGACATTTTTATATGCTGTCGATCTGAAAACAGGACTCCGGTACACATTAAAATGCATATCACACATTATTATGTGGACTACATGCACTTTACATATATTTTTTGTCACCCTATTTTAAGCAACATGCAACTTGCTGAATAGCCCTGTATTGTCTAATGCACCTGGCTTTATCAGTTTGCATTATAACATGTGTAGTTGTAATTTTAATACTGGATATGACTCCATATATTTTACTTTAGTATCGAATACCTCATAATTTTGTATATAATACGCTTTTTATGACGATATGAAAAAAATGGCATCATATATGAAATAAAAGAACTCTGTTCCTCTTAGGCAACACAGCTTTTCAGTACACAATGACTGCCTGTCCATTTACAGGTTTATCCCCCAGACAAATGTAATCCCTTACAGACCCACACAGGAGGTTGGTGTGGATGGTGTCTCAAACCTGAGATGGTTTCAAGCTTTAATCACCCCTTAACCCCTTGCACACCTTTTTGCGGTGCATAGCGCCACACCCTACATCACTTCTATAGTCCCCTGCTTCACCCAGGATACCTGGCTGAAAAGCTGAGACATATTGTTGTCTAAGCAACTAGAATAAAAAAAAAAAAATCTCAAAGCACTACAACGTACTCAGGACAACCCTGGGTACCACAAAATCCCAAACTGGCCTCCTGAAAATTTCACAGATCTAACATCAACGCCCTTATTTTTCCATGCACTATGTTAGAATCTAGTGACTATAGAGAAATATTTCTCAATATTTATCACAATGGATGCTTCTCCCCAAGCAGGAGCTATGCAACAGGTACTTACGGACTCCTGCCATTTCCCTAAATGTAACCATCACAATGGATCTAGGAATGCCATATGGCCAAATTGTCTGGAAAAAATGTCAGTTATTTATTTCTATGCACTTAAATATGTTCCACTTGGTCCAAAGTGGGCCATCCTTTGCATAATTGATCTGGCAATCAAATGTGTAAGAGGTTGCAGACAAAACCTTCTGGTCTTGTCAGTGTTGGCTAACAAATTTAATTTAATGTGTGAATTCAACAGTAATCCATCCACACTGGCTTTGTTCTGCATTACATTGCATTTACTATTTCATATGACATAGCTGGAGGTCTTCTTACAAAAAAAAAGGAAAAATTCTTTGCAATGTGGGAGAAGTACTTTGATACTTTACCATCCTGGGGTTAGAACCCATCACCACAGACTAATAACTCACTCTGGGAATAGACATCCTTTTGGCTTAATTTCAGAGAACTTCTTTTTTTGGGGAGCATATTTTAAATTGGTGCTGTCAAATATTTTTTATTAATATACTTTACTATCCCTTTTATGAATACAATATTTTTATGCCCAAATTGAGATCATAGAGAAATCATTCAATGTATGAGAAGTAGGTAATATACAGTACCATAGATGTGTAATTATATGTTTGTAGAACCAAAAATATACTAACAAAATTTATCTCACAGTTCTGTGATGAATAGGGGGTGAAGCAAGACATCAACATACCCCATAGCATATCTTTAAGTGGTTTATGCAATGCAACTCTGTCCTATCATCTTAGCTCCCCCTCTCCTCTGGGTCCTGCATATGCCCTGCCCATTGTCATACACCGTTCAGATTACCATGAAAAAGCCGGGGTTTTCATGAAATTGCCGGCTTTCATGAAAACCCCGGCTTTTTCTGCCAATGTGAACGGTGAAGCCGGGTCTCTTTAGCCGGGTCTTAGACCCGGCTAAAAAGAAGGGTTTTTGCCGGCCTTTTTAAAAGCCGGCTTCACCCGTTCACACTGCGCTGAAAAGCCGGCTATTTAAATAGCTGCCGGCTTGTAAATGAACACACCAGGCTAAAATTTTCAAAATTTTGCCCACTGCCTAAAAAGCTGGCTTTTTAGGCAGTGGCAATCTGAACGCGGTATTAGTATGCTATTGTTTCCATGTTATCTGGAAAATTTATCTAGCCATAGCATGCAGATTATGATGTGCATGTTCAACTTTAAAAAGGCATTTGATTAGGGTCTAAGCCTATTATTTTACTCGGTTCTTCTAGTCTGTGATATGTCTTGAATTTAGGGGTTATTGTGAGTGTGTTATATGCTGTAGACCAGTGGTTCTCAACCCTGTTCTCAAATACCACTTATACCGTGTTCACACTGCAGCCCCGGCAAAAACCCGGGTTTTTTAACCCGGGTTTTTGCCGGGGCATGCAGCAGAAAAACAGGGAAAACCCTGTTCACACTGCAGCATAGACCCGGGAAATTCCCGGGTCAGGCCCGTTCACACTGAACGGGACTGACTCGGGATTCTTCGGTTCTATGCTGTTAAACTATTGTATACCCCATTCTATTCTATAGTCTATACTATTTCATACCCTATTCTATACAATAGAATAGGGTATAGAATAGTATAGACTATAGACTAGAATGGGGTATACAATACTACGCTACTCACCTCTCCTGCAAGTCCCGCGATGATCCTCTGGGTCCTCGCAGGACTTCATTCACGCGATGCCTGAATGAAGTCTTGCGCATGCGCAGGACCTCCATTACGGCCGGACTTGCGGTCAGCCGCGTCGCAGGACAGGTAAGTTCTGTTTAATATTTTTTAAGTGTTTTTTTTTAAATTAATTTATTGTTTTTATTTATTTAAAACTTTTTTTTTTAATTAAGTGTTTTTTTTAAAGAAACGAAGCTGATTGGGTCTTTTTTGACCCAATCAGCTTCTTTCTGTGCGACCCGTGTTACAAAAAACACGGGTCGCACCGTTCACACTGAGGGCGACACGGGTCAGACACGGGAATTACCCCTCGTTAAATCCCGTGTCTGATTCCCGGGTCTCTCTACCCGGGTTGACGCGGGTGTGACCGTTCACACTGAGCCTAGACCCGGGATTTTCGGTCTTGCCCCGGCAAAGTCCCGGGTTTTTGGCTCAGTGTGAACGGGGTATAACAGTGCTGTTTTCCAGGTCTCTTCATAATCACAAGTGATATAATTTGTACCACCTGTGGATCTTTTCACACGTCAGTCAGTACTGAGCACACCTGTTCTGGAGCAAGGACACCTGGAAAACATGCACTGTTAGTGGTACTGAAGGATGGTGTTGAGAGCCCCCTGCTGTAGAGAATTGCTCAGTAGAGAGTTTAACAAATGTCTGTGTGATCAGATTGCTGCATAAAAATTTGTAAAATAAAAATCATATATCCAACTTGTTAACTTAATAGTCCTATTATCCCTAGTAATTGATATCTGTATGACCAAGTATGTCAGGGTTGCCGACTTATAAAGGCTTTCCTCCGGGAGATCCCGGATGGAAGTCACAGATGCATGCAGGGGGTGGGGCTTAATAGCTCGATTTATGCAAATTGCCTCATTACGCCCTGCCCCTGACTATCAATTACCCCTTTCAGGGATTCATAGGGATGGGGATGGGGCTTGATGATGCAATTTGCATCATTAAGGCCCTCCCTGTCCCTAGCAACACTAGTAAACTAGTGTTTTCAAGCAGGGAGGCAGGACTTGAGGCCGTGGTTTCATGGAAAAAGAACCAAGGACCCCATAGGGCCGCAGGGCCAGAAACAGCAGGCAGATGCCTCAAGCACACACCTGGTAGGCAGGAGTTAAGGTTTTAGGCTGAGGGTCGGCAGGTTAGAGTAGGGATTGGGGAGGGGGCAGTAAGTAGAGCATAAATAGGACTAGCAATGGGGGAGTGGGGCACTTGCCACAGAGGATTCACCCACCCTCCCTCACATTAAAGTTTAAGATTGTGTTTTAACCATTTTTCCTTTTACAGACGGAACATGGAGCGATAGCGGTTGTGGGGTCAGCAAATAAGGTGTGGCGCAGGGGGAATGAATCCTTAAAGAAGGGGGAGGGAGATGGGGGAAATGGGGGTAGTCTGATCTAATAGCAACACAACCCTTGCGAGGAGGGTACCAAGCCCCAGTTGTAGGGCCCTCTAGGTAACCACCTTCCAAGTACTGGGGTGGCTTTTGTCCATACGGGTCAAGTGCTTGCTGGAGAATTGGGTGGGGGGCGCCGAGGTCAAGGTGGATGACCTCTGTTCTTGGTAAAAGTTTATTGCTGAACCCTCAACGGCTATTGGGCCACCTAGTTCATAAGAATTGACTGAGCTTATCAGTCATTGGCTAGGTTAATCATTCAATTCGGCCCAATTTAAATATACGTTATGTTCCCTTTTTAAACTCAGCTACATGCGTTGGTCTCGTTATTTCATTAAGGTAAGCCTGGCTGCTTGGTTGCGTGATTGGGCACTATGCTGTTTGCTGTTTAACCATGAACCTGCCCGAATTTCGAGAGTCTCCCGGACATTCCGGGAGAGACGGCAACTATGTAGTATGCATGCTGTTCTACACTAATAATTATATCTCATAATACCTGCATTATCTTCTGTTATGTATTTGCTTAAGATGATAATACTATATCAATGTTGCATAATGTTTTAAAAGATTATTGTGCTGATCACACTATAACAGACAGTTAGCTCCCTTTGTAACAGATCCACTGCTAACTAAAGTGTTTGTTGGTAAATGAAACCCTAAGACCTCATCAGCTACTCTTCTATACAACTTGTTATATTAGGTCTGTGTTGAGGAAGAGTTGACATAGAAGTCTGAAACTTGTGAGCCAAATTAATCTCTAGGACAGGCCTGGCCAACCTGAGGCTCTCCAGGTGTTTTGAAACTACAAGTCCCAGACTAGTTTGTCAGGTATCCGCTTTGCTTTTGTAGTCAAAGCATGCTAGTGACCCGTAGTTTTACAACATCTGGAGAGCCACAGGTTGGCCGGGCCTGCTCTAGGAGTACATTTCTAATCTATTGCTATAATCTATAGTTAGAGAAACTGCCAAAAGAAAGTTTTATTTACATACCTGACCTTTGAAAAATCCAGTGCAAGTAGTAAAGTCCGTACTCATCTGTATTTTAGAAGAGAGCGGGTATTATGTTAATACCAGGCCTCGATATGTATCATATGCTATGATTCTGTCTTTCTCCTGAAAGAGATGCAAATTAAATAGAGTCCTCTAGATGATCTCTAACCTTTCTTATAGCTCATGTCGTTAATCATTAATCAAGGAAAGGGCCGAGGTCAGGAACTTTCTTTCAACATTTAATAGTTCCTTTATCATTAAGATGATTTCTCATAAGGTTGACTCAATTCGTCTGTGTCATATTGGCATGAGAATAATTAGTAGTTGATATTTAATCACCTCACTTGCTTTTAAAATTGCATAGTTATATCCTTCAATGGGGAATTTTCAATAACGCTGACCTTTCATTATAGGCTCCAACCAGGTTACATTTGTTCCCCCACACAGAGTTGTTAGGAAGTCTTATGAAGGGAAATTGTTGTAGTTGGCAGTAACTACCCTTTTTGAAACCAAATGTTGCATTTGAGCTGTTTTGCATAATTATGATAACTATTACAGAAGTCAGTAGGTGATAGCTTAAATTAATAATAGACTGGAATTGTTATATTATTATCTTGTCTCATAGAAGTTGTAATACTGGAACACCTCCTGCTGCTTAAAATGCTCTTTTTAGAATGTATAATATAAATAATACAGAGGCTTTAAAGCGCCTCTCAGAATGTTTTAGAAACCAATTCCTGTATCCATGGTTGCTGTGCCAGTATCAGCATGGTGTCTTATGTAAAGGGAATGTTTGTAAGCAGTGGTCATTGGCAAACCTTATTAAATAAATCACCACTAGAACTAGATCTTCTTTCTCCTCTCTGAGTTTAGCAGTGCATGGCCTGTTAACACTGTCTCTTCTGTTCTATATGGCAACATTTGGCTCTCATTGGGCCAGATCCAGAGCTACTTTTCCATTATGTTTCAAGGTGTATTTACTAAGCTCCACCCTTTCTCGTACGCACTTTGGTTGTTTTACGTTTGCCGAACACTACCTTAACTTTACGCTGCGCAAGTACTGAAGTACATACATGCTACACGTACGTACATGTCTAAGCACGCACATACTGTATGATTTAAATGCCTCACCCCGCCTCCGAAGCGTAATTTCGGGTGTCGTATGGTTGGCACGCCTCTTCGTTCGTAGTTACGCTGTTGATACGAGGCTGGTACATACGTTCAGAGATACGTTGCGTAGCATTTGCCACATGCATGCGCAGTACATACAAACAGCATCTTTACGTCAGCGGCAATTGTAAAAACGCTACCGTACTTAGTTATGGATATACCCCATTATGTGTAAATATACTTGCTTGTGTAGTCTACATAAAAGTGAATGTATTGCAAATGAACTGAACTCACACCAAGCTGCAGGATTCACCCATCACGTGAAAAGCCATATAAAATGATTTCCTCGAATTATTCGTGCATGCAGAGATTTGTTCGTTAAAATAAATCACCTAATGACGTTTTATCAGTCTGTAACATGAATCACATATATAGTGTGCTTGTTTTCACGTAATTGAATAGCTCTTAAGGGTTTTGCTAAAATATCCATTGACAACAACCGTTTCTTTCTATTTTAACCAAACATGCTTGAAAATGGATAGATATCATACCAAAACTTTTTGTTAAACATTTTTATATTAACTGATTTAGGAATACTCAGAATGTTGTATGTGTGTCTTTGTGTCTTGCTTGCTGTTTAATTCCCAAGAGTAAGGGTTGGGTTGTAAACTTTAGTATCTATAGTGTCTACTACAATGTCCTTAGAGGATCTGTTGATGATTTCACACTTTAGCTTATGAGGATAAAATAATGACAGTCTGCTATCCAAATATAAATATGATAAATACAGCAAATGTAATTCAGCCACATCTAAATTTAGTTGGAACAATTCTAACGGGTAACTATAATTAGTGCGACAGGAAGCATTATGATGCTGCCTCTTCCTCCTTCTGCCCACGTTGTTGCTATCCCATCAGAGTTAGTTATACCTGGGCAAAACCATGTTGAATTGAAGAGGAGGCAAATTTTGTCTGTTGCAACAGTATTGTTTCTTAGCACAAGTATAACATAATATTTTATTAGTGTGCCACAAGCAAAAGCAGAGTATTCTCCCTGTATGCAAATTGTACAATTTATTAGACTTCCCCTGAAATTCAAAATGGTTTTGCCCATGTGTGATTTTCTGTCCTATACACACAAAATGGTGGTTGCTCAGATAACTTTAAAGGTTAATAAAAACAGGTGCATGAAAGGCTGGGGTAATCTGCTTTAACAAAAGCAAGGGAAAGAAAATGCCCCAGCAACACTGCCATTAACCAGTAACAGACTATACCATTCTGTCTGTAAAATAAAACTCAGAAATGTCTGTTATACAAGTTTGCAAATATATGATAAGCCACCAGCCACCATCAAGGCCTTTCTGCTTATGGTGCTCCTAACTCTAACAACACCCCCTCTCAGCTGCTGCTGTCCACCTTATATTAATAACTGCAGCCCAGTAGTTCTATACATGTTGTGGATGAAAGAGCCTATATGGTAATTGGAATTAAAGGATGCATAGTCATCATGTTACCGCTGTAGAGGACGTTAATGGAGATACTTTTCTTTCTGCTGGAACCTAACTGGCCACCCTTCTGTGACCTCTCTCGTTAATATGATGCTAAGTTCCTTTCGTAATGTTCACTGCAGCTCTGTTGTATGTGAAAGTTTCAGGTAATGCCGTATTCCTTAGATCACATTTTTCTCATTCTGATGTCGGCTACCCTACCACTTCAGCATTTGTCTATGTATTGCCAAGCAAGTTTATAGTTCTAAATATGTGACTGCTGTATAGCAATATGACCTAGTTATGATCATTATGAGAAAATAAAACCAGCCATATCTGATGACATTACATAGTTGGCTAAAATCATACAACTTTCCTCATAGTAGGCGCAGCTATGGCATGCCCATTGTAAATACTACTCGTTTAATAACTTTTAAAGATATAGGACCGGATCCAGAATTAATAGCGTCGGGTGATTTACGCACGCAAGGTGCGTAAATCACCTGACTGAACGGAGCGTTGCAATCGGACGGAACTATGTTCTGTCCGAGACCATATCCAAGGAAATGGGCTGTGCTAAAGCGGGCGGGGGGGAAGCATGTAAAGTGTACAGTGTGGGAGAGGGCTCTGATCCGTACGCTGCAGTTAAGGTAGGCTTTTGGCAGCGTAAGCTGCCATAAAGCCCGCATGACAGAGGGGAGTGACAGGGGGTGTGCACTCCCCTCTGTCTCACGTAATTTCAGACGCACGGAAAGGCGCACGGAAAGCACGCGGGGGTCTGAATCCGGTCCATCTTCTTGACCCCTTTTATCTGTGAAAGAAATCTGCTATGTGCACGCTGGTTACGGGAGGCACTCTATTATATCCATTTAATAGAAGCGTGGCATCCTTGAACTGCATGTATTTATTAAAGGGTTTTTAGCACCATCATATTATTAATCAATCATTCACATTAGTCCCTGTCCCACTGGAACTTACATCCTAAATGCACTAAAATTACTCCTAGGGCCAGATTTACTAAGCTGCAGGTTTGGGAAAGTGGATATGTTGCCCTTAGCAACCAATCAGATTCTAGCTGACATTCTCTAGCATGTAATAGGAAAGTGAGAGCTAGAATCTGATTGGTTGCTATGGGCAGCATCTCCACTT
>WWET01001222.1:286664-298270 GCA_011038615.1 Limnodynastes dumerilii
TCCCGGGTCTGTGAACCCGGGATATTGCCGGGGCTGCGATCTGAAAGGGGTATCAGTGATGAACAGCCTAAGGATGGCAGCCATTTTTATTGAATTTAAATTTTGCTGCAGCTTAGACCTGATGCTCCCCCACCCAAAAAGCTCAATGCCCTAGGCTGCAACCTTATTAGCCTGTTGGATAATCATGCCTGTTTGTTACTACACTTTCAGTGAGAACACCTAAAAGCCCGTTTTGAGTGTGTGTTGCATTGCACTTGCTGGATTTTCAGCAATGTTTGGATTGAATCTACTTTTAATACTTTGTAGTAATTGACCACAATATTTACATTTCAACATAAACAGCGTTTTTACAATTTTTTGTTAGTGAACTATTACTTTCTGTAAATAGTATGGCTGCCAAAAATATTACAATTTTTAACACTGTCTAAAGTGTTATTTGTCATCAATGACAATGTTACAGCCATCATAGAGTGATATGGAATATGTCCTGCTATTGTATATTTATAGCACAGAGCTCATACAGTATTACTGGTGTATATCAGTAGGCATACATTAGGTGTTTAAATTCTCATAATTTAATTTCATAATTTCTCATTCTCTTCAGGTGCAATGCAAAAAAATAGACCATTTTTATTAAATAAAGAAATGTGAGCCCTGTGAATCGTGTCTAGGGAAGCATCCGTTAGCTAAATATTTTTTAAATAATAATCACCTAATAACCAGAGTGCTAGACAGGCCCAGCAACAGAAATCTGGGGGTCTCCCCTGGGACTGGCAACAGTAGGGCCCCGGGTAGTGTGTGAACATGCAGACTGTGGGGGAAAAAAGGAATAATAATAAATGAAAAAACAGTAAACAAATCAGCGGACAGTAAACAGATCATAACAGTAGTAGACAAAACAGGGAAAAGGGGCCACAACGTAGGGGGAGAACAGGAAAAATTAAAGCAGTCAAGAGTTACAAAAAAATAAGAAAAATGAAGTTCCTCATTTAATCCATCAGGTGCCATAGCTCTGAATAAGTAAGTCAATCTGGACTCCTTTTGCAAAAGTAAGTTTTCCCTGTCACCACCACGTCTCAGAGGAGGAATTAACATTTAAATTCTCTTATATAGTGATTGCACTCCACAAAGTGTCTGGCAACCAGAGGAGTCTTTGAATCAGTGCTCACTGAATATTTCTTGATGGAAGAGTGATACATAGACATCCTTTCTTTCAGCATACGTGTGGTTTTACCCACATATACTTTGGGGCAAGGGCATACAATTACATATACCACATATTGGCTGTAACAAGACAGACAATGTTTGATATTAAATTTAAGGTAAATCGTTGGATGTTGAAAATATTCCCAGTGTACAAGAAATTGAAAGTTAACACATGCGCTACAGCGGAACACGCCATGTTTCAGTGACAGCTAGCTTGATGTAAACTTATGTACAATGTCATTCTTGACCAACTTGTCCTTCAAATTGGATCTACGTTTGTAGCTAATATGGGGGGTGGGGCAGAATATGCCAGTGTTGATTAACTGTCTTTCGTATGCTACCAGACGCAGTTGAGAAGGTGGTACAGTATACCATATGATCCTCCTTGGGTAATTTGTTTGTGCCTGACAATAGTGACTCATGGTTTAGAGTCAAGCACCGTGCTTTGGCAGTTGCTGTCTCCCTTTTATTATAACCCCTGTTAGGGTAACGTTTGCCTATATCATCCAGGGTGAGTATTAGTTTCTTAGGGTCAGAGGTGTTGCGTGTTACTCTAATCATTTGGGAAATTGGCAGACCTGTTTTTAAAGGGTGAGGGTGCTAACTATCTGCCCGTAATAAAGTGTTCCTATCCGTCACTTTACGGAACAGTTCCGTATGGAACCCCAGACCTAGACTGATGAACATCAAGGAAATTAATTTGGTGTCTGTCGTAGGTCATGGTGAATCTAATGGTGGAATTAGGATGATTCAACTCATCAATAAAGGAGATCAGTTGTGTTTCAGAGCCTATCCACAAGAAGAGGTCATCGATATAGCATACAAAATTCCTGCCAGATGGAGTGAATAGGATGACTGAGAAGAAGTTTGTACTCATAATTGTGCACTAACTAATTAGCATATGATGGGGCCATATTAGACCCCATTGCAGTGCCCTGTAGCTGAAGTTAAAATGTGTGGTGAAAGAGGAAATAATTCCTAGTAAGTATAAATTCTAACAGCGCCAAAACAAAATAGATGGTCAGCATATTGTTCCAAATTAAAAAATATGTTTCTAAGGGCCTCTAAACCTTCTTTGTGAGAAATATTGGTATAAAGGCGGCTGACATCAAGTGTCACCAGCCAACATTTGTTAGCCAATAATTTGTCCCCCCTGCAGGTGCTTTAAAAAAAATCGGTAGTATCTTTTATATAGCATGGGGTGGCTTCTGCTACTGGCAGAGATAAATAATCCACATATTGGATTGGATGCAGAGTACCGGTCTTAAAGACCACATATACTCAATCTTGCAATCATAAGCAAAAGATGCGTAGATTACGTAAAAAATTGCAAAACACCGGACGTATATGTTATACGTCCGTTACTCTGCATACAGTCCACTGTGACAGGGACTAAGAAAGCCCATGGAGAAGATTATGGGCCTGTCCGGGGGATCCACTAAGGTCTTATGGATCTTGGGTAAAACATATATAATCGGTTTGATGGGGTAATCTTGTTTAAGAAACCGGGTAGTGTCCGCTGTAATAATCCCTTCATCAACTTCTGCTGCTAAAATTAAGTCAATCTCCCTCTTGTATTCTGTGCTTGGATCATGTGGGAGAGAGATATAGCAAGTATTATCCATCAGTTGACTGGTGATCTCCCTAATGTAATCCGACTGATTTTGTGGCACCACCCTTTGTGCTCTGTTTGAACAGTAACTTCAGTATTCATATTCAACGTATGTATGACTTGTTTCTCCTCAGGGGTCAAGTTCATATAGTGCGCTCTATTGGTATTCCACTGACCTAAAACATCGCGTCTGACCAACCTAATTAATGTGTTTATAGATCTATAGAGGGATTAGTGACAGGGATCGAGGGTGAACCTAATTTTTAAGGGCATGGTCGAAGTGTGTTGCTCTGGTCTATGACAAAAATAGTCCTTCAGTTTAAGTTGGCATTGGAATTTAAACAGCTCACTTTCAAAATCAAATCTGTCATGTGTATGGGTCTCTATAAATGGGGTGTAGGTTTCCGTAGCGGATGGCCCTATTTCAAAAGGGCCATTTGCTCCCAGCCAGTTCCCAATCGATCCCTGGAGCACCGAACATGGTGTGCCAAAAGGTAAGACTTTCCTACTCCCTTTCCCTAACCCTAAGTCCCCCCCTCCCGCAGCCTAACCCTAAATCCTCCCCCTCCCGCAGCCTAACCCTAAGTCTTACCTCTAGCAGCTTAACCCTAAGTCCCCGGAGAGGATTACTCACCTCTCCAGTGGTCTGGTCCGGCGGTGGCGCTGTTTTCCGAAAAAGAATGGGTGAATATGCAAATCGCATACTCACCCATTCATTAAAAAAAAATTCTGTGGTGTTACACGTTCGAAATAGGGACAGCCAAAAAGACTCTTTCGGCTGTCCCTATTTCGCAATCTGTAATATCGCAGTGGGGACTCGCAACACTATAAAAGAAAGTCCTTTGCTTAGAACAGCCATCTCAGCTTTAGAGGGACTGTAGGAAGATGAATTGTAAATCACGGTTACTTCTTGTGTTGCTTTTGATCTGCAGGGTTTCTTTGTAGTAGTTGTGATTGTTTGATTCTGGTGCCAATGGTGTCCCTTAAAAAAGTAGACTTATTGGGCCTGATTCAGAGGCTGAAAATAAGAACTTAAAGTTACACCTGGGCAAAACCATGTTGATTTCAGGGGGAGTTAAGTTAATTTTATTGTATGCATGCAGGGAGAATGCTTTGCTTTTACTTATTGCACACAGATACCTGATCAGCTTCACTTTTAAACTGCTAATTAGACTTGAGCTGGGAAACATCACCTTTTAACTATAACACTGTTGCAACAAATGAAATTTGACTCCCCTGAAATCAATATGGTTTAGCCCAGGTGTAACTTTAAGTTCTTATTTTTAGCCTCTGAATCAGGGCCCTTGGATTTATCTCTAAAGCTGGCCATACACTGGAGCGATTCAACATGCTGATGATGATTTCTGCAAGTTATTGTGTAGCACTAGCACAGTTATCATTGTGTTGTCACATTGTTAAAGATATAAACCTGTATATTGTTTATGTATGTTTTAAACTAAATGGTCTTTATTTTTTAATTGCCAAATAAATTAAGAGTCTATGGGCGTTGTTTTTTTTCCCCTCTTAATAAACATATATTAATTTTGACACATTTTGAAATGTGTGGAACAGAGTCAAGTCATACATTTTGCTTCTCTTTTGTAGCGGCAACAACAGAGGAACCAGAGGTGATACCTGATCCAGCCAAGCAGACAGATCGTGTGGTGAAAATTGCTGGCATAAGTGCAGGGATACTGGTATTCATCCTACTACTCCTAGTTGTCATTTTAGTAGTCAAAAAAAGGTAAGTGTTCCAAATTGAACCAATCAGCTGTGTTGATTGAATGTTATACATTTGCTGCAGCAAAACATGTATTACTGTTAATCATTCTGTCACAGCTTTAATAGCTCTTTTGATGCAATAACCAAGATATTTAGGAAAATATTAAAGCGGCAGAATGACACATTGGTATACATATTAAGTAATGCAGCATTTGACTTGCCTGTATTTCTTTTAGGTCATGAATTCTTTATTTCATGTACTGTTACAGATGCTGGCTCAGGTCACAATACATTTTTAGTATACTATCCATTTAATAGAGTTTTGACCTTCAGATGGCTCTTGTATCAGTTGGAAAATGTGATAATGTAATATAGTTATATATTGAATACAAAGTTTAGTTTTTTCTTATGTTTCTCATAAAATACTGTTTCTCTCTAGAATCTCTGTTTTTTTTTTTAATATAGTGGTGATTACAGTAAAAGCTTTGGTTAAGAAAAATAAGTAAATAAGAAAATTAATGGTCTGAATTGGTAGGAAGAAATAAGTGGACAAGACTTTATATAAATACACCTAGATTTTGCCCCTTCAATTTTTTTTTGGTTTGCAAGGAAGAATATTTTGTATATTTTATAGCTACTATAAACAGAGCAGGACATTTTAACAGTTACCAATGTTTGTGAATAGTATAGCTGTGTAATTAGTGTCATGGTGGCTCTGTCAGGATAGGCTGAGTATGTCATAGTGTTGCTACATAACTTTTAAATCCTTTGACAGCTGATTTATACCCAGAACTCTTATTCTTCAGTTTAATTTCACATTTAGGGAATGTCTGAAGGTCAGGCTTCTGGTGTCACAAGATTACACTGTCAGGAAAGGACCACTGCATGCCATGTTTCTGTAAAGATTTTCTTGGTGTTTATTTTTTTCAGAAAATTAAAACTTAAAATGTGGAAACACATTATACACATAACAACTAGATCCAGATTTTGAAAATAAGGAAAAATCAGGTGGAAATTTACAATTGGGTTAAATAACTTTGAATTTCAAGGGGATGGCAAATTAATTTTATTCCTTGCATGCAGGGACAATACTTTGCTTCAGCTTACCCAGATACTGACCACCTCTTTCTTTTAAACTGGTATTTAGACTTGGCTAGAAAGCATCACCTCTCAACTCTAACACTGTATGCAACAGATGATATTTGCCTCCCCTGCAATTTAATATAGTTTTGCCCAGGTGCAACTATTTTCAAAGTTTGTATCTGGTCCTAAATCATTAACTTTGCTGTCTCTTTGCTTTAATGCTCACTCTAAATAACTTTAAAAGTAGTTTAGTTGTTTGTACTGATATAGCTTTGAAGTGTATGATTCCAAGAAAACTTATATTAAGAGGAGTCAAGTGCAAATGCCTTTTAACTGGTACAAGAACAATGTGGCTGTGTTGGTCTAAAGGTGGAAGTAATTCCAATACACAGAAATAGCTGTGCCGAAATCTGTGTATAGCTAAATAGAGATATACAATATATTTTAACAATAGCTTAAAACATGGTTGCCAACTCTCCCTGAATATCAGGGAGTCTCCCTGAAGAGCGTGTTATTTCCCTGACTCCCTGAAGTGTGGGCAATCTCCCTGATGCTGATTCAGTTACAGAAGTTATTGCGGTATGATGACAGAATTTAGAAATTGTGTCCTATTTCCATGCATTAAGGCCCTTTGGAGGTGGCAGAAGAAGAAGTCATTGATCTCCTATACACAGTATGCACAATAAATACTGAAAATATTTATTCAGTGACATTTTAACAATCAATAAATACTGATGCTGCTATTTTTATTGAGAAAGAATTTGCCTGGCAGTGTTAGACACACCCATAGGTGGAGCTATTCATAGGACACACCCCTTTGGCTCTACAGGACACACCCCTTTGGTGCATCCTTGATAGTGCTATCACAATCTCCCTGATATTCATTTGCAAAAGTTGGCAACCATGGCTTAAAATATTAATAATAGCAGTTTGTTATAAAATGAACAAAACTCTGCCCTACTTACATGACCAGAAAACAGAAATATTCATATATCGTAACTGAGAAAAACATGTGGATGTTAATCTGCTTCTGTCCCTGTTTATCAATCCACCATAACCACAGCCTTAGCTAGACATAAGAGCTTTAGGGGTAAATAGGATACTGTAGCCCACAGGTCCAGAACTTGTAACCAAATGAACCCTAAATATTATATAATAATGTTTGCCCTAACAGGCTGCTCTTTTACACAACTCTACTTACGGCCTTGACCAAAGCAGTAGTTATTTATTACTATTATTTAGAATTTTTTGCACATTCAGTTTTGTAATACATTCTTTAATGAATATCATATATTTGCTCTACTTTTTGTTCTTTGGGGAAAGTGCTAATTAGAATACATTGCACACCCACATAAATTCCTTAAGAAAAAAGTTTCCTTTCTGTTTTGTCTTCCTATCACTCCAAATTATTTTGTTTACCCAAGATGTCTGTACTGCATGTACTGACTGTATTCTTTCCCATAATTACACTTTACCTAATCCTTTTATCGCTCTTGTGTGCTTCACACCACTGCAAACTTTAATGATGTTTTAGTACTGTAGAGTGTTTGAATTTTTCCTTGGGCTCTTGTCTCTACTATTGGAAAATTAAGACTAAACATCCCCACCTTGTGGCACTCTGTATTCGCACAACAGCTAAATCTATCTTTTGTATATCTTGTTGGCAGAATGCCCTGCATTTAAATTCTATTTATTGCTAAGTTTCTTTCAGTTTTAGTCATGTTTTTAAATTCTGCAATACCCTTGTCCAAATATATGTTATTTGTAGTTAACTGTCTGTGTTTAACCAAAATGATTTGAATTGTGATTGACAACATTAATGTAATTGTGAATATATGTTGTAGTTAATGTTGTAATGTTTTTCTGATCGGACTGATTAATTATTGCCTTTTTACAATTATCCCCTGGAGATATATTACATGGCGAAGAAACTTCTGCATTAGAAGCATTAGGTATGCTCCCACTGTTGTGTGCAAGCAAACTACCCATGTGCTTTTATGTGTTTTATTTTTCCATTATTTATTTTGAATAGTGATTTTTTTTTTGTTGTTCTTAAATGTGGTTGACAAGTAACCATGTGCTTCCAAAAAGCCTTATGCAGACACCCCAAAAGTGTATTAAAAGGTTCTCTGTGCCTTATGCCTCAGTGATCATAAGGTTCTGCCATAATGATGGCTCCCCCCCAATGTATTGGTGACTGGTACACTTTAAAGATCAGGTCTACAGTACCTAGTTAACCTGAATTAAGAGGTCAGCCAATTGGATTTAGTTATGTAGCTGTGTAAACTCTTCTTCACAATAACAGGCATCTCATTTACTCAGAAGAATTTTGGTCAAATATCACCATTGTTTAACTTTTGTCTTTCCAAATGGTATGATGTAGTCAGATGACAAATGTACATGTCACATGTTTCTTTTCATCCCAGTGGATTGGTGGTTTGTTATGGGTTGTCTACTAGTCAATATCACTGTGTTAAATACATGTAGTTAATTTGTTATGTGAAAATGTACAAATAAAGTTCTTGTGCTGTAAACAATGTGAACATATACACAAAACATATATATTGTTCTTTAAAAGAGCATGTATGTATTTATGTATTTGTCTGCCAGTTAACTGATTAGTTTAGAGGGATCATTTGTCATTACGGTAGTTTCAGCTTTACATTTGCATTACATAAGAAGCCAGCATGTGCCACTGAATAACCTTCTTAGTGAATCCTTACTTTTATTAATTGACAGACTTAAGCCAGGTTACCAAAGAAATATATAAATGATGGCTATGAAATCTCAGCATACTGCTTGGATAAATGAACTTGTGGTGATATGCAGAGCATCAATTTTGTATGTTTCTATAGTGCAATTCGTGTGATCTTGCCTGAGACTTCAAACTTTATAACAGCATAACAAATATATAATAAATCACGTTTAAATGTTGTCTCTGTGTTTCCCAACTGTGCATCTGGTATTTCTCATTAGGTTCTTAGTGATTGAAAGAGGAAATCTTGTGCATGTGACTAAATAATTGCTCTGATATGGTCATTGATTGTCCCCTTAGTTATGGAGTTATTATACTGTAGCTCTCGTGTTTTGCATATTCAGGACTGTTCAGTTATAGGCTTATGTCTTTCTGTATTACTCTCTGTTTTGTTTGGAGGTAGGTAGGGAGAGATTTGTTGTGCCTAGTTGTTGTGGCATGCCCTCAGTATGGTGCCTACAAATTATAATCAAATGAAAGGTTTTGTATGATAGCGATCTTGGTAAAGATCTAGGAAACTATGGAACGAAGATAACTTTTAAAAGCTTAGTCTGTTTTACATTAAATTGCTGACCTATTTTCTGGTAGCTTACTCATAAAATAGACTGATATAAGTGAATGGGTGTAAATTAGGCTTTTTTTCTGATGATATAACATTATGTTAAATGCATATAGACCGTCCAAAATGCCCAAAGTGATGGTGCAAATAGACATTTTGTATAGTTGCCCCTAACTCAGAGTGATCAAAGACACTTTGATTAAATTCATTTTCTTTAATCAAATTTAATTCGCTAGTGTTCAAGGGTCAATATTTGTGACCATATGAAGCAGCTCTATTCACAGAGGTCCAGATTCACAGTTACGTAGTTTTCGTCTTACGTACGTTGTTTTAAGTATTGAGCCACTACGCATGCGTAGCAGCTTAATTATGCTATCTATGTACCATTTCTGTACGTAGATTGCGTAAGTGCGGTCTTTAGACCGGACCAGAATGTTTCTTTTTGTTGCACCGGTCCCTGATGCATTGAAGTTAACATACAAAAATCTGTAGGCTGGACACTAAAGATTTATTACATTCTTCAATAAACTGTGACATCTGACAGATTGGGATGATTATCGTACATTGTGTATTACAATGTTTGCAAAAACGAAATTGGTACATTCCAGCACAGCAACATGCTATGGTCCAATTTACCAAAAGAAATTGTATTCACTGGTTTGTTTTTGGACTGTGGGAGGACTCCATAGCACCCAAGCAAAATGATAACTTGGCATTAAACATTACATTGCTCGCTGATAATATGGTAGCATATGTGAATTAGTGGATCTGTGAATTTTTGCCAGACTTTCCAGTTGTTATTGTTTGCTTATCTGGCAAAGATCAGAAACAGAATAGTATAAACTCTGTTGTTTTAGCAATTTGCTTAAATGAGCAATTTCCTGTCTACAGATATTGACCAGAAATATGATAAATATAGGTTTTGCCACTGTGATACAAGGTGACTTAAGGTTAAGGAGAACAATATATGATTAAATATTTTATATTTTTGAATGTTAGAATAAAACATGGGCTTTATTTAAGCACCCCAGTGATATTTTGTGGGAACAGCATGCATATTGTCACCTATAATTATTATAATATTGAATGTATTTTATTAAATAAAATTCTGGATTTTTATTTGAACTGTATGTGAAATTATATTTACAACATCCAGGCTTGTATTCACAATCAATCATAGTGTGTGCTGATCAAGGGCAGGCCTTTGCTATTCCTAGAAGATTAAGTTGTTTCAGTTTTGTGTAAATTTGTTTCGGATTTTACAAACTGCTTCGGAACTTCAAGGTTGCCTAGAAAGTTTAGAAGTAAATTTTGGAAGCAGACATCCCATTATTAATATTCCTTATGCTTCTTTGGTTGTGGGATGTAACAAACACCTTTTGCTATGATATTAGTTCTAATTTAATTTCAACTATGTACAATCAATATATTGAATTACCTGCTGTAAATACATAACATTTCCAATTGTATGATCTTAAACTCTAAAACCATACTGTCATCAAATTAGTCCCTATATGTTTATTCATTGTGCTTATTATGCGCACGTTGGAGCTAAGGTGGTGATGAGTTTTATTTTGATATTTTCAAAGCAAGTTTTGTTATAAAAACTATGAAGACCCCAACTTTTTTCCTGTAACCATATGCAAGATACCCTGCACTCTTACCCACCCTGTCTGTCTGTTACCACCCGTTACCGTCTTGTTTATACTGATTGTTAAAATTGTAGAGCGCCAAGTAATCTGCTGGTGCTATATAAAAACCTGTTAATAAATAAATAATAAATACGCAATAATCATACAATCTTTGCCAGTGGCTAGTATGCAATGAAGAGCCTATGTGAGCGAATTGTATATTAAGGCAAACCTACAATCCTGCAAAAGCAACTAGAGACTGGATCCATATGTACACTACCATATTGAAAACTGGTAGCTGCTTGGAATAATTGGTAACCATTAACTCCTCTTGGTACTAGATGTGTAATTTTGCAGTGATTCCAGTTTAACACAATTACAAATGCAACCATTCCCATTGATAAAAATAATGAACAAGTGCCAGATTGAGTCCATAAAGATCACTGTAGTGTTTTAGATCCTTAATTTATTTCAATGATGATAATGAACCAGATGAAGACTTATGAAGAGGTGGCATATTCCAATTGTTACGCTTGAAAATGCCTACTATTTTGCTAACATTACATAAGCAATGCAGGTCAGACCTGGATTTATAGTTCTGTCCTCTGATCATTCCTGACATCAGGATGGGGCGTAAAGAGCTTCCACTATGTGGATGTGTATGTGTGTTGTAGTTAGTACAGTTAGGACGTGGACTGTATTTTATGTACGATTCAGTTCAGTCGCCCCTCACTTAAGCCAATCTTGTAGACTTTTTTTCTTTCCCTTTGGGTTTCTTTGGGTTGTGCCCATTTCTGATTTGTGATAAGGAAGATGCTAGTTGAGTTGTGTGTTAAAACTGCAAACAAGCACATTGTTTTTGACAACCAGTTCTTTATGCAACCTTGATGCTATTCAAGTTTTGCATGGCTGTAATAGCTTAAATTGTTTTAGTAAGCCTGGGAGTTATGTCACTGCTGCCGAATGAGTCTGTTTAACAGTATAGCAAATGCATATTAATTTTGGAACCAAGGGTTCATTTCACCGGGGGTGGGGGGG
>WWET01001222.1:307635-319177 GCA_011038615.1 Limnodynastes dumerilii
TATATATATATAATTATTATTATTATTATATACACACACGAACGCACGCATGTACACGTCTTGTACAGATATTAAATGTCTCTTCTGTGTTTTGTGAGATGTAAACAAATTGTATGTTTTTATCCATGGTGAAACGTTCAAGCGGTACTTGGACAAAAATAATACATGAATCCTTACACAGCTGGCACATTGTTTATCAGAGGGGCAAAGGTAAACTGAACACGTTCAGTAAAATAGCCAGTGTAAGATTACATCTATTGTTTCTTTGAGCACAGTGCTTTTGTAGATTGTACATTATTTCAGGTTCCATTTTCTATTTCATGCCTCTGATACACCTCTTTTCCAATTATCTCTTCCATGGTAAAAGCTCATCCAGAAATAAACATACAGGATCAAGCTATTTCAAGCGATTTATTTTCATTCTGATAAAACAACAAGAAACATACCTTCCATGAAAATGAATGCCACCAGGTGATATGGTGACACATACACACTTAGCCCAAACACACAGAATTCAGATTAGCTTATTTCCCATGCAATATACAAGAAACTAAATTTGTAGGTCATTAAAAAATAGGCACTTTGGAGAGAATTCAGACCCTCGCTCATTTTCTGTGCGTGCAGGGGTCTGTACGTCTGCTACAGAGAGGGAAGTGCACACCCCCTGTCACTCCTCTCTGTTGTGCGGGCTTTATGGCAGCTTGCACTATCATAAGCCTGCATTAACTGTGTCTGATGGATCAGCGGTCCGTACGACCGCTGATCCGCTGCTGTGTGGGAGTCCCCTCCCAAACTGTACACTTAGCATGCTTCCCCCCGCCCACTTTAGCGGGCGGAGGGGAAGCACAGCCCATTTCCTTGGAAATGGGCTCGGACGGAACAAAAGTTCTGTTCGATTGTTTATACACTAGGGTTACTATAGTAACCCCAGCGTAACATCTGGAGGGCGCCTGCCCAGTGAAGTCAGGTCACTTACGCACCTTGCTCGCAAAATTGTTCTATCGCTATTAAATCTGAATCCGGTCCTCTGTTATTGCTGAATACTCAATACAGCTATTGCTTAGCTTTGCAGGCTCAGTGCTTATCAAGGTTGTTTTTATTATTTATCTTCGCACTTTACTTTAAAGAGTCTAAAAAAACCAAACTGTTCTAATTCTTGATATTATGCATTATTAATTCTAATTGTAAAAAAAAATCAGTCAGTGAAGAGCTGCAAATTGTATTCCAAGTTCTTTGAGCACTTTACAATTTCCTTTTGTCTGTGTCCACTTAATCTTAATCTTTATTTTGGAGAACAGACTCATGATATACAATACATTTTAGGTGTTGTAGGTTGTCTAATCTTTCCTATCCTAAATTATTATGCTTTTTTGTAGATTCCTTTTTGCTAATGTAAAGGTATTATTTTGATACCCCGCTGTTTGTATGAGTTTAGACAGTTTTAGTCTGCATGGCTGTATTGTTCATCCATTTCAACCATTCTTGCAAACCACGCACATTAATGCAGTGCAGTCTAACTTTATTATTAGATGATTATTAATATATGAATGTTTCTTTATCCATGCTACTCTGGTGCAGTGCCAATCACTGGTAAGTAAGAGGGCTACTCATGTGTTATGTACATTGTGCTTAAAACAATTAACTTGAAACATGACTTCTTGCAGGAGAAATCATTTGTGTTGATAACATTACCAATAATCAGACTTTATTTTGTATGCTTGCTGAGAAGTCCTTCTGTAAGTGCCATCCCAGCTGCTTCTGCCAGCTGCCAAGACTCAGTGCCTTAAACTACTGACAAACTTAAGATCTTGTGAAGCATTAAGGATGTCTGCTGTTTCCCTGTGCCAAAATAATATTTATTCTGCTAAAAATGGTATTCTACTACAAAATATAAATATCTATTTCAAGTGTTTTCATGAAGCGGTGTATTGACAGTCTAATAGACAATATTTGTAGTCAAGTATGGACTTTACCTCTGTTCTGGATCTGTTCCCGGATGATAAGCTACCGATGTAGAGTTACTTGTAGGACAACAAAAGGTAGTAGAAATGTGACCAGTAGTTTTTGCTATTTTACTTGTGGTTAGTTGGTGTCACCTGTCCCTTTATATTTGTCATTTTCATTGTGCACACTGTATTACCGGTAGTAAGTGAGATGTAAAATCTTTTTTTTTTTGGCGTATGTTTACAGATGAAAATCACACCACAACAGCAGCAGAGAACAGTCGCTTACTGGATGTCCCTCGTTACTTGTGCGAAGGAACTGAATCTCCGTACCAGACAGGCCAACTCCATCCAGCCATCAGGGTAGCCGATTTGCTTCAACATATTAATCTCATGAAGACATCTGACAGCTATGGATTCAAAGAAGAATATGAGGTAAGAAGATCACCACAATTAGTATCCAAATAGTAATAATAAAAAATACTAAAGTTCAACTATATGCTTTGCATTCACTTTTATTCCATTATTTGTATTACTCTGTGACCTAATGGTGAATTGCTGGCTGAATATTTATAGTATTTGTTATTTCTTGCTCCAGAGCTTCTTTGAGGGGCAGTCTGCGTCATGGGATGTTGCTAAGAAAGATCAAAACCGAACAAAGAACAGATATGGAAACATCATAGCTTGTAAGTCTTATTTATGTTGGGCTTGTCTTCTGCACTCTAATACTACTGTAATGACACCCTCTGTAGTTTAGAGATAGTAAAATGTAACCGATAATGTAACATAGAAATATAGAAAGTGGCGTCAGAAAAGAGCATGGCCCATTCAGTCTGCAAAGTTGTTTATTTAAAACTATACTGACCCTAGACACTATTTACCCTCAATTTAGTTTGAGATTTAGGATACCCTTGTATTTATCCCAAGCATGTTTAAACTGTTATACTGTGTTAGCCTCAACCACCTCAGATGGGAGAATATTCCACTTATCTATCACCCTTTCAGTGAAGTAATTTTTCCACACATTTCCTCTGAATCTACCACCCTCCAGTTTGTATCCATGCCCTCGTGTTCTATGACACCTCCCTCCTCTAGCTGGTCGCAACCCTTGATATATTTGATAGCTGCTATTATATCCCCCTCTTCCTCCTCTACTCCAAATTTCCAATTTGTCTATAGTAATTTTCTACAGTAATTGATTTAAATACTTATCCCGTCAGTGTTAGTAGAAAACT
The DNA here is from genome assembly GCA_011038615.1 of Limnodynastes dumerilii. Taxonomy (NCBI): domain Eukaryota; kingdom Metazoa; phylum Chordata; class Amphibia; order Anura; family Limnodynastidae; genus Limnodynastes; species Limnodynastes dumerilii. Next base: position 310,814 of record WWET01001222.1, read on the forward strand.
TTGTGGGATTGCTGCTTGTCATGATAATGCAGCTGAATCCAGCCTTCCGTGCGGATGAAGAAGGCCACTCCCTATACTCGAATGGAGATACAATCTGCGAACCCTACTTTAAATCTTCCATGCCATCCTCACTTAAAATGGGGTTGCACAGAAGCATGCTCTCAAAGGATTTAGCATTCCATACGAAACGTGTGAACGGTCAAAACTAATGTGCACTGAAACATAACCACCAACTTTACTGTTTTATTTTCTTAACAGATGACCACTCAAGGGTTATCCTTCAGCCAGTGGAAGATGACCCATCTTCTGATTACATAAATGCAAATTACATTGATGTAAGTGTTTGGCACACTCCATCCCTTTCTTTCCTTTCTTTATTTCTTGCATGCCTTGAGCTCTCCGCTTTTTCTATGCTAGTGTTTTATTTTGCATGCCATGCTTTGTGAAGTTGATTGCAAGTATTTAAAAGAAGACAAACTGTACACTTGTTCTAAGTCTTAGTACTCACTGACATTGACATTGTTGTGCTTTCTTTCACACCTGACTTTGGTTTGGGCTGTAGATTTGGCTGTACAGGGATGTAAGTACCACTATGTGTGAATAACAGAACCCTACAATAAACATCTAATATAGATACCGTTCCCAATTACTTTCTAATTCCTATTAATGCTTATTATCCAGCATCTGTGCATGCTTCACCTGATTAACTTTGTGTTTCTTTTTCATTTCATTCTGTTGTCTTTTTATTTGATTTCCCCTCGATTTTAATTCTGCGTAGCAGATATACTGTAATCTGGACAGCATAGTCCAGTATTGTTTTATGAGGTCCTCAGTATGCTTTCATTTTTCCCAGTAGTTAACATTCCATGCTCATTTTTATTTTTAATATCTTGATTGTTTGGCTGCTCCATATTTTTCCGTTTAGGTACTGTTTTTGTTCAATGTTTTGACACTGTAATTGCAATAATTTTGGAGTTTAAAAATATGTTTTCCTGTTAGGTTAGTTCATAGTTAGCTCAGTCCGTTCCCCCCTAACACATCTGTTTCTATGGCTGCATTTTAGATAGTATACTATTATAGGAGATATGAAATATAGCAGGTGCCCATAATTAGACCCTAAAATATCACAACAAAACAAACTATATGAACCTTTTTTCCCTAGTGCTTTGAATGAACAAAAGTAAAAAATACACAAATAAGCGCTTGGAAATGTAAATATCTAATATAAATAAATTCTAATCACATAGTAGATAGGAATATAACCATTAAAGGTAGCCTCCATTAACATGGTATCAAACACTACTGAGATGATGGTTGACCTCTACAATGATAAATATACAATTTAAAATTAATAAAATATAAAGATCTATCATTAATTCATATGTAATGTAGTCTCAATAGTTTTAATACATAAGAAATGTATTAAACATGCAGCCACAACATAAAAATAAAGGCTGGCCACAAAATTGACACCGATATAGAAACACCCTGCAGGGATTAAAAGTCAATGTGTACACACACATCATGTGTTTGTTCTTTCAAAGTATCCAACAGGATGCTGTTCATCAGCAACATTCCATACCACGATTAAACAGCCAAGCAGACCATCATATGGCATTCAAATATGTTGACAGGATAAACTGTTGTCTTACAATACAGACAGTTGGCAGTTCAGAAATTCAGGCAGCAAATTCAGTTGTGATACATTACTGGACCGAAGCGCACAAGATATGCAAGATATGTGTCGGCCGAATCCACCTCTCAAACAGTGGCGCCTACACCAACCGCTTCGGTGTGGTAGCAGGAGCCTGCGTGTTAGCAGAGGTTCAGGTGTTACACTGATTCTATTCATCCGGCTAAACTTTTTCCAATAAAGCAGCCTGTATAGGCTCCTGTGCACTGACTCTTAATCCAATGGAGAGCTGAGTAGAGGGCTGAGTGAGGATTATTATCCCAAACAGATGTTAAGTTCAGATCTTAAACATTATGCATAGTGACGGTGAGGAAATTAATTTAGGTGTCAGACTAGTCAGTGTATCTCCACTATAGCAACTTAACGCGTTTCTTCAGTCAACAAATGATTTCATCAGAAGGTATGGACTTCCTTACTTCTGGAGGCGTTTTTATAAAGATAATTTAATAGTCCCATCTGTTTAGTTAACCCATGGGTACTTATTGATTCTTTCTCATAAGATAATATAAAATTCAGTGTTAAATTGCTATTACCAGGTGAAAATATATAAAAAAACACAAACAAACATACAAAATATATGTAAAAATAAATATTTTTTTTTATTTTTATATATATTTGTGTATGTTTGTTTGTGGTTTTTATATATTTTCACCTGGTAATAGCAATTTAACACTGACTTTTATATTATATTATCTTATGAGAAAGAATGTACTAATAGTGTATTTAGAATCAATAAGTACCCAGGAATGGGTTAACTAAACAGATGGGACAATTAAATTATTTTTATAAAAACGCCTGCAGAAGTAAGGAATGAAATCATTTGTTGAATGAAGAAACGCGTTAAGGTGCTATAGTGGAGATACACTGACTAGCCTGACACCTAAATTAATTTCCTCACCGTCACTATGCATAATGTTTAAGATCTGAACTTAACATCTGTTTGGGATAATAATCCTCACTCAGCCCTCTACTCAGCTCTCCATTGGATTAAGAGTCAGTGCACAGGAGCCTATACAGGCTGCTTTATTGGAAAAAGTTTAGCCGGATGAATAGAATCAGTGTAACACCTGAACCTCTGCTAACACGCAGGCTCCCGCAACCACACCGAAGCGGTTGGTGTAGGCGCCACTGGATGAGAGGTGGATTCGGCCGACACATATCTTGCAAGCTGTGCGCTTTGGTCGAGTAATGTATCACAACTGAATTTGCTGCCTGTCCGTATTGTAGGACAACAGTTTATCCTGTCAACATATTTGAATGCCATATGATGGTCTGCTTGGCTGTTTAATCGTGGTCTGGAATGTTGCTGATGAACTATTTGCATTTATACTGTCCACACTAGTGAAGTTAAGGTGTATAATACATCCTATATACCTTCCATAAAGTTTATTTCATTTGTAGCTGAAATACTGGGCTAACAATTGGTTTTCCTGTTGGATACTTGAAAGAGGAAATATATGATATGTGTGTACACATTGACTTTTAATCCCTGCAGGGTGTTTCTATATTGGTGTCAATTATGTGGCCAGCCTTTGTATGCTGCATTTTTTACTTTATTTTTATGCTGTGGCTGCATGTTTAATACGTTTCTTACCTATTAAAACTATTGAGACTGCATTACATATGAATTAATGATAGATCTCTATATTTTAGTAAATTGTATATTTATCATTGTAGAGGCCGACAATCATCTCAGTAGTGTTTGATACCATGTTAATGGAGGCTACCTTTTATGGTTATATTCCTATCTACTATGTGATTAGAATTTAGTTATATTAGATATTTACATTTCCAAGCGCTTATTTGTGTTTTTTTTTACATTTGTTCTCTATGAAGGATATGTCTCCCTTCAGTTTTAAGCTGCTGGAATCTAAATAACTATTGCAATTCTATCAATTCACTATTTTTCAATTGTATTCCATTGCCATTAGCGCAGATATTGTGTTTTTCTTTGAATGAACATCCTGCTTAGTGTTTCAGCTTTTCATGTAATATGTAACCATTTTACTTTTTCTAGCAGACTGTTAATACCACACTCTGCTTTTCTTATTGACATAGTTTATGATTCTTCCCAAATCCAAATCAAATCTATATTATCAAACCTATTATAAGCTATCAAACCCTAAATAATTTTGAGATGTTAAACAAAGCTAATATGTCTAAAATAACATCAGGATGCTTTATATGCTTTTTAAAACATAAACTTTTGATTGACTTAAATGAGTAAAAAGGGAGGTGCTGGTGGTATCAACCAATCAGCTAGCATTATCTAGAATGTACTATTTAATTAATAGCTAGCATGTGATTGGATGCAATGACCTGCATGTCTAATTTGTGTTATGGAAGAGGAGATATGCATTGCCAGGTGTGGATGTAAAGGGTGATTTGAATGCTCCGCACCAAATTTTACTTTGCTGTTTTATTTAAGTATGAAGTAACTGGCAATCTTGCATTGTGAGCATGTATGCTTCAAAAGATAGGGTTTTTTTTAGTTGATGACTCTAATGTGTGCTTGTCTGAATTAATTGGATGAGTGGTCAATTTGATTTAGACACAATTTCTGTATTTTGACACAAAGTTCAACAATTTGCCCCTTTCAAAGCTTTTGAATTCCTTATTTACAATTGTAATCCAGCAGTTTTATATTAGTTGTGATGTTTATCAAACATTCAATTGTATCTACTACTAGGAATAGATATTTAGTCTGTTTCTTTTCAAAATGACAGGCACAAATGCATGTGGAAATGATTGTTCACTTTAGTTACATAATGATACACCAGTTTATTTTGTTGATATTTTGCATCTAGATAGAATAGTCATTAATGCGCTAGCTCACATTTTAAGACATTACATTTCTTAGCCAGCATATTACATAAAAGAAATCTGTCAAGTAACCATACTAATTAAACCAGTTCATTTCACCAGCTCCGAATAGAGTACTCTAAACAACAGTAATTACAATCAATATGTTAATTTTCAAAGCAGAAAGTACTGTGAACATGCACTTCAGGAAAATTGCTCTGGATTTATACTTCTAGAATCCTCTTCTCTTTATGTGCTTATTTTAGCTTTGAGCTTCTATGGTGCACCAATATTCAAAGACTTCATTCACTGAACTTGGCCATACACTAGAGTCATCCAATTTTTAGGAGATCGAACCAATATTCAGTATTGTATAAGTGTATATTTTTTTTTTTTCATCCTAATGGCGACTAAGCGGTCTTAAAATGCATTGGTCCAATAATTTTATATTTTGTACTTTTTAAAATATTTCTAACCCAAGCTATCAATATAGTGTATTGTGTGGCATTTTCAAATAATGTACAATCACCTCCTGGTGGAAAATGAGTCCATAATTATCAGCAAGTACAGCAGTAATAAACTAATGAAAGGTTATGAAGTCAGCAAGATGGGGAAACTCAGGACAGATGGTGGACAGCCTGCCAATCAGCTGCATGGGCCTCCTGTCGATCTCTGCAGCCTTTCCTCATCAGCCTTCATTATCAGAAAAGATGAGTGTTGGCGATTACCTGACCTTTCCCTATTTGAAAAATTATCCCGTTTATTGGGACACTTTCTGCCACGACCAATAATCAATGTAGTGTATGACCAGTTTAAATCGGTTACTGATAATTTCTCAAAAAACAATTGGCCAAAATATGGAGGTTTTAAGGGCAATTTGTTTTAGAAAGCCTGTTTAAAGGGTTGTTTTTTTTTTTTACACCCTTAAATGTAAACATATTTTATTTTCTGTGCTCAGAATGTTAATCACTTGTTACAAAAGTTAGTTTTGCCTTTTATGGACTCTTGGAAGCTGCATCTAAAGTTTAGAATATGTAGTCCTGCTTACATGCAACATTTTTATTAATTTGCTTCACTTCAAATGAAGAGGGCTACGTTTTGTTCCATGAAGATGAGTCTCCTATTTAATATTTCATTAAAAGAGAATCTTTCATTAGACGAAAAATCTTGTGCATAAAACATTTTGTCTAGTCTTAATATATGACATAAGCAACAGATATTATATTATGCTAATATATTATTAGTGCTTCTGGAAAGGACTATATAAGTGACATCAGCTGTGTGTGTATTTGCTCTTTGCATAAACTTAAAAATACAGAAGATTAGCATTTATAAATTCTTACTGTAATATTTAAAAAATACATTTTTTGTTCCAAATATCACTGGGGGGCAATTTTAGAGCTTTTACAACAAATTACATGTCCTGGCTTGACTGTCACTTTTGAATGTGTAAAAAGTTTGTTTTATGTACAATTGTGATCAATTTGCATTGACATTGGTTGTTCATTTTAAGTGATCCACTGTATCAGTGTAGGAAATAAAAACATATTTGCCTGTTGTTTCAGGGATATCAGCGGCCAAGTCATTACATAGCAACGCAAGGTAAGACAATTTGCAATTCAGACTGATCTAATAAGATGATTTAAAGCGTTTCTACGTTCTACCTTTGTTAGTAAAGTAAAACGTAGAAGCAGGTGTGCTTTTGACTGAATGACAAACCCAAAACACATAGAAGTTAGGGCTTCACCCATTTATCAAAGGCTTGGGACCAGATTTACTAAGCTGTGGGTTTGGAAAGGTGGAGATGTTGCCTATAGCGGCCAATCGGATTCTAGCTCTCACTTTGTTTTATATAATAGAGAATGTCAGCTAAAATCTGATTGGTTGCTATGGGCAACATCTCCACTTTTCCAAACCCGCAGCTTAGTAAATCTGGCCCTTGGTAGCCTTCACAAAGCTCAGACAATTTGACCTCAATTTCCTCTGTTGCCCTGCTTTCACTATTGGGTCTCTGGGTAGTTAGTAACTACTAATTTAAGCACATGCTATTGTTCCAGAATATGATTTAAGCATTTTAACAAATATTTCATGCATTTTATCAATTTCAATCCACAGGATTTTCCACAACTCAATTTTGGCTATAATATGGGGCTAATAGGTGTATCATGACTAAATTATCATTTACTAACTTTCAATGACGTTTGCTCACTTTACAGGCCCAGTTCATGAAACAGTCTATGATTTCTGGAGGATGGTCTGGCAAGAACAATCTGCCTGCATTGTTATGGTTACAAATCTAGTGGAAGTTGGCAGGGTATGGGTGTTCATTTTCAACATACTACTAATATTATACTGCTGTATAGCTCTAAAAATTTATTTCTCTAAAGCCATTAGATGACCAGTTATCACAGGAATCTCTTTTAAACCTATATGGTTTTGTCATTGAAACCTGTTGTGATTGCAGGTTAAATGTTACAAGTATTGGCCTGATGATACTGAAGTTTATGCAGATTTTAAGGTGACCTGTGTGGAAATGGAACCACTGGCTGAATATGTGATACGTACTTTCACACTCGAAAGGGTAAGAATTCTGAGAACCTTCATTTCCTCTGCAGTTCAATTGCACACCACACATTTTTAACCAGAGTAAAATATTAGTCATCAAGCCCACAGTAACAACCGCTAATATTGCTGTGCAAGTTTGCACAGCTGGTGCCTTAATGGGAAACAAGAAGCAACCATATACTTATGTGAGGTATTGTATTTGCTAAAAATTCACCTTATTTACTGCATTGTTCATTATTTGCTATTTAAACAATAACTTATGGTTATTTAGACGATAAAAATGCCTCAAACTGAGAAAATTCGGGAACTACTACCTTAATGCTCTTCCTATTTTGCATTTTCTTAGGAAGATAGACAACTTTTATAAATACTTTTACTAAAATTAAAAGATAGACCAAAAGCTTTATTATACATTTACTATAACTGTAATTCATGTTGTGTACCAGGTACATACATTCTGTGGCAGGCTGGCCAATTATAACCATTGATAATCATGCAATCATATAAAAATAAAAATGTGAAAAATATTGTTTCTGTCAAAGACTAAAAAGCTTCTTTATTAGAAGAGAATAAAATAGAAATATGTGAGTAATTAATTTTTCACTCTATTATTATGTACTCTAAGAAATAAACTTTTACATTCAGCAACACTCTGGCTATGTTATTTACCTAATATATACTGTGATAGAATTTCATGTGGGCTCCTCACTGGTTATATAAAATAAGCAAATCTTTGAAGTAGTTTGTATAATTATACCTTTTTCAGTCATGTAATGCATAGTCTGTTTAGGAAATCCAAGTGATCATCTGTAATAAAAACCATTCAGCAGTGAAATAAGCACTTCTGCAAAGAATCATTAAGATGTGGTTTATAAGTAATTTAATGGGAATTGGGCCAGTATATAAAATTTAGATTGCTGTCATGCATATACTGTATCAAAGTAATTCTTGTTAATGTTATCTATGTCTCAAAACTTTAAGGAAGTGCCCACCAGTTTTCAATATTCCTTTGTCACTGATTAAATCATATATTTTCCTCTATATACATTAACTTTTGTGGTGCACAGTACTGTAGAAGTAGTTCCTGAATTACACTGTGATTTGGAGAGTTAAGTGAACTTGTGATAGAAAATACTTTTGCATCATGATACTGAAATAGTTAATACTTTGCTTTGTGCAAAATAAAACAGAAGTGATTTTATAAACGATAAATGATTTGTTTTCTCATTTGGTTTAGATGCACAGCCATAACAGAAAATTCAGTTCAGAAAATGGGCACTAAAATGACAGACAATTAAAAAAAA
>WWET01001222.1:326123-338914 GCA_011038615.1 Limnodynastes dumerilii
ATACATTTTTATTTAAAGAACAATACTTTACCCTTTCCACAGCTGCATGTATCTTGTTTATATGTTTTGCGCTTGTGACAGGCCATGTTTTTTGCTGTTTACTAAATTCTGTCCCACTAAGTCTTAGTGCTGAATAATTGATAGCGACATGAAAATGTAAATGGAGATACTAATGAACTACATTAGGGAGAGAATTTTATGTTGCATTTAGCAGAGACATTGCGATTTGTTATATTTAGTGTAATTGGTTAAGTGTCGATGGAGAGTGTGGAGCTGAATGCTGTAATCCACTGTTTGTTGCTTGAGGTTTGGAGGGCAATGACTTATTTAAATATCCAGATCTCACAGTATTAATATGCTTTAACGCTGTTTCATGATTACAAAATGTAATGGTGACTAACATCATTGCGGGTATTTTTTTTTTTGGCTTTGGCTATGAAAGTGTTTGTTTACTAGTTGAAATTGTGCAGATAATTTTTTTTCTTCATTTCCATCTGACGGTACTGAAACTATGCAAAACTAACAGCTTAAGCAAGTAATTGAGGCCTTTACAAATGAAACCTTCTGATTGATGGGCCTGTCCATCTCCATGTCCTTCTCTTCTCCTCCTTGTTATTCTAGAGAACGCACTAAAGCTCTCTCTCTTTTTCTCCCATTACAGAGCTACAGACAGCCAGCTGCCTTCATTGTCACGCAGCATCCTTTGCCAAACACTGTAAAAGATTTCTGGAGACTAGTATACGACTACGGATGTTCTTCCTTAGTGATGCTCAATGAGGTGGATTTGACACAGGTCACTTTGCTGTTTGTGTTTCATAGGACAAGACTGTCCTCTATAAACATCTGGCTCCTGTGAATGGATGTATCACAGAGTTTGTGTTCTTTTGTACAGGGCTGTCCACAGTATTGGCCAGAGGAGGGAATGCTGAGGTATGGTCCTATTCAAGTCGAATGCATGTCCTGCTCAATGGACTGTGATGTCATCAACAGAATCTTCAGGATATGCAACCTGACCAGGGTAAGATGTCTGTGGGCTGGATCTAGATCTCTGCTGCCGCTGTGCTCAGAGTTCTGATCGCAGCAGCAGTGGAGATCCGGATCAGAACTACATTCCAATTTGGCTAGCCATTACTCTCCTTTGTATGCATTTATGAGCACAGGGCCAGTATCTATTAGTGGTCTAGCTGATGTAAAATCAAACTAGACGGTGAAGGCATTTAAGGTTATGGCTTCTATACCCATATTGTCAGTATCATTTATATATTTTATTTTTTACTATACCTCCAAATGGCGTTATAAGTAAGGGAAAACATTAGAAACCCCTAAATAGGACATCCTGCAACTATAATAAAATGGTTTACTGTATAACTTGGCTACACAGTCAGCATTGGGGAAAGCAGCTGTCTCTTCCTTTTTACACAGACTCTTGTTTAATGTGACCTTACAAACTGGCCAATAACTGCCATTTTCCAACCATATTTCCAGCATGTTCTATAATCAGTAAACTATTAACTTATATGTGCTTCCTGTTGGAACCACTTCCTTGGCAATATTAGTTTATTGCCTAGTATTGAAGTTTTGAGTAATCCTGGTTAGGTTATTTGTGTATGGCACAGGTTGACACTTTCAATAAAACACAGCAATGTGTTCGTTCACTACAAATATATATGTATCAAGTTTTTAAAGTGGGACAGAGTTTGCAGCATTCACCTGATATGTGTAGTTGTTTTAGGTGCTTAGCTAGACAGTTATATTGTAAAAGTTTTGTTTGGTATTAAGAGTTTTAAACTTGAGATTTTTATTACGTATGCAATTGTGCCTGAGTTACGCACTACTAAGGATAATGCACTCCCCTCTCACATATGTCACTTAGCTGACTTACGTGTTCAGAACCCTGCCTTAAATTTTCCTTGTGTATCTGTGGTTTTACGTAATGTTTTGTCATACATAAGTGCCTAACCCGGCCCATACTGTACAATTTAAATGCCTTCATCCGCCCACAGTGCGTGTATTCGGCTTGTGTAAGGGATGTCACGCCCTATTGTACGGAGTTACACATGATCAGAGTTACGATGAGTAATATCTGCCGCACACATGCGCAGTGCTGTCCCACAGCCAGACTTACACATGCGGATGCATAAATTGACTGTCATTATGAAGTGTGGATCAGGCCTCTTGTCGCTTAAAATATGTGGAAGCGGCCTTTGAGTTCTACTTCTGATTCCATGGGCCAGATTTACTAAGCTGCGAGAGAGAGAATGAGCGAGATGTTGCCCATAGCAATCAATCTGATTCTAGCTCTTACTTTCCTATTACATAGATAGCAAATATCAGCTAGAAACTGATTGGTTGCTATGAGCTACTTTTCCTTTCCCGCGGCTTAGTAAATCTGGCCCCATGGCTCTATTCTAATGTACATGTATTGTAGATCATGCTGTTTTTTGTAAACCTGTTCCATGACAATGTGATTAAACTGTGACAGTTATTAATAATTGTTCAATTTATTGTTTGTATAACTTGTTTTGTTTAATAATGTCAAATGTACTTTTGCTCTGGACAGCCTCAAGAAGGTTATCTGATGGTGCAGCAGTTCCAGTACCTGGGATGGGCGGCTCACAGGGAGGTGCCAAGCTCTAAAAGATCGTTCCTGAAATTGATCTTGCAAGTTGAGAAATGGCAAGAAGAGTGTGATGAAGGGGAGGGACGCACCATTATTCACTGCCTGTGAGTTAAACACTAATAGAAGAAATTTGTCTTGCCTCCTAAAGGATGTCTTTATTGACCTATCTTGTTTATTTATTTATTCTTCAACGTGAAATTAATTATTGAAGGTTGCAGTAGTTGTGTCTCTCTATTTAGTTATCTGTGGTGTGTCTTTTGCATTTGTCATTATCTGGATAACTTTATAATACTTTCTCATGGTTTGTACTACCAGATTGCCCTGAAACAGTAACTGTAAAACATTTTTATTTGCTGTAGGAAAATAGATCCTGGCCTTCTTTGTGTAACCCCCCGCTCCCTTTCCTGTTCCCTTTAAGGACACGCTTCTACTTCTACCCTACTTCTCTCCCCATCTTCCTTTCCTTTCTTCTTCCACTATGTAATAATTGTTTTCTGGTGATAATCTGCAGATATATGCATTCCCATATGCTGTAATACCATTGGGAATTTTCACTTCCTGTTATTTTACTTCTATTATTGCAGTTTTATTATTGGAGTCTTAAGATATCATTAGGTTTTCCATTTTACTGCTATTATTGCTATCATGCGATTGTGTGAGTTTATATTCTCTTTTGTATAATATCACCCTCTTTTCCCTTTTCCATTCACAGTAAAGAATAAAAAAAAAAAAATCTGACCACAGTGAAATATATCTGTGACGTATCTATTAACAAGTTTTTTCTCTTTCTTCTGTCCAGAAATGGAGGAGGGCGAAGTGGAATGTTCTGTGCCATTAGTATTGTGTGTGAAATGATTAAGAGGCAAAATGTAGTGGATGTTTTTCATGCTGTGAAAACACTACGCAACAGCAAGCCAAATATGGTGGAAAATCCGGTAGGTGTCATTGGTAAACGTTGAGGGCCTGAAGGACCTGAACTTTATTCTGAATTGCATTCTTTGAAGCCATGGATTATATCCAATGTTTAAAAAGAAAAGGAAAACAGGTGTAAATAGGCACCTGTGCAAAATCATGTTCAATTGCAGGGGACTTTAAGTGATTTAGTACAGACGCAATGCAAGCGGTACTTGTTGATAGATGTAGTTTTCCACCTAAGGCATTCCTTTTATAGTTCGGATGTTATTGTAGACTGCTTTCTGGCTATTACAGCAGTAATTTTACAACATGCCAGAATTCCTTATGTGCTATTTCATATCCTGAAGTTATGGGAATGAGCCAATGAACAATTCATAGTGTATTCTCTGGAGTGGGCAAGAAGGGTATTCAAAAGCAAACAGCTCCTTCCTCTGACTCAATTACATGCTTTTAATAGTATTAAACATTACAACTTTAGAAGGAAGAAGAATGATATAAAATGTTGCAAATAACCAAAGAAAACTAACTACATTATACAAATTCCAAATAGTTAATACCGGTATATGAAGTTGTAAAGGGTTTTGTTTTTTTTTTTTTGTTTTTTTACACACCTTATTTTAAGATAATGCACATTAGTAAATATTGCTCATCGGTTCATGATGATTTACTGTTTGTACAAATGTTGTACCCGTGGGATCCATTGCATATATCACTCTTGCAGAGGAAATAATGGAACCAAGCAATTTATGGAAATCCTGCAAAGCAAACATTCATCAAAAGAGAACCATGAAGTTAATGAGAAGTAATGTTTGTTTGGATAATTGGTTTCTAATTATAATTTTCCCTTTTTTTTTTTTTTTTTTTTTAAATCCAAGCTTCTTTTAAACTACACAGAATCCTCCTCTACAAAAATGCTACATCGTCTAAAATAATTCCCTACCTACAAAGGAATGAGTAGAATTGCAATCTGTATACATTGTAGCTTTATCTCTGCAGTTTTTAAAAGCTGCATTGTGAAATTAGCAATATGTAAATTACCTATATAGAAACAAGTTATCATATGTTTGCCGTAATTAGTGCTAGACTTTTGAGAAGGCTGAGATTTAGTCAGGGAAATTCCTTAAAGATGCAAATGTTTAGGAACCTTTGGCAACTAATCAGCAACTCTTGGTTGCTATGGGTTATTGCACATCAGTCACACACACACACACACACACACACACACACTCACTTTCTATTATTTTCCTGGCTTACAATTATGAGAAGTATACATATTTGATCAGAAATGTAATACATGTAAAGCATACAAATGTAAATATACACAGTTACTGAAGCTACTCCAATGTTTGTTATTGACTTCATTTCACAGACTTCTTTCCCCACCTTAGTAAACTTGATTAATTCTCGTGCACTCTGTCTATCTGTACTATATATCCAGGAGACAAAAATAACTTTGCTAGCCGTTAACACACTGTGCCTGCTGAGGATGAGGCATTAACTCATTTTTATGTTGCTGTTCGGCTATGAAGTCAAAGCTATTGTGATTTATACACACAGTTGCACTATGGGAAAAAATATGGTTTTAAATTTCTGCCGTGCACTTTAGCTCATTTTTCTAAGAAATGTCCCGAAATGTAGAGATCATGTCATGGATGTATTCCTTTCTGGAGACACCTGTGGCACTATTATCTAGTGGAAGGCACACCAGGCACTTCATTACTTTTTCTCTTACTTATCTTTGCTGCAGCATGAGTGATGGTGTTTTTTTTCTTTCTAATAAGAATCTCACAATTGCCACATATTTCATGTTGGGTACTACAAACTCCATCTTCCATGAACATTTGAGATTTCCATGCAAATTGTCCGTATTGCCATACCTTAACATATTTGTTCACCTGTCCACCTTTTTCAGAAACCCTATTTCTTTCTAACTCAACAAACGTTTTTTCCTTCGTCTTACAGGAACAGTATCGCTTCTGCTATGATGTCTCATTAGAATATCTTGAAGCGTCCTAGTTGGATACACTAATGAAGAAGCTCAGACAAATATCACTTCAGCTTTGGAGGAGGAGATTTTTACACGGGACCTTTTAAGTTTTAAACAAGGCAAACCAATAAAATAAAAAAAAAACCTAAAGAAAAAAATATTTTTCTTATGACTTTCTGTATCTTCATAAAAAAAAAGGATATAAGAGATTTCCATGACTGTACACAGTATTGATGGATCTAGTGCCACATGCTCATTGTGGGGACAGCCGAGACCTGGACAGTATTTCCACTTCACGAGGATTTGTATGTATTTGTATATGCAGCCGTCTCACAAGACAACTTTAAAGCCAATATGTTGCATGTGTCTATACTTACAATGTGGCATTGTTTTCTTTTTTTTTTTTTCTTTTTTTAATAAAAAAAACAAATAAAAATAAAATTTGCTTATAAATGCAGTACAGATTTGACGGTAACTGAATTCTCTATACATTTCAAGCATCATTGATCTGTACCTGGCTTTCTGTTGTTTTGTACATTGAGTACTGGAGTGTATCATATAAATATATTGTTTTAAAAGAATTCCAGACATAAGCCAAAGAATCAATTGTAAATATGTCAATATGGAGAAGCACACTCCTCTGTATTTATTGCTTATTTACATTCCTTTCTTTTGACGGCTGAAGAAACAATCATTTTTCCTGAGGAAAGCTTTTTGCTGAAAATGATGGTTTATTTTTGTATGTAATGAGTGTAAGTAAAAGGCATCCATTCATTCTCTGCATTAACTCAAGAGCAATGTTTCAAAGATGTTTTGTTGTATCTCATGCTGGTGAACTCTAGTCGTGTGAATCTGTTTGGTTCTGGACCTTTATAAACAGGACCAAAGTGATGTACAGTTTTTCCACAAACACCATAATAAACAATAATCAACATATTCATACACCAAGTGGAAATCAGAGCTTACAATCCTCAAGGTCGGAATCCTGAGCCACTGGTATGGTGAAAACAGATTCAGACAGTGCAACATTGTGATCCAGGGCATGAGGATATGATCAGCACATTGTAACAAAATGTGTATTTTGTTGTTTACAGATTTTTAAGCTTTGGGCTCTCACAGCAAAGAAAATTCAATAAATGAATACTATATTCCAGGTGTGTGACTTGTCCCGTGATTCCCAGAAAGTATCTTTTTACTGACTTTTAACCAACCATGCCAGCAATTTTTACATCTAAAGTAAATGCTATGGCAATCCCCTACCCTTTGTTTGTGTTTTATACCTTGCTTTACCCATGTTGCTCTATAAACAGGATCGGCATGATGTTGGGTGATTATGTATTTTAAGTAAATGCAACCAATTGCATGCAGAAAATATTGCACAAATACCTGATATATTAAAAAGTTTTATAAAGGGTATCAGATAAATGAATAAAATAAAACCCACCATCACCACCTCCCGCTGTAAATATCCAGCAGCCATTTTCATTTTTTTTTCTTCTGTTTGAATGGGTGAGTATGCTGCTTGGCATACTTACCCAATCACTTTCTGAACACACCACCCCCCAGACCTATTGCACCTGCCGCCCACTACAGACTTGCAGCAGACCTAACTGGAGAGGGGACTTTTAGGTTTAGGACTAGGCTCTGTGGAAGGGAGGGTTAGGGTTAGAATCAGCCTGTGGGGCTGGGAGACTTAGGGATCAGGCTGCAGGGAGGGGAGTCTTGGGGTTAGGTTATGGGCAGAGGACTCTTAGGGTCAGGCTGCATGGAAGGGAGTCTTAGGGTTGGGCTGTGTGAAAAGGAGGGTTAGGGTAAAGATTAGGGAAAGGGATGGGGATTTTATACTTACCATTCGGAGCACCATGTTCGGTGCTCCAGGAATTGATTGCTTTTGCCTATTCAAGAACTGGTTTGGAGAGAATGTCCCTTTCAAAATAGGACTATTCTCAGTGGAGACCCCCCCCCCCCCCACTTCTCAAGAAACATACTAAAACTGAAAATAACCCCTTCTATTGGTACTACAGACCACAGCAAGCCCAGGTTGGCATTAAATGTTTGGGCATGCTGGCACTACTCCAAACATCAGCATTCCCATGGCTGCCAGGGCAAGCTGGCATGTGGGATACCATAAGTGTCAGTGTGCTCTGGCATTCAGGGCTTGCTGCGGTCTGTAGTGCCCCCTCAAAATATAAGGGCCCTCCTAAAAAAACAAACACAAAAATAATAAAATCATTACAATCATTTTTTTTTTTTTTTTAATTTCCATCTATGAGATCCAGCCTTTAGCCACTACAACACTTCATGCAAGCCTCTACACCTTTATTTATAACCTGGGACAGCTTGGCAATTTCACAACCACATGTCCCTGGTTCTAAATAGATCTCCCGACCAGCAGAAATGTTATTCTGCAGTGGGTGGTCATGCATATAAGATCTGTTGCGGTGACTAAATGTTTTATTTGTTTAATCACCCCCAAGATTTTCTTACAGATTAAAAACGTACAACACTGGACATTAGTGATGAATATCCTTCAGATGGTAAGTTTGAAATATTTATTTATTTTTTATTTAATTATTTTATTTAGGCTTCCTTTGTGAGGGGGTGGTCTTTATATTTTGTGGGTGCATTACAGGCCACTGGGGGCCCTGGGTGTCAGAGAATGCTGGCACTTGTGGTTCACCAGATTCCAGCTTGCCCTTGTAGCCATGGGCATGCTGGTGTTTGGAGTACAAACAAGTGCCAGCATGCCGAAACATTTAATGGCAGCCTGGGCTTGCTGCAGCCTGTAGTGCACCAATACAAGGGGTATTTTAAGTTTTATTTATTTTTTTTACATTGAAATCTATTGTAATTCTAAAATACGATGTTTTGGGCTCAACATCGCGGTGATGTTTATAACATCACTACTATGTTGAGCAGTAGGATAAGAGGTGGATCGTGATATTAGCATTAACACTTGCAAAAGGATGAGGTGATGTTAACATTGCGCCAAAGTATATACAAATTAGCTAACATCATGCCCAAAACCAAAATGGCGTGGAATAGAATCACAGTTCCCCTAAGTCAAATGGAAAAAAAAAAAGGAATACCCGATTTTTTTTAATTAGTCAGGCCCAAAGAACTTGATAGCAGGACAGTTCAGTAGCTTTTCTATGGGGATTAATAAACATGCCTTAAAAGAGAAAGCCCAGCCCTGGAGAAATCAGTGATGTCCTCAGTGCTGAGAATGAGGATAAATACACTGCTCAAAAAAAAAAAAAGGGAACACTTAAATAACACAATGTAACTACAAGTCAATCACACTTCTGTGTAATCAAACTGTCTACTTAGAAAGCAACACTGATTGACAATCAATTTCACATGCTGTTGTGCAAATGGAATAGACAACAGTTGGAAATTATAGGCGATTAGCAAGACACCCCCAAGAAAGGAATGGTTCTGCAGGTGTTGACCACAGACCACTATGAGGGCCTGACGTCCATAGGTGGGGGTTGAGCTTACAGCCCAACACCGTGCAGGACGTTTGGCATTTGCCAGAGAACACCAAGATTGGCAAATTCGCCACTGGCGCCCTGTGCTCTTCACAGATGAAACCACACCAGCATATGGTCTCACAAGGGGTCTGAGGATCTCATCTCGGTACCTAATGGCAGTCAGGCTACCTCTGGTGAGCACATGGAGGGCTGTACGGCCCCCCAAAGAAATGCCACCCCACCATTACTGACCCACTGCCAAATCGGTCATGCTCGAGGATGTTGCAGGCAGCAGAACGTTCTCCATGGCCTCTTCAAACTCTGTCACGTCTGTCACGTGCTCAGTGTGAACCTGCTTTCATCTGTGAAGAGCACAGGGCGCCAGTGGCGAATTTGCCAATCTTGGTGTTCTCTGGCAAATTCCTCCTTGCACAAAGGCGGAGGTAGCGGTCCTGCTTCTGGGTTGTTGCCCTCCTACGGCCTCCTCCACGTCTCCTGATGTACTGGCCTGTCTCCTGCTAGCGCTTCCATGCTCTGGACACTACGTTGACAGACACAGCAAACCTTCTTGCCACAGCTTGCATTGATGTGGCATCCTGGATGAGCTGCACTACCTGAGCCACTTGTGTGGGTTGTAGACTCCGTCTCATGCTACCACTAGAGTAAAAGCACCGCCAGCATTCAAAAGCGACCAAAACATCAGCCAGAAAGCATAGGAACTGAGAAGTGGTCTGTGGTCAACACCTGCAGAACCATTCTTTTATTGGGGGGTAAGGTGTCTTGCTAATTGCCTATAATTTCCAGTTGTTGTCTATTCCATTTGCACAACAGCATGTGAAATTGATTGTCAATCAGTGTTGCTTCCTAAGTGGACAGTTTGATTACACAGAAGTGTGATTGACTTGTAGTTACATTGTGTTGTTTAAGTGTTCCCTTTATTTTCTTGAGCAGTGTACAAAGAAAACATGGATTTCTATACAACTTTCAAAACTTTGTTACAAGGTGCCAAATATGAGATACATCTCACCCTTCCTCTGTCTCTCCACTGAACTTATTCCATTCCTGCCCCCCCTCCCATTCTTCAGGCTACTCGCTCCATTTATCCAGACCACTTACTATGTCTTTCCAGGCCCAATACTCTGGATCACAGTCTTTTCACATATCTTTTGCTGTTTTTCTATTCCTATTCATTCTTTCTTTAATTAATTCTGGCATAATAAATTAACTGATCATTGAGTCAAAAAGCATGTATTTAGTCATGTGAACATTTACAAAGGAAAAACTATTGTTGGGACAAGGCCTGCAGTAGATAAGTAGTAACACTTAAGTACAAAAACATAATGAGCTGGATCTCTTGTCCGTATGTTAGCTTCCGCAAAGGAGGCTAACATACAAAATTTGAGATCCAGAATTCTGTATGTGTGACGAGAGTGCACATCCCACTCAGGTACGGGCCTTCCGCATGCAGGATCCTCTCAAATCTTTTCATGTGGAAGTCCCACGTATGTTATTGGGGGTCGTACATATGCTTTAGAACACCCTTACTGTATGATTACCATTCAGCATCCCACCCACCATGCAAATCTCAGAGAGTGACTTCTACATAGGAACGTAGCATCAGTCGGCTGCATTCTAATGCCTAAGTCAAGGTACTGCATGTTCACACCATGAACTGATGTACAACTTGCGGTGTGTGTGTAAGTCGGTTATTGTTCTTACTTATGTTTTTTCATAGCCCCGTTTTGCCAGCCAGGGCCACCGTCACAAATGTTGGGACCCAGAACACATCCAAGGCCCTCCATCCCTCACCTGACATCACGTATAGTTGGAGTGCTGCAGACCTGCATTGCCAGCAGGCTGATGTGCAGGGAAGTCTGCATTGACCCATTAATGTGCAGCTCTCAGCAGCAAGTATCGATGGTAGGATACCACTAGTCCAATAACCTGTCCTGTAGATCTGCATATTTAGGGTAATGGCCACATCCTTTACTACATTACTTAATTTGGTGGGGAAAGCAGAAGACATTGAATGCATCCCGTGCTCATAGGTAAAAACTGTTGTTTAAGGGTGGGTACACACTGAACTTTTTCAACAGATAATTTTTCCATCTCACAATCAAGAGACCGTTTCACCAGATATCTTAGCAGTGTGTACTGTTCAAAGATGCTCCAAAATCTTTTGAAACAGTCTGATCCTCTGGAGCTCTGAATATGCCAGAAGGAAAGATATTTTTTGCTTTTTGCATGTGTGTACCGTGTGTGTATTAGGAGATCTTTGGACAGTACATGCTGGTAAGATATCTGGTGAGACCGTATTTTGATTGGAAAGATTATCTGCTAAAAAGTCCCAGTGTGAACCCTGCTTAACTGGCATTTTCTACTGCTATAAAACTTTTGTAGCCTTGGATTTAGTGCCATTAATTCTAAAATCATAGAGCTGTCTGTAGGATTCAAGAAGGCGAAAGAGATTAGGGACACAAATCGGGTTGGGTGAAGGTGAGAAGGACATAGTCTGCAAAGAGGGATACTTTATGTTCATGTTTGCTAACTGTGATACCTCTCACATCAGGAGAGCCCTGAATGGTAGCAGCCAGAGGCACCATGACTAGAGCAAATATGGGGCAACCTTGGCGTTTGCCATTGGTTATCGGGACCGGCTCCATCAGTGCAGAGTTGACTATTATCTTGACTGAGTGGTGGGAATAGAGGGAGAGAATCCATTGAAGGAAGCTGTCTGAAATGCTGAATTGTTCAAGTGTGAAGGAGAGGAACTTCCAGCAAATGCAATCAAATGCTTTTTCGGCATCAGGGAACAGGATGATAGCAGGGAGAGATCGGGAGTTTGCAATGTGGATCAGGTCTATTATCCCTAGCTTGGCGGCCCCAGGGCCAGATTAAGGTTCTTGTGGGCCTGGGGCTGAAATTATAAAGGGTCTATTCGAGTGGGCGTGACCAATGACGTGTGTGGTGGTGAATTACATGTGCTCATGGGTCAGTACCATAGAGGGAAAAGATAGCACCTCCCTCTAACAACCAATACCAACAAGATTATAAAGCCTAATAGGTGAAGCTGACTATAGAATTATCTATAGGTAAGCCGGCAGTGTTTTCCCCAAAAAACGTATGGGATTGATTATTTGCGCTTATCAGGAGCTGCTCCTAGGTATTTAATGGAGAGTTCAAATTCTTCAGACAATATGTGGTAAAATATATAATATAATATAGGTATTAATAGGTAGCCTAGATTTAAACAGTACTTTTCAATAAAAATGCTGAGGCCCCCTTTTTGTCTCCCAGATAAAACAAATATATTGCCCATGTAAAAAATAAATGATGAAATTTACATTTAGCTGTAAGGTTTTAATTCACATGTCAGTGGTTTGGAGTTGAGACCCCCTCTAAGAGTATACACTTACCATTTACCATATTATATAATAATAGCTTCAATAATAATGTGCACTTAACATAATAGCACAAATAATAATATCAAATGATAACCCCAATAATAATGTCTACATCAAATAACAGCTGAAAAAATTATGTCCACACAAAAGAATCATTATTCGATGTAAGCATTATTATTTTGTGTGGCATTATTATTGGAACCATTAACAGACTGCATAGTGACTACAACTTAATACAAACAGCATCCTAGTGACCGAAATACAATACAGATAGTGTGAAAGGGCCTGATGCAGACCTACGGCAGTGCGTTGTTCGTAACAACGCACAGCCGTAACTACTAAGCACTCCCAGGAAACTCCCCCCCGGCGCGCCCCCCATCCCACCACCCCAA
>WWET01001222.1:339658-370108 GCA_011038615.1 Limnodynastes dumerilii
ATCATCATTGTTGTGCAGCATATATCTAGTCCTGTCTGGTATGGTGTATTTAGTACTCAGTCTCTCAGTATTTGGCACTGTGTATCCAGCCTTGAGAGTGCAAAGCATTCTAACCCAGTCTTGTTGTTAGTGCATAGCACTTATACTCAGTCTTGTTTAAACCCAGTCTTGATATTAGTGCATAGCACTTAAACCCAGTCTTGTCTAAAACCTGTCTTGTCAGGAGTGCATTGCATTCAATTCCTAGTCTTGTGTATCCAGTCAGTTGTCATTGCTTAGTGTTCCCAGCATTGATTATTTTGGCAGGTGTCTGGTGGCGCTAGCCTATTCACATCTCACTCTATTTCAAATCCTCCTTGACTGTAACTCCATCTGCATCCACACTCGGGATCATCCACATAACCCACGCGGTCTGTGCCCATCTAGTACAGTCCCGCGTAACAAGTACATAAGAAAGCTCACAGTTCAGAAGAAAAATGGAAAAGGTTCGTTCCATTCAAATTGATTCACCAATGTCCAACAAAAGGAATGTTCCTCATACACTGTATTCTATATGACGTATTTCTTATTTTAAGGTGCAAAGGTACAGGAACAAAATAAAATGGAAGGAGAGGATCACTTTTTCTTTTTTTTTTTTATATTTCTTTATTGTTTTGCTCACACCATAATAACATTTACATACTGGCTTTTCAATGTACATTGATACACAATAAAACAGTGATGTCACTCTATGCCTCCACTCCGCCACTAGTACAGTTACTTAATGACAAATTGGTGGGTCATCCTCTGCCATTCTCCGCAGATACCAAGCCGTCTGTTGAAAAGTGATATACAATTGTCGTTTTGCGGCTTCATCTAGGAGATCAATGTATCCTTCCCAAGAGGAAAAGAAGCTTTCCACCTTGGATTCCCTGTCCAGAGTGGCCTCCAACCAGTCCATTTTGAACACAAAGTGCAATTTTCTTTTAAATAAAGTGAATGAAGGTGCCACCGGGCTCAACCACTCCTGCAAAATCGATTTCCGCGCCGCCGCACTTATTGCCAGCATCAATTTCTTACCCCCTGGCCATATTTGCTGCCCCTCTGGAATAATTCCCAATAATGCCCACTTCGGCTCAAACGGGACATAATTCACCAATTTTGTAGTGGTAAACCTGTGAATTTGAAGCCAAAATCTCCTGATAATTGGACAATCCCACAGGCAGTGGTAAAGGTCTGCTTCTGCACTATGACATCTGATACAATAGTGGGTGGCCGACAACCCCATTTGAAACCGCCTAAGGGGTGTTAGGTACGAGTAATGAAAAGTATTGAGAAATAATTCTCTGTACGTGCTGGCTGGGAGCATTCTACAGGAGTGGCGAAAAGCCCGAAGCACCTGGTCAATGGATAAGGATGGAATTTTTTGCGTCCACTGGGCAATGCCCGATTGAGTGGCTTCATGGTCAATAATCTCTCTCAGAAAGTTGTAATTAATAGTGATTGCTTTACGCTTCGGCATGACCAGTTTTAAAAAGGTATCTAGAGGGTTATTCCAATCGCTGGCTGTAAATTGTCCTATTACTCTACCTATGTAGTGTCGGGCCTGGATATAAGCCATCGGAAATGCCCTCAACACCTCAAATTTGTCCACTGCCTCCCCGTATGTCAAGGGTATTTTGTTCTGCATGTGTAGCAACTGACCTATGTATTTTATCCCCCCTGCCTTCCAAATCGTAAAGGGGTAGGACGCCGAACCACCCTGAAAGTTAACATTATGGACCAGCTGTAGCTGCACTGATTTGTCTGAAAGTACCCCATATTTATGCCTTAACAACAGCCACACCTTCCGTGTGGACCAAAGAAGAGGGTTAGATTTTTCACTCAAGGTGATCTCCCGGTCCGCGGCGTGCAGGAAAGCTATTAAGGAGCCTTTGGATACAAATCCCCTCTCCAAGGTAGTGTGAGCGTATATATCTTCCTCCTGTATCCAATTCCTGATATACCTCAGATGTGCTGCATAGTTATAATATGTGATGTCTGGGAAATTGATACCGCCGTTCTTAACCGGTTGCTGCAGTTTACGTAAGCTAATCCTCGCTCTCTTACCATGCCAAATAAATTTCCTGAACAGGTGGTTTATGTGGTTCGTGTCTTTTTTGGTTAACAGGATCGGTAAGGACTGAAGGATATACAACAAGCCAGGGAATGCCACCATCTTAATTAAATTTGCCCGTCCAGTATATGATAACGGTAGGCTCTCCCACCCCGCTAACTGCTTTTCAAGTTTTTGAATGGCCAAGGTCATATTCAGCCGATACAGGGTAGACAATTGTTTAGGAAGGTATATTCCCAAATATTTGATATGTCCCCCCGCCCATCGCAACGGAATATCCTTGCCCCAGTCCGGAATGCGTGTAAATGGCGTCAAACATAGCGCATTGGATTTATCCATATTAACCCTATAACCTGATATAAGGCCGAATAACCGCAATTGTTCCAGGACACGAGACAGGGACGATTCAGGGTTTGACATGTACAAAAGGATGTCGTCTGCAAATGCCGTCGCCCTCACCTCCCTCCCCCCCACCCTTATCCCCTCAAAATATGGTAAATTATTCAGCAGTCTCAGCAAGGGGTCTATTGCCAAGTTAAATAACAAGGGGGAGAGAGGACAACCCTGCCGAGTGCCCCGATGCATCACAATTGGGGCGCTCTTAAGTCCATTTACCAGCAAAGAAGTAGTGGGATTCATATAAAAATAACGTATCCAGGAAACAAAATCCGTGCCGAAGTTTCTCAGCGTTAGGACTCTAACCAGATGCGGCCACAGTACCGTATCAAACGCCTTTGACGTGTCCAGACTCACTAGAATGCTCTTTGTGTGCTTATTGTTCCCCGCTTGTGTTGCTGCCGCCACTGCCGTCCTTATCCCCTTAACCGACTGCCTCCCTGCAACGAATCCTAGCTGCTGTGGAGTGAGTAATTCGTGCAATATGCTCTGTAACCTTGTGGCAATTATTTTCGTTAGTATCTTAAAATCACTATTCAGCAAGGATATGGGCCTATATGATGAGACTAATTGGGGGTTCGTGTCTGGTTTAGGCAGAAGGATGGTAAGGGCCTCATTAAAACTTGGATCCGCTTTACCTTGGCTAAGATAAGTGTTATACAGGTCCTGTAAATAAGGCACCATGACACTTTGCAATTGTTTATAGTACCCTGCCGAAAACCCGTCCGGGCCAGGGGCTTTGTGTAAAGGCAAGGATTTAATGGTCTGGAGTATTTCATCCTGTGTCACACTACCCTCTAATGCCTCCCTCTGTGTCACTGTCAATTTCGGCAGTCTTGCCTGTTCCAATAAAGTGTCCTGCAATTGATGATCTATGGGGTCATCCTCATATAGTCTCCTATAATATTCCTGGAACTGAAACATAATATCGGTAGCTTTTGTATGGATCGTGTCACTCTCCTGACCTTTAATTGCAGTAATATATGTTTGCCCCCTATGTGGCCTACACATCCGAGCTAACAAATGCCCCGCCTTGTTACCCCATCGATAATATTTCTGAGTAACGTAATCGCAACTTCTTCTAGCCTGTAAAGTAAGGTGTTGTTCCAAAGTTTTACGTGCCTGCATATAGTCGTGATAATTCTCTTCCGACGGCGTAGTCACATACGTCCCAAACTTAGCGTTAGCTACCTCCCTCATGTCATCCCCCATTTTTTTCGCCGCTTTCTTCTTTCTGGCTACATATTCTATAATATACCCCCTCATGACAGCTTTAGAAGCACTCCAGAACAGCACCACGTCATCTACATGCTCTATATTATCATCCACGTAGTTTTCCCACTGTTCCCTGAGATAGTGCTGGAATTCTTCTGATGCTACTAAGTATTCCGGAAATTTCCATAATCTTGTTGTACACTGGTGATCTGATAATGCCAATTCTATGCTGACAGGGGCGTGATCCGAGACCACTATCTGATGTAATTTAACCTTATGTATACGATCAATCAGGGCGTCAGTTATCAATAGATAATCAATTCTCGACAGCGTACGATGTACACCCGAGCAAAATGTAAAAGATTTTTCCATAGGATTTAGTAACCTCCATGGGTCTGTCAGCCCCAACTCTGCTTGCAAGGATGGGACAATCAACCTGTCTCTATGGGAATGGGACGCCAAAGGAGGCGCTCTGTCTAACAAGGGGTCGCTCGTTGCGTTAAAATCGCCCCCAAAAATTAACGATGCATTCCTTCTCTGGAGCAATTTAATGCTTAGGTCAGTGAAAAATTCTCCTGCCCCCGTGTTCGGGGCATAGACATTAACTAATGTGTAAGGGGAACCGTGAATTAAGACGTCCTGTATGATGTATCTCCCTTCCGTATCTAGTATAGTTTCTCCCAGGGTGTACTGCAAACCCTTATTGAATAAGATAGATACTCCCCGTGACTTTGAGCAAAAATTTGCCGATACACAATCTGCTATCCAGCCTGCCTTTAATGTAGATGCTGAACCCTCTACCCAATGTGTCTCCTGTAAGAATATTACATCAGGCCGAAAACGTTTCAAATGGACTATTACCTTCTTTCTTTTAATTGGGGTGTTTAGTCCCCCCACATTCCAGGAGACCACCTTGAAAGAAATCCTTGTGTGCACATCTTCATTACTCACAGTGTTACACTCAGTCATCCTACCCCCGTTCGCCCGACTTTGAACACTCTCCTCGGCCATATTATCCTAAAATTACTCAAAAAGACACCAGAGTTAGGCAATCCTCCTGGACGAAGGCAAGAATCTTCATGACAATGCGCATCAATAAAGTCAGCAATCAGCAACGTACAGTGTGAACAAATACCCATTTTCCAATTTTCCTTTAACCAAACTTTAGAAGCCAAGGTTCCCCTATGCAGGAAACCGTTGGACAAAAACCGCATTACAAAACTACTTAACCTAAATTCGTAAATTGTGGACTTAAGGTCCATTATATTTTAACTAAGTAAGACTGCAGTCTCTATTGCGCTGCAACATGACCAACTGTGGGTATCTAATCGTCTTAACACTACATGTTGTCAGTTATATTGATCCAATGGGAGGTTAGTCTTGTGGCACCGGGAGTGATTGAATAAATTGTTTGGCCTCATTTGGGTCAGTAAAGAAATGGGGCTGGCCGTTGGCCATCACTCTAAGTTTAGCCGGATATAGTAGGGCAAATTTTCTCTGCTGACTAAATAAAGTTTTACACACCTCCGAGAACTCCCTTCTTTTCTTTGATACTTGGATTGAGAAATCCTGAAAGATGAGAATTCTCGCGCCCTCAATATTAAGGGAGGGTACTTTTCTATATGCTACCAGCATAGCTTCTTTGGTCCGATAGTCAAGGAAGTCCATAATTCTATCGTGTTTTATTGTTTCAGGTAACCCCACAAACCTAAGATTGTTGCGGCGGTGCCTGTTTTCCAGGTCGTCCACCTTTTCTACTAGGTCCTGGATTGTTTGGGCCTGCCTTTCAATTGTTTGCCTCATTCCCACCTCCTGATCCTCCAAATCACTGGTACGCTGTTCTATTTCTGTGATTCTGGATGTATTAGAATCTATTTTTGCGAGGGAGGCATCATACAACATTTGCATGTGCTCCAACTTTTTATCCATTAAAGGTATCAAATAGGAGGACATTTCTTTGGCCAGCAACGAAATTTGTGTTTGAGACAATGGGAGCAAATCTAGTGTTTTATCCTGGCCATCTGAGGGTCCCTCGCGTTCATCTCTATGTGGCGACAAGGGGGCCGTCTTATTCCCACCTTGTTTACTTCTAGATGGTTTAGAAGAGGAGGCAGACGGCGCAATCTTGGGAGGCATATTTTCCAAATATCTGTCCATGCCCTTAGGGCCACCCAGGTTAGGATGTATGGTTTACTGTGGGATTTAATTAATTTTTTTTTTTTTTCCCTTTTCTTATTAATTAATAATATTATTATTTAGTTTAATTTTTTTGTTTTTGTTTATTGTAAATGGTGTTTTATTTAAGAATTAGAGATGTTCCCCCACCACACCACTCTCCTTTTCTCTATGCTCGTTCTCAGGGTACCAGAACTTATTGTCAACCAGCTATGTAAATTTATGCCCGATCCCTAGAGAGGCTTCGGCTCAAGGGCGTTAAAGTACTCTAAAGGCGTCACATTATGGCAAGCGCAGTCTTACTGTAAATGAGCTTTACATTTTCATATTCCCAGCTCTCCTATTTCCTGTTATTTATATACTTGCGTGTTTTCCCAATCCCGTTTTGTACACTCCACCCAACCCCCACACACAGAATGTCCTTATCTAACGTATAACACTGCTTTTTGAACAGATAAGTAAAATATCAACAATAAGGGGGAGAACACAGGATATCACCACTCAAGCAAAGTCAAACGGCACCTCAGGGTGTAGTCCACACTAGTTTGGCATGTGGTGTCCCCTATGCCCCCGGTGAATCAAGTGATGTTACAACTCCTCCGGGTAACTCTAAGACTTTATGGCCACCCTGAGTATCAATCCCGAGTGGCGCCCCTCGGACTGCACTACCCAATCAATCAGTCCAGAGTTCCAGACGCTTAATGTCCCTCCAACACTCCTCGATTAGTCCTGGATGTTAGGTATGAAGAGGGCCCAGTCCTGTGCTCCTGACTCGTGACGTAGTGAGTAGGGCCTGCTTTGCAAAATGTCCTGTTCTGCAGGGATCCACACAAAGGAAAAATGGCTGCCAGCAGTTCTCCAGGGGCTTTCCCTCGCGTTTCCCACCACACGCCTGGAATTGTCTCCCTAGTGTTGGGCTGTGTTCATTGGTCCCGGGCCGTCAGACCTGTCCCCACTCTCCGCAGTGCTAATTCACGTACTCCAAGCAAGACAGTGAGGGCCTTTATCAGCGTCCCGCGGTCATGTAAGAACACTCCCGTTCGTTGCTCACCACTCGCCTAATAATGTCCCTGCAGTGGTGAGAAGTGTGCTGCACCCTGTTTCAGGCACCGGGTTGCCGAGAGTCCTTGCCAGGTCTACCCTCCTGTTTCTCCACAGTGTCCACACAGCTGGTCCGACCACAACAGTAGGGGCCTTAATCAGCTACTAGGGCAACTCTACGAATATGGCGCCTCTGCGTCTTTCCCGCCGTCCGCCAGACAGTGCCTCCGATGTGCCAGGCAGTCACCTAACCCATGCACCGCACTCCACCCTCCTGCTGTCACTTATCTGTGCCAGGTCGTTTCTCTCTGTGTCACCAGACCAGCGCAGTGCTGCGCTGCTCCCGACTGTCAGCCTCTCCACTGCGCCTCGGGCCTCCTTGCAGGCCTGACTTCGGTGGCACTTTGTCCCGCTGCTGATTAACTCCCGCACCCGGTAAGAGGCTGCTCCCCTTCCTCCAAACCACGGGTGGGTACTTCTTGCCTGATCCTGCTGCAGTTTTAGCACGGTATTCCGAGTTGTTTTCAGCCTGCGAGACGGAGCTCTGCTAAAATGCGGCCATGCTAGATGCGCCGCCCACCGGAAGTCCAGATTTTTTATAGTATGCTGCTGTAAATGCTTCGGGACCATGCGGTTTACCAGCTTTTTGGGATTTAAAAGTGTCCAAGACTTCCTCCACAGTAATAGAAGTATTTAGACTGTTTGACTAAGCGAGATGTTCTCTGGTAATTCCCGAGAATAGGGCAGATGAGTCTCTGGGTTATGTGAAGTTGTATAATTAGTTAAACGCATGAAACTCTGTTTGTATTTGAATGGGTAAGATACCCAGCTGAGGTATGGACAGCTAGGAGGTTCTGTGCCGAGATCTTGGAGCGAAGCTTGGTGGACAAAAGCTTATCTGCCGTGTCTTCGTTGTCATAATAAAGCTGGATCATCGCAACTTACAAGCTGCTTGGCTGAAGAGAAGCAGATTAAACTCTCTCCAAGTAGTCTTTTAAGTTCAGGGAGATGGGTAGAGTCGTGAGAGGCCTTGTGGTGAGCATCAAATACATGCAATGCGGAGGTAAGGGTGGTGATCTTAGTGAGTATCATGTTTTACGCGAGAAGCATGGGCAATAAGGTGACCTCTAATAATTGCCTTATCAGCGTCCCAAAGGGTCATCGGTGAGAAGTCAGGGGAATTGTTAAGATCAAAATAATCTGACAGTACTGTCTGGAGGAGTTGGGTAATATTTGGGTCATCATACAAGATAGATTAATTAATACGCCAGGTGATGCGAGAAGGCCAGAGCATTAGCCTGATAGTTCTGTGGAGATTGGGGTGTGATCTGACTAGGTACAATGGTGGATGGTGGCACTGTGCAATTTTAAGGTTAGATCATGGCTGAGCAGTATCATATCAATCCTAGAGTAGGAATGAAAGGTTGAGGAATAGAAAGTGTAGCAAGAGGTTCTTGGACCCGCCAGGAGTTGTAAAGATTATAAAGTTTCAGAAAGCTCTGGAATTATGTAAATCAGAGGGATTTAAGGAAATCGGGACACGGGCAGATTTATCAACACAGGGGAAAATAGTTTAAAATCCCCAGCTACAATCCGTTCTCCCCAGCGGTAGAGGGGGAGGAGGCCACACAGCTTTTTAAAGAAAGCAGGTTGGTCAGTATTCAGGGCATATATATTGACAAGAGTACAGGGAAAGTGATTTAGCATTCCAATGAGAATACGATATGATTCCTCTCCATCCCCATGGACATTGGCAAGCTCAAAATTAAAGTGTTTGGCAAGTAAAATAGCAACTCTCCTCTATTTCTGTCTGGCTTTACAAGCATAGAAAGTAGTAGGATTTTTTTGGCAGTGGAGTTCTGGGTGGAGAGAATGAAGGAAATGTGTTTCCTGGATAAATACTACCTCTGCTTTTAGGGAGGTATGGTAGAAGATAGTTTAGATCTCTTAAGGGGGGAATTTAGCCCTCTTACATTATAGGAAACTAGGCACAAGCCCATGAGTGTAGGAGAAGGGAAAGATCAGTTTGGTGATACTCAGCTGAAAAGAAGGTGGATGTGGGGAAATGAGGGGGTAGATGACAGAACGAGTTGTAGTGGTAAATTGGGTAGTGGTAGTTTGTAAATTGTGGGGGAGGAACTGGCAGCGAGCCATACGAGTCCTACAGGCCCAGTAAGTGGTTGGTGTGTGGATGCTCAATTGGGTGGAGGGGGTAATGGGTGGGAGGTATCGTGAGCCCAGGTTAGGGTGGGGTGGGTATAAGTAAAGAGGGTCTTCACAAGGGTGTAGGGGGGATGAGCCTGGGAGAGCAGCCATGGCAGAGACAAGAAGGGCAAAGAGAGGTTTAAGATTAAAAAAAAATGTGTAAGCAAAGGATTGGGAAAGGTAAAACAGGAACACCAAAAAAGAAACATTACAAAAATAACAAGTTAGAGTCCAAGACTGCCTGCAGGAAGACAACTAGAGCTGTAAACCAATTGTTAATCAAACAACATTTAACAAGGCTGGGGACATCAAATATGGCCCATAGGTTGTCAAAAGGGGATAGGATACACATCTTCATCTCACAACATCTTGGGAACGAGTGGAATGTCTACTCTTACAAGTTCAAAGAAGTCCCATGCTGTGTGCATAGCTGCCCTCTATGTAGAGTGGTAGGAGGCTGGAGACCTGTTAAGTAGGCATTAGCATGAGTTAGGATTTCAAAGGGTGGGTCCTTGCAGATCGAGGGATGAGAGACCTTTCCCTAGGAGGAGGTCCTGTCGGTTGGAAAGCAGGGAGCCAAGTCCTGGAAGATGTGAAGTATGCTTGCGAGATGGATGGCAATTGCCTGGCTTTCTTGAGTATAGCCTGTTTAGTTAGTTTATCCAGCTATAGTCTGTTTAGCGAAGTAGTGCAAGCCTAGAACGGGATATAGCAGGATCCTGCGAGGGTGGCCAGAGGGCTCTATCGAAGAGAAAGAGATCCTTTTGGATTACTGAATGAAGAGCCATTTAATATATAGTTCCAACTGAGATGGTTCAACTGTTTCCGGGATCCAACTGAGGCAGAGGTTATTGCGTCTGGCCCGATTGTCCATATCTGTAAGCTCTGTGCAGATTGTGGAAAAGAGCTAGTCTGCAGAATGTTGGTCAGCCAATACCTCTTCCAGGAGCCTTTCACTGTGGTCTATCCTAGCGCTGATTTCGGTGATATCTGCTTTAAGAGCATGAAGAGCAGTTTGAACATCTGTATGAACGGAAGACCGCAACTCTTTTCATCTCAGCAAGCAAGTTGCTCTGTGTATCTGGTAATGCTCTTTTTCAAAATCTGATTCTTCGCCACTGTGGGGGGAGCAAGGTCTTGCCGGAATAGTAGTGAGAAAAGCCTTTAGTGCACCACTTGTTGGAATGTGGCATTCTGAGGACAGGAGAAGTACTAGTGGCTATCCAGGAGATGCAGAATGGAGCCAATGCATTGAAAGTGTGAACAGGGGCGTGGAGTATGTATATATGTATGTAAGGAACTGCAAGATTGGAAACCCAGGTTTAGAGAGTAGGTTAACAATGTGAGTACATGAGGCACCCGCTCAACCCCTACACGTGGGTGGGGAGTGTTATATCATGTGGACTGTAGCAGTGTTACAGTTGATTATGAGAAGCAACTGGTACAGATGCAGAGTATTTAATTTTTATTAAGTGTATTCAGAAGATGAGGTAGTTTTTAAGTAGGGGGCGATGTGGTGACAAGTAGCAAAATATTTGTTCAATCAGGAGAACACTGGTTATGGGCAACAGATATAATCCCTGGCTATAGACTTCATTTGGATGTTGGCACAGTAAGAGACAATTTACACTGGTCGGGCATTGGCAGAGGCAAGGATGGGGAAAGCTGCAGAGCTGTGGCAGCAGGTACACTTTGGAGGTAGTAAAGCAGCCTTATAGTGTCCACAGATACCTTAAATCAGCCTGTTGACAGAAGTGTCCTAGCTTTGAGGCAGAAGCCATGACCAGGAGTCCCTTCTTGTGCAGGAGTGCCGTGTATAGGGAGGAAGCGGCAGTCAGGCTTTCGGGGGGGGGTTAAAAGTGGTCCAATTGAGAGACAGGTGATAAAGTCCACAAAAATAGAAATTGAGTAGTTTCGGGCACAAAAGTTTGGCTCTAGGTAAGGAGCAGTGAAGAACTTATCTTCTCAGACTGGAAGCTAGGCCACACCCCCTACTACCATGATTTATTATTAAATAGATACCATCTTCAAAATGAATTACTGGCTCCACACAAGAGGCTGTATTCTAGTGACCGCTTTACAACCCAAACTGCAAACTATTCACCACACTTTAATACATGATGTACGTTAGTGACCGCAGTACAATACAGGGTGCATCCTAATGACTGCTATACAATACATGATGCACCATAGTAACCACCATACAATAGAGATTGCATACTAGTAACAACAGAATACAAATACAACAGAAAGAACATTCTTGTAACCACTATGCAGAAAAATTGGCCTTCTTGTGAGTGTCCTAAAATGCAAAAATCAAACTCGTAACCACTTGAAGATGCTACAGTATTTAAAGATGCGATGGATAAGAAAATGGAAATAAACCTGAAAAGCAGCACCCCGTTTCAATATCTGCTGGTGAGGACTAGATGAAGACAGGCCCCTCCTATTGCAAACCAGGCGGTCCTTGTTTGGAGGTACAGTATATGTGCAGGCTCCTGACGGATGACACTATGGAACCATGTACCCCTCTATGGTTCAATACAGAATTCCAGGGGCTGAAAAAACTTCAGGGGCGTTCAATATGGATTGAGGCCGGTTTAGTATCTGTGGGACAGGTATACACGGAAAGGACACTGAAGTCCTTCTCCCAGCTTTGTCTGTCACCTCCCGGGTATCTATTTCTATAGGTATCTCCAGCTGAGCAATGCCCTGAGTGCTCAGTTTGGTAGATGTAGAGCAATTTTACAGGCCTACCCTGCTTTGAGGATGAGATGGAGGGGGTCAATCTGGGGCAAATGATGGATGAGGAATGAACACAGGCGCTGGCTAGTAACAAGGTGGCTACTGCCTCCTTACGGGCTCAGCAATTCCACCAATTTATATTACACAGGGCGTACCTTTCTCCCCAGGGACTTTGTAGAGCAATAGAAATAACAAGAAAATAGCGCTATGACTAAAACGAATATCTAGCAATATATATTAAATAGTAACAATTGAATTAGCCAATATAGCTTAGAATGGTGTAAATAGTACATTCATGTCATGAATAAATTAGTACTACGAACGAAAGTTTTTTCCAAAAAGAGGTATCCACATTCCACCAGAACCCAGAAATTGTGCTACCCTAATCCCAAAAATGAGAAACCAAAAAAAAATTTGTAGTCTAGATTTAGTAAGAGCATTGAAATTTTATATTGAAAGAACAGCTACATGGATATAAAAACTATTATTTGTATTAACAGAGGGCAAAATTAAGGGAAGCCCAGCATCTAAGTCCTCTATAGCAAAATGGCTGAAATCCTGCATAATCCTGCATTATGGAGACATACAGACTAAAAGGCAAAGATTCAGCAAATTATTTGAAAGCACAGTCTACTCACTTAGGGCCATATTCACAGATTCATTTTTGCGGGTAGTTCCGTGCATATTTTTAGGATCGGAGTAATTGCACATGCGTAGTGACTTAATTTACGCTATCTACTTTGATCTACGTTGATTTTACGCATGGAAGTCCATTAGGCACGGACTTGTTAATCGCACATAAGTATTATACACACGTAAAATCCCACTTAAAGATCAGAATGCTCAAGGGACTCGTAAGTCTCCGTCAACTTGCCTGTGTGAGGGGAGCGTCATGGGTGTTGTCTTGCAACGTCCTTGCGTATAATTGCGAACCTTCCACTCACGGATCTGTGAATACGACCCTTAGTGGCAGCCTCATTGGAAGAACTGTTTATACATTTGGGAAACATTACAGAGTAGATGTCCAAGCGTCAGCTGATGCAAGATTTGGAAGGCAGTCATATAAAAAAAACGTACCCACTCATTTTTCAGAAACTCCACTGACCGGAGAGGTTAGTAATACTTTCTGGGAAGTCTTAGGTATAGGCTGCGGGGAAGGGAGGGTTAGGATAATAGAAGGACAGTCTTAGGGTTCAGGCTGTGGGTAGAGGGGGGTCTTAGGGTTAGGCTGCATGAAAGGTGTTGTGAGAGAAGTGCTCACAGCGTTATCTGCTCTACCTTTCATCCACAGACAGTTGGTCCTTTTCCTATGGCTGCTGCTGACAGAGGTCAAAGGTGAGGTCAGCGCTAGGCTGACGGTCACCACTGAGTATGTGCAGTTTTTTCCGCCTTTTTCAGAGATCTATATCTGAGGCACAGTGCTGGCCCCAGTGCCATCTTTCTGTCATCTTTAGTGTGTGAGATACCTCTGTTATATCCCGTTCATACTGAGCCAAAAACCTGGGATATTGCAGGGGCAAGCCCAAACAACCCGGGTCGAGGCTCAGTGTGAACGGTCACACCTGCCACAACCCGTGTCGAGAGACCCGGGAATCAGACACAGGTTTTAACAAGGGTTATTCTGACCCGTGTCGCCGGCAGTGTGAACGGTGCGACCCGGGTTTTTTAAACCCGGGTCGCACTGAAACAAAACTGATTGGGTCAAAAAAGACCCAATCAGCTTTGTTGCTTTAAAAACCCAATTTTTAAATAAAATAAAAAAAGTTTTAAATAAAGAAAAGCATTAAATTAATTTATAAAAAAAACCCTTAACAAATAGGAAACAGGACTTACCTGTCCTGCGACGTGGCTGACTGCAGGTCCGGCCGAAATGGAGGTCCTGCGCATGCGCAAGACTTAATTCATGCATCACATGAATGAAGTCCTGCGAGAACAAGGAGGATCATAGTGGGACTTGCAGGTGAGGTGAGTAGTGTAGTATTGTATATCCCATTCTATTCTATAGTCTATACTATTGTATACCCTATTCTATTGTATAGAATAGGTTATACAATAGTATAGACTATAGAATAGAATGGGGTATAAACCCGGGATATTCTACGCGGGTTATTGCCGTGGCACACAGCAGCCCAGCAGGGGGGACCCCGTTCACACTGCAGCTACGATCCGGGAAATTCCCGGGTCGGGGTCGTTCACACTGAACACAGGTCTGCCCTGGCTTTAGTGTGAGTCAACAGTAGAAGTGGTGTGATAGGCTGAGAAAAGATTAGGTCATTTAAAGGGGACTATCTTTTTGTCACACAGTGATGATGTTTAAAGTGGGTGGTGTTATGACTCAGGTCATTCTTTTGAAGATGGCTGATGAGCAAGTTGTGTTGAGCCCTGTGCTAGTGCTTTATTGTGCTATTTTGATGTTTCACACAGCTAATGAGTGCTTGCTGCAGCTGCTAACACTGTGCTTCATTGCACAGTGTGGATTCAAGAGGAAGATGGCGCAATTCATGGCCAAGAGGGAGACTAGGCTACGACATTATATGCGCAGGAGGAGAGCTTTCATCAAGTCCAGCATGTCCTCCATTATGTTATTCAGCACAGAGAGTAACAGAAGAATATGGTCCAGAGATCACAGTCACGGAGAAGCTTTCTGGTCCAGGGTGGAAGCTTATGATGATGACAAGTGGATGTCTCGTGGTACCTTCCAATATGTACTAGACCTTGGGGTAGATCCAGAACTACGTTTGCCGTTCGTTTATTCGCGTAGCGTATATTCGTGTGCGTACATTCTATACACTCCCCTTGGCACACCCCTTGAACGTACGTATTTTGTCAATATACGCTTTCCAAACCCTACCTTAACTTTTGCCAACGTAACCGCAGTGATCCGCGCACGTATGTATGGGCAACACGTATTTACGCAGCTAAGCACGCCCATACTGTACACTTTAAATACAACCCCCCGCCTACTTAACGTATTTCAGACATATTTTGGACTCACGTAAAATTGGCACGCCCACACGTAAGTATTTACGTGACACATATGTGAATGGCCAATACGTTCACAATTACGCTACATTACTGAGCGTATTTTCTATGGTGTGCATGCGCAGTACTTACCAAAAGGCGATTTTACATCTCCGCCACGCGTAAATTCGCTCACAAGCGTTGTTCTGGATCTGGGCCCTTATCACTCCAGCATTTACCAAACTGCAGAAAACCTATTTCTCCCAAATGAAGACTAGCGATTGTCATCTGGTGGTATGCCACCCCTGGAGAATACCTCACAATTGCATGTTTGTTTGGAGTGGGTAGATCGACGGTTTGCAATCTAGTGCATTAAGTTACCAAGGCATTGGTGGAAACTCTTGACAAGAGGTTTATCTTCTTACCTGTTGGACGTTGCACCCACAGACAACCATGCGGATTACTACAACCGTAAAGGCTGGAACTCCATCATACTGCAGGCAGAAGTAGATCACAACTATTGGTAATTATCAAATGTTATTTAAATGTGAATGTGAATTGTGATGTATAATGTAAATCAAATGTTAACCTTTTATTTTTTGTTTTCAGTGTCACTGATGTCTTCATTGTTTGGCCTGGCCGTTCACACGATGCTAGAGTTCTGGCCAACTCTGATCTATATTAGACTGCAGAGGAGAAGCAAGACAGCTTGTTGTTCCCTAGAGGGTACATATATCTTGTTGTGTTTATGTAACATTCTGTATATTTTTTTCTTTTTAAAGATGGGGGTTGCTAAAATCAATCTTTAAGGCTAATAATCTGCAGATGGCAGTTTTCACAAAAGCAAAACAAGGAACAAGTCTGTATTTGTATGGACTTTAGTGTGTTATGGTGATTACTTAAAATTTTGTTTCTATTGCTTTACAGAAATCCAAGACTGTTAACAGGGTGGAGATATCGGTCCACATCATCGGTGATGCAGTGTACCCATTGCGGCGGTGGTTAATGAAGGGTTTCACTCAGCACCACCAACTGTCTGTGGAACAAATCCTGTATACGCATACCCTAAGCTCTGCAAGAATGATGGTGGAAATGCGTTTGGATGACTGAAAGGACGTTGGCGGTGTTTATTGAAGCTTAATGACATCGATATGAAGCTTGTGCCCCATGTAGTTGCAGCCTGCTGTATTCTTCACAACATCTGTGAAATACAGAAAGAACATTTTCTGCCAGAGTGGAACATCCAGGACTGTGAACTATCTGGAGTAACACCGGTGTCCTCAGAGTCTGACCATCCCAACAGCAGCGCAGTATGCATTTGCGCAACCATAACCGCCAACCTTGCATCCTTGTTATAATAAATAATGGACTGAAACAGTTGCTTGGTTGCTTGACGTATTTACTCATATGTACCATCATATGTAATAAAAGTTGTTATTTTTTCTAAAAATTCTGTACATTTTGTCATACAAAATGATAAATGTCTTAAAACATTTGTTTTTTTTTTACAAACATAGGCTAGTAAATCAACATAAAATACACATATCATAAAATGTAATATAAAAAAAAAGTTTGTTAACAACAAAACAGCCAACTAGAAAACTAGCTTTAAAAAAATGCCAACACTTTAGACATAACGCTACAGTCATTACAACTGTTGAAAATGGCTGTACTCAGGGTTATGTTTGGCAGCCGTATAGTCAGGGTTATGTGGAGCAGGTGGGTACTCAGGGCAATGACTTTGATTTTGTTGAGGACAACGTTGAGGTTTTCCTAATAAAGGGCTGCCTGAGAGTGGTGGGAAGACATTTTGACCTCTGCTATAACTGGGGTAATTAGCTTCACGCTGAGTGTGAGTTTGGGGTTGAGTGTTTACTTGCACTCTTGACACCAGGCGACCAAGGAAAAGCATTTGGTTTTCTCGATTTTCCCTGCTAATACGCTCATGCATACCTATTATTTGCTAAATAAAATCATGCTGCAGCTGTCGCTCATGCTCAAACAAGCGCTGGAGACGGGCATCTTCTTGGGCTTGCATTGCCATATCCATTTCCTTTAGTTGTTCGACCATTACAGTGGTCATTGCTTTGGTAGCTTGCTCTAGCCTGGACTGCTTCCTCTTCCTTGCAGGCACATTGTAGACTAGAAAAGGGAAAAACAAAAAAAATTATCAGAATATAAAAATGCAGACACATTGGGCTGGATCCAGACCTAGTTAAGTGCTTGAACTTAGTTGCTCCTGGTCTAAACCATTTTGATTTCAGGGTGAGTCAAGTTAATTGTATAAATTGCGTGCACATATCTTTGAATTGCTTACTGCACACAGATACTGACCAGCTTTACTATAATACTGTTGTTTAGACTTGGGATAGGAAACATCACCTCTCAAATCTAATACTGTTTGCAACAGATGAAATATGACTCCCCTGCAATCGACATGGTTTATCCCAGGAGTAACTAAGTTCAAGCACTTAACTAGGTCTGGATCCAGTCCATTGCGGTCAAGCACCTCAGAATACTGTTTCCTTAGGCCCTTAAGGAATATTATAACCTGCAGCTGGTTGCACTTTATGCCCTGTCATCGATATAGAGAAGCTATAGAACACATGGAAGTTGGCATACAATAAAATAGCAGTTTTGTATGCTGATATGTGCTTGAGGCCTCATACCTCCTGCACACTTGCTGCATGCTGCAACAGATGTGTTGTTGTTTTTAAATGTTTTAATGTTTTACATTTTATTTTTTTGAAGTTTAGTTCACTGTTTACCTGTGCTTTTTACCATTGTGTTTTTTGGGGGTTTTTTATGAAAAATGCTGTCGTCTGTGGCAGCTGTAGAATCCATGTGGCATGGTTCGGTCTCGGGCGCTGAATCCTCAATGAGGAGCGGAGATGTAGAACATGACTGGTTCTTTTCCAATGCAACACTGTAGGCAGAGGCACTGCTAGAGGACGATAGGGCAATAGGATTTGCTAGAGCACAGTTCCAAAACACCATATTGCACTGCTCATAAAAGGGCCAGTTGTTCCGGGCAGCACCACTCTTCCGCATATTGTGGTTGTGCACCTTAGAATACTGCTTCCTTAGGGCCTTAAGTTTATTTACAACCTGCTGCTGGGTGCGCTTGATGCCCCTGTCTGTGGGGGTCTTTGCTATGTTGAAGTGTACTGAGGCATCCCTTAAAGTAACAGAGATCTGCTTCTGTATCTCCTCCTCACCTCTAATGGATAACAGCTCATGGACCTCTTCATCTTTCCAATGCGCCATGTCTGCTGAATCTATCTCCGTCTTTATCCGCAGCACACTGTTGACGTCATGTACAGGCATCTCTCTCCCTCCAATCAGCTTCTTTCAGTGAGACCCGGGCTTAAAAAACCCGGGTTGCACCGTTCACACTGGCAGCTACACAGGTCTGACACGGGAATAACCCTTCTTAAAACCTGTGTCTGATTCCCGGGTCACTCAACCAGGGTTGCGGCAGGTGTGACCATTCACACTGAGCCCCGACCCGGGTAGTTTGGGCTTGCCCCTCCAATATCCCGGGTTTTTGGCTCAGTGTGAACGGGGTATTAGAGGTATTAACCCTTCAATACCTGTACAGTGTGCTACATATTAATGTTCTCTGTAATAAACCACTGAACGGGTTAAGATTACATTGTGTGGACTTATAACACTGCGCACACACACACATCTGCTGCCATTGCACCACTCTGCCAACAGAAGGGAGTTTTAGAATCAGGCTGCGGGAATGGGAGTCTTTGGGTAAGACTTTGGGGGTGGGAGTCGTAGAATCAGGTACAGGAAAGAGAGTCTTAGGGTCAGGGTAATGGAAGGGGGGAAGGTTAGGGTAAGGGTTGGGAATAAAATTATACCTACCATTTGCAGCACCATTTTCTTTCTTGAAGGGATCAATGAATTTGCCTCCGCAAGACAAAAGCAATCGATTTCAAAAAGGGCTGTTAACAGCGGCGACCCACACCCCACCATCCTAACCATCTGTTTCCCTCAAATCCATCTCTCACTTTACCTTTATCAAGTTTAAGCCGGAGGTACAGGCAAAGGAATGGAGCTAACTATAGACAGTGAAAATTGCGTAACTTGATATCCATATCCATGATATAAGAAGTTTCAATGGGAGGGCACCGGGCTTAGTTTACATTCCTAAACTGGGTCAGGAAAAGGCATTAGAGACATTAATGTTGGATAGAGACATAACTGTGGGTGGAAAGGTCTTTTATTTATTGAAGTGAATAGTAGTGAGTGGGGGAAGAGAAATCTAATGCCTTGCAAACATACATTTCTAGATTGAATGCTTAGTTTATTATTACTGTCTACCTGTAATATAATAGTCAATTCACAGTTGTATTGTAAGAATAAAATCAGATTTCTTTTGTTGACTGATAGATTTTAATAGATGAGGTGAATAACTGACTTTACAAATTATTTCAGTTGGTTAGAATAAGATTTTTAACAAATATTTGTCCTGTGAATAAACCATTATTCATTATTTTTATAGATGTTTTGATTGTAGAAGAAACTTCAAATAGATAACCATTATAATTGTTTTTATTATAAGAAACTAAAAGTAGTGGTTATAAGAATAGGCATGTGCAATTTAGGTATCCTGAGATCAGTTAACTACATTTTTGTAACCATTTTTTATGAACCCATATTTAACAAACCATACCTCACAAAAAAAAACGTAGCATTTCGCATATATCAGTATAACAAATCTAAATGAAGGATGCAACCTCCAATTGGTTTCAGTGTAAAAGTATAATAAAGGCATAAATGACATTTAGGTTGTGTTTATGAACTCATTCAGCATGAAAAATATGTGTTGCTTTAAAGACCCCAATGCTTCCATAGTTAGGAATCGCCACTACCACACTGCATTTTATAGTAATTGTTTCCATAAGACGGTTAGAGTTGTTGCAATAGTGTTCTCCAGCCAACTCCCGTTAACTGCCCTACACTCAGTAACTTTGAGGGAAGGGAGGGGCTTGTTGGTGAGGGGGAGGATCTATGAGCAGACTTTCACCTTTGTTAATATCTATTCCCCTAATACTAATCAGGCCACCTTTCTTACATAGATCTTGGATAAGGCTGAACTTCATGAAGAAGGTACCTTGGTGGTGGGTGGAGATTTTAACTGGCCTCTTAATTCTCTACTCGACTCATTTTCCAGGGCACCCTCCTGGCCTCAGCGAGACGCCAGAAAGGTAAAGAGAGTTCTTCACGAGCGTCGACCAGTGGACACCTGTAGGACCTTACACCCCACAGACAAAGACTACTCATACTTTTCACACGTGCACCAATCGTACTAAAGAACTGACTACTTTATCATAGACCACACAAGCTTACATACCTTATTAGAAGCCAGGGTGGGCAACATTACCTGGTCAGATCATGTGCCAATATACCTATGTGAGGAAACAGGTCCCGGAAATATTACTTTTTTTTTTTTATCCCTGTCATGCTTGGACATGTATCATCCCACTCTTACCTGTGACCTCAGGGAATGTATAGACTGTGTGTATTATATATTGCATTTACCATATG
Organism: Limnodynastes dumerilii; assembly: GCA_011038615.1. NCBI lineage: Eukaryota > Metazoa > Chordata > Amphibia > Anura > Limnodynastidae > Limnodynastes > Limnodynastes dumerilii. Next base: position 360,054 of record WWET01001222.1, read on the forward strand.
AAGTTTCTGTAGTAACAGTAGTGTGTTATGTAGTTATTATATGTTATATGTAGGGTGTATTGTGTGATGTGTGTTATATTAGAGGTAAGCCTGATTACAGGATATTTATGATGGGGGGGAGGCTGTAGCTGCGATGATCCATTGATCCCCCCCCCCCCTGTGCAGGACATCCATATATGGTCATACCTCCCTGACTATAGAAGACAGGAAGAGACCAGGGGGCGTCTTTCCCCCCTTCTTCCTCTACAGGAAACCAGAGGTGTGACATCACAAAAGCATGGAAGGGGTTAAGTCTGGGAGTGGCTGTTCCTTATCACACATCTACATGAGGGCAAGGATTATCAACATCAAAGACCTTTCACTAGCCCTGAGCTAGACTTTGTGGGGCCAAAACAGCAGGGAGTCCTCTAGTGTGCATAGGGAATGGACAGTGTCTTAGACATTGATAGACAGCTGTACCCTAGCTATTGATTAGCTAATCACATGCCACCTCACCTGTCACATGTCTGTGAGGAGGGGGGTCCAGAGTAAAAAGGGTGAGCAGGGTCTAGGGAGAGAGATTGAAGTTTGGAGCTAATCTGTGGAACTGTGGACCTGCGTGTTGGAGTGGAATAACTCCTACCAGGTCTTGCCTGCTGCTGTTCTGGCTGCAAGAGTTTGGTCTCTTTCCAGAACTTTAAGCTGAGCTGAACTAACCAAGACCCCCTAACCGCTGTAACCAAGACCTCCTCATCAGAGAGACCCTCAGAGGACCGAGGATTACATTTACCACCATTGTACCTTGGGATACTTACAATTTGGACTTTAAAGATTTGCTGCCATATTTTGTGCTATTATTCATCCTGGCTGTGTAAGGACTGTTACCTTTTTCATATATAATAAAGATACAGTTATATCGACGCTATTGCTCTGCCTGTGTGACGGTGAAAGGAAGAGGACAGTGGGCGCGCGCAGTGGTAGCGTGGCCGCTGGCGACCCATATCTTCACAACCTCCAACTCAAACTCCAGCAGGGGACTCACAGGGCCTGGACATGGAGATTCAATTAATCGATTCTCCAGGACCTAGTGACCCACTCTCAACTTGATAAAAAAAAATCTTTGACTGTATTGAACTCAACAATGTAGGGGATATCTCTAAATTAACATTATGAGAAGCCCATAAATGTGTCATTAGAAGCCACTGCATAAAATTAGGCTCACACCTTAAACAACAAAGAAATGCCTCCCACAATGGAAAAAGCCTCAGCCCAGACAGATTCCCCATTTCATACTATAAAGCTTATAAAGAACATCTTATCCCCCTTGTGGTCTCAGCCTTTAACTGTGCCTCTGCTACTTCCACCTTTTCCCCTCAGTCTCTCTCAGCCATTATTACTGATATTCCCATGGAGGGAAAAGACCCCACCATCTGTGCTACTACAGACCCTTGTCCTGGGCCACGAAGCCCAAGACAACACCACTAAGGTCATTGCTCTTCTCCACCAGATCTCAACAGGGACCCCTGAATCAATCCTTCTACCCACTGATGCTGAAAAAGCCATTGACAGGGTTAATTGTCTTTTTCTGAAGGGGGTCTTAGCACACCTAGGCTTGGAACCATCATGCTTGCATAGAATACTTGCTCTCTATCAGCACCCATCTGCCCAAGTCTGGATTAATGGAGGTCTTTGCCTACCATTTTGCATCTCTAATGGGACAAGGCAAGGCTGTCTCTTGTCTCCATTGATATTTGTTCTTTGCTTGGGGGCCTTGGCTCGTTCCACTTGGAAAAACCCTGACATTCAGGGCATTAAAGCACAAGATGCTCAATTTAAATTGGCATTATTCAGATGACCTCCTAGCCACTGTCACGAATCCGCTTGTGACCCTTATACGGGAATTTGACCGTTACAGCCTTTTATGAAAATTCTAAATAAAGTTTGAAAAATTGGTCACCCTAGGTGTAAATTTAGCTGTACCCTCCTCCCAAAACATCCAAGAGGGCTTCCCATTTAAATGACACCAATCAGCTTAAATATCTAGGGGTGACCCTCCCCAAAGATCCATTGGACTTATACCAGGCTAACTTTTCCCCATACTCGAGACCATTAAAAAAGATCTTTGCTCCTGGTCCAAGAAGGACTTTTCCTGGCTAGGAAGGGTCAACATTATAAAAATGTCAATCCTGACAAAATTTCTGTATCTTTTTCAGACACTTTCCATTCATGTTCCTAGGGGGTTATTTCAGGAAGTTCAGAGGGCCTTCAGCGAGTTTATCTGGAGAGGTAAGAAGGCTCAGTGTTCCTTGGCAATCCTCTCTAGAAATAGAAATAGTGGCAGCCTCCAACTACTGTTTCTTCAAGGCTACTACTGGGCATGCTAGAAAGAATAATGGAGTGGTCCCAACCCACATGATACGTCCAATGGTCCATATTGGAAAACCTCCACTCCCCCATACCACTTCAGTTTCTACCCTGGCTCCCATGAATCCCACGTTCAACACACCCAACCATTGGCCTGACACTCCAATGCTGGAGATACCTTTGCAGTAAGACTGACATTTCCTCATTCCTTTCTCCACTTACTTTTATCACTTACAACACAGACTTCTCTCCAGGACTGCCTCCAAGCATTTAAGGTGGTGGGAAATGGGATTAAACAGGGTCCGCCAGCAAGGGAGAAACCTCTTGTCCTTCGCAAACCTTCAAAACACTTTCTCCCTACCTCAGAAAGATTTCTGGGGCTACCTTCGACTCAAACACTATTACACAACAGGTGAAAACCAGTCCCATATTTCCAGACCCCTTTCACCATTTGAAAGCCTTTGCGCAGCCTCTAGCCCCCCTCAACACTGTATCTCTATCCTCTACAAGATGATTATTGATATAAGGTTCACAAGTCCCTAACATTTTGTGGAGACCTGGGAGAAAGACCTCCCTGGGGTTTTTGATGATGTAACCTGGACAAAGGTGTTTCAACTGTCCCATTATTGCTTCCCTAGTGTCGTGGTCATTGAGATGCAATATAAAATTCTCTCTAGATGGTATAGAGTGCCTGCTTTACTACACAAGATATTCCCCACCATCTCGTCTTTTTGCTGGCATTGTAACAAGGAAGTTGGGACCTTCATCCACATCTGGTGGACCTGCTCCAAAATTGTCCCTTATTGGACTCAAGTTTTCCACTTCTCTAGACTCATTCTGGGGTATAATGTTCCAACCTCCCCTGAGTTCTGGCTCCTCTCCCTCTTCGACATGATCATCTCACAGTATAAATAATCCCTCCTCAAACACCACAATAATGCAGCAAAATCCCTTATCCCACAACATTGGAAGTCCAACCATCCACCATGGTTTCAGCAACTTGATTACTATATGTCCATGGATGACTTGATTTTCTCCTCCTCGGATCTGACCCCTATTTTCACAGCAACTTGGTTCCCACGGTTAGGGTTTAAATCTTCTCCATCTTTTCTCCTGAATCCACCAGCTTCACCTGATGGCAATGTGAGGTAATCCACCCTTATTCCATCTGCCTATAATAGTCCCTTTCTCTGAGAGCCACCTATGTATCCTAATGCAAACCGCGTGTACGCAATCTACGTTGCAAGAAGTAACGTAGATTACGTTCTGAAATTACTGCGCATGCGCAGTAGCACTTTTCGCAGAACTCCGGCCTCAATTGCATTGCGGCCGGAGCTCTGAATCCGGCCCGCAGAGTACCAGCTAAATAACATTATGCAGTTTTTGCAATACATACCGTATTTCCCCATGTATAAGACGCACCTTTTTTAGACAAAAAATGGGTCTAAAAATCGTGTGCGTCTTATACAGGGGATGCAACATTGAACTTACCTTTGCTGTCCCTCTGTCGATCCCTCTGGCGGTGTCAGACTGCCGCAGCTGTGACTACGGCTGTCTCCCTTGCGTCGCGCGCTGGACAAAGACGTTGCGTGACCTAAGGTCACCTCAACGTCATTGTGCAGTGCGCACCGTGAGGGAGATAGCCGGAGTCACAGCTGCAGGGGAGAGAGACTAACACCGCCGGAGGGACCGCTGGAGGGACAGCAAAGGTAAGTTCAATGTTGCATCCCTTGATCCCCTGTATAAGATGCACCCAATTTTTAAGTAAGTAAGGCTAAAAATAATATTTAAAAAATACATAAAAATGTTTTTTTCAATTTAGGCTCCAAAAACGGGGTGCGTCTTATACAAGGGGGCGTGTTATACATAGGGAAATATGGTAAGTCATATATTAGCCATAAGATGTTTGACTTTTAGCCACTTAATACAGTTCCCATGGCACATCATGTATATGAACCCCCAACCATTTTTTCACCATTAAATGCCCAGTACTTAATAAGGGGGGCTTTATTTTGCATTAGGGGCACATACAAATTATTATGCTTGAAGGCCCCTATTTTTAACATGATTTTTCCACTGCTACCTACTTAAATTATTATTTATTTCATTATTGGTCTTCTGTATTAAAGCAGACTTGTTTAATTTATAGCTACTGACTTAGCGTACAAAAAAAAAGAATTTCATCAACCTTAGGCAGAGCCATATTTTTGGGCAGATTAGTCTGTGAACACTTAAATAAATCTTTAGGGATAATCTATATAGTGTTACTTGCTGTTATTTCTAGAATATAGCTACAGTATTTACTGTCAGAAAACTTATTTCAGCTAAATGAAATGTTTCTAGCTGTAAGATGAAGAGACTATAAACCTGCATTCTTCTTGGTGTAGAAATCATAAACTGTTCTGAAACGTCAAACACAGGATGATGGGATATGCTAAAATAGAGCAGGATCTTCTTTCTAAACATTCCTGTTAAAGAAAAGCTTCTGCACTCCTTATTGTGTGTCATATAGAGTTTTCAGAAAATGTCAGGGATTACTTTTTTATGATTGTATAAACATTATCCTACCAGAGAAGAAAGACAGGGGATGTAGTTGCCATAGCAGCAAAGTTATTTTCTTTAAAACATATTTTTCACTGGTCACTGAAGCAAGGAAACAAAAAATATCCTGGGCTAACCACTCACCAGGGTGCAAGGGGCCACCAGGGAATCTAACTGGGGCATGGAATTTGTGATAGCCTCCAATGGTGAGGACAGACATGTGTGTTAGGCTCCCATCAGGTTGTGGCCCCTGGTTATAGCTCCCGGTGTAGCAAAGATAGTTTGGAGACCGGATAATATGACAGACAACAACTGAAAACAAATATTTTGGAGGCTTTAAGGGTTGCATTCTGAGGTAAGTTAGCATTCCATTAAAAAACATATATATAAGTCAACTTTGGGACTCTCGTTATTAGAGTTAGAACCACCATATGCAGAAAGGCCTTGACGGTGGCTGGTGGCTTATTATATATTTGCAAATATGTGTAACGGACATTTCTGCCTTTTTTTTTTACAGATAGAACGGTATAGTCTGTTACTGGTTAATGGCAGTGTTGCTGGGGCATTTTCTTTCCCGTGTTTATGTTGCTAGCAGATTACCCCCTGCCTTTCATGCACCTCTTTGCATTTACCTATAAATTGATCTGAGCAACTTCCATTTTGTGTGAACAACTGAGACCTGACACAGACTAACATTAGTACCTAACAGAGTTTTGGTGAAGTTGATGGTCAACAAAGACTTTAAATATTGCCAATTCTTTAAACTAGTGTAACTAGAGGTATTGTATTTCCTTTCCAAACCAAACTCCTCAGCCGTAACATCACTAAAAAGATAAACAGTCCTTAAAGATATGGGGAAAAGAAAGAAGAAGGAAAACTGAAGCTCCATAATGATGGATAATATGGCCCTTTGGTTAAGGGATCAGTCACTGCTAGCTTTTAGATTTCCTGGAACAGATACACAAGAGATATCATCAGTGGATCAACCTCAGTCTCGTGTTGAACCTTCTCCATATTATCAACTTTCGTTGAGCATGTGGAATGGATCCAAGTGTTTCTTTCTCTGCGACTTTCACAAATGTTGAACTGCTCATCAACACTTGGTAGGGTTCTACTGCTCATCAACCCTTGGTAAGGTCCTTTCCACCTGCCAACTAAGCAATCTGAACACAAAATTTTCCGAAATTATTACATAGTCCCCTGGTTCTTTGTTCTGACATTTAGTTTTGGGCATTGAAACAGCAGCATTAAAGTTTTCTGCTGGTGTCTAAGTTGTTTATTCATTTTTATGAGGTATTGCACAGTCACTTCAGTAATGCACTTCAAATCATCCTAGGTATTTACCATTTATTATTTGAAAGTTTAGAGTGGAGGATAATCTTAATGGGCGAGGAAGGTTATTCCAGAAAGGGTGCAGCACGGACGAATTTCTGTAATCAGTATTTGTTTAATGTAAAGGTGAGCTGTATGTTCTGTGAAGATCTGAGAGAGCAAGCTGGGATATATCCTAAGATGTGTGTATATATGTGCGGGTGCAGTCTTGTTGATGGCTTTATAGGTTAGGACCTGGCTAGCAAAAGGATTTTGTTTTTGATTATGTACTATACAAGAAACAATGTAGAGACTGACAAAGTGGGCCAGCTCTGTTATGCAAATAAAATCAGTCTAGCTGCTGCATACAAAATACACTGTAGGGGGAGTAAACAAGAAATTTTACAGTGTGAGATATTTGCATATTCCGTTTTTTAGAGGTATGTAACAGGATTTAAAAAACGTTTTTAATGGGGAACAAAGTTCATGGTAACACCTAAGCATCAAGCTTTATGAGCAGGGATTATTTCAGTATTGTCAAGAGATATAGAGTGAAGAGGTAACTAACTTTTATAGGCAGTTGAAAATATTACACAGGTCTCTGAAATTTAAGGTATTGAAAGCTTTTTTAATAATACTTTTATATTCTTTTTTTTTTTTATATTTTTTATTGGAAGTTATACAAATTAGGTAACATTGAGTTGTGCATACGAGTACAATTCAGAAATGTTTTACAATTATCCAAGTAAGTATAGCCTTTTTAACTTTTACATCAACTACTATTCTCCAAACTTCAATGTTAGCTATCATAACACCTCCTAAATGTAGGTTGCATCAAAAGGGAGTGTTTCCACTTAGTAATTCTAAATTATACCACAACGTTAACTGGAAAGCTTTCCTCAATAAATCTCTAGAACCTTGTGGTAGGGTGTTTATATATGGGAGCCATAATTTTATATTCTTAATTATACTCCTGTGTACATCAAGAAATAGTATATACAAAAAATTACCACATCACATTTACCTGAATACCTAACTTTAAAGACCGCGCTTAGTTTTTTAAGAAAGAGGAGGCTTGCCTCCGTTGGAAGATAGGTAAAGTGGGTGGGGGAGGGATGTAGATTAGGCTTGGAGGGAAGGCTGGGCATTCTGAGTGCGTTTTTTTCTACTTAAGAGGAAGAATATGCATGGTTAGTTAAGGTTGCCTATGTCACTTGTAAGTGCCATTAGGCACCTAAAAACATGGGTGGGGTGGTGCAGGGTAGTGAACTGGAGAAGTAGGATACGCATACATGTGTATCTGCATTTACGTTTCTCACGCTTAAGTATAAACCCAGTCCTAGGTTACAGAGATAAACTTGGAGGCATCAGGAGATGAAGGGTTGTTAATGGGGATGTTAAAATCACATAGAATAATTGTTGGAATGTCACAGGATAAGATATGAGGGAGCCACGAAGATAAATGTTAAAGTAATTGTTACCAAGGTATTTTGGGGGGCGACAGAGATCACACGCAGAAAGGGGTTTAAAATTCAAACAGAATGTACTTCAAGGGATGTGAAAGTACATGAAGGGGCATTAAGTAGAACTGTGAATGTACAATCTGGGGAAAAAAGTACCACCTCCTGCCTGGAAGCATGAGTAAAGCAGAGTCCACCATATAAGAGTTCTGCAAGTGAGGTAGTGTCTGCATCAGTGAGCCATGTTATGTTGACGATAACAAAACTTAAGTAAACAAGATATGACCAGAGCTGTTAGTAGTAGGGTATGAAAAAAATATATAATAAAATAAATAGAAATTAATCAAATATAATAAAAAAGCCTTCCAGTACAATAAAATAAAAGTACAATTTATTCAGAACATATTAGATACAATTAAAAGATACATATATATAACAAAAAATGTATGATACTTCTGTTAGAAACAAAAGTATCCAGATACTGCACAATAGTAAACCTTTCTTTAAAAGGTCATCCGACTCTGAAGATGGTAATTAGTATTGCTGTTATTCTGAGGTTGATCAGGCCTCAGACTAAAGACCAAAAACAATTGTAAAAGTCTGCGAAATTCAAAAGACCGTGCTTCCCTTATTTCCTGATCATAAATAGATTGCTTAAAATATGTTTTAGCATTGCTGCCACCCAAATATAAAGATGTTCAGAACTCACCCATTCAGCCATTGCATTCAGATGTTAAGTAATGAAGTAACGTCTCGTCCGAGTCAATCCCATCGAGCGAGTGTCCACACCGCTAGATCCGGGGGTCTCGGGACTTAGCTGCTGCTGGTATAGCTCTCCGACTGTCAGGTGCTGTGCGGTGTAAATAGGCAATCCCAGCTAGTTCCTGTGCATGCAGATCATAGAGAGTTTCAGTGAGTACTCACATCAAGGATTGCATATATGGTAATTGCTCCAATTTTTTGTATGGCAGTATGGAAGTCACAATCAAAAGTGCTCATGTGCTAAAGTGCAGTAGATGGTACCAAACTCCTGCTGCCGTCCTTACGCGTTTCGTTCCACCAGGGAATTTCATCAGAGGAAAAAAGGGCAATATTGAAAAAGAGGCTCCATTGCTTCCTTAAATTGCACTTTCATTAATTACAAATTCAACACCTGGGTGTAAGTCTGCACTTTGAGTTATTCCAAAGAAATGGAACCTCCTCATTGTTCTTATAACGCACAGATTTCAAACAGGATGAAGTTATTTCATATTATCTTTGCATATAAATAGAACATTATTTTTAAGGTGCAGTTCCCATCTCGATATATCCCAATTTATTTACATGATTCTTGCAATGGAGTGTTCTAATTTCAGCAAACTGGAAGGCTTTCATATACACATATCGTTGAACACACTTATGCATTCAGTTTATCTTTAATCCAAATAAAATATAAACAATTATTATAATAATCACAAAGTTACGAATTGTGGAACACTGACAAAGTTCATCAAAATTTACAAAATATTACATGATTTGTGGTGTTTTCAAAATACAACAAAATTAATTTTAGATTTTTTCTTTTTTAGTCATGATTACTGTTTCTAAATTCAGATTTTGATTACTGATTTGTCAGTATTTCACTGAAATTTGATGAGGTTTTGAACAATTTCAAGGAGAATTTTTTATATTTATACAAACATTAGTTGTCATAACACAAATTATGTAGTCCGATATAGCCCAATTTCATAAATATATAGGTGAATGCAAGTATGGAGATGAATAATCATATATAAAAACATAACAAAATAATATTAGATACTATATCCAAACATGAATACAGACAATAAATAAACAAAATTAAATTAAATTAAATAAAAATTAAATAAAAATAAAATAAATAATAAATGCATAAGCAAATAATAAATCATGATAAAAAAAGGGGAGGGGGTATGTAAGAATGTTAAATATATATACCGTATATACTCGAGTATAAACCGAGTTTTTCAGCACATTTTTTGTGCTGAAAAAGCCCCCCTCGGCTTATACTCGAGTGCTAAAAAATTTTTTTTTTTAAATCCTACATTTTAACTTACCTTTGCGGTCCTTCGGCGGTCCCTGCGTCTGGCTCTCTTCTTCACAGCTCTGCCTCCGGCTGTCTCCCCACGGTGCGTGCTGCACAATGACGTTGTGGTGACCTTAGGTCACCCAACGTCATTGTGTAGCGCGTGATGCGAGGGAGAGAGCCGGAGGCAGAGCTGCGGGGAAGAGAGCCAGACGCAGGGACCGCCAGAGGGACAGCCTTTCCCTCCTTACCTTCTTCTGTCCCTCTGGCGGTCCCTGCATCTGTGTCAGGCTTTCCCCGCAGCTCTGTCTCTGGCTGTCTCCCTGCGGTGCACGCTGAATAATGACGTTGGGTCA
>WWET01001222.1:375516-388805 GCA_011038615.1 Limnodynastes dumerilii
CAGTAGAACAATTTAAACATGCTTGGGATAAATATAAGGGTATCCTAAATTGTAAACCAAATTGAGGGTAAATAGGGTCTAGGGTCAGTATAGTTTTCAATAAACAAATGAGCAGACTAGATGGGCCATGTGGCTTTTATCTTCCGTCACTTTCTATGTTTCTATGTAATTAATTTTCATCTATTATATTTCAAGAGATTTAGACAGAGGATAGGAAAAGCAAAATAGTATTCCCCCTCCGTCAAACTTGTGGGTTTCTTTATTATATTTTATACAAATAGAGTTGTACTAATCAATTCAACTAGAACAGTATAGAGATCTCCACAATTACAGATAAAGTGTTACACTCTGCAAGTTCATCCTGGCAGAGTGTGTGTTAATTTCTTGCAAAGTTCTGTGTGTCTGATTTTCTCCCAGCTGCAGGTTAATTGTTCCTGGAGGTGTGTCTGGCTTCCACAGCTATTGGGGGAGTGTTCTTTAAATAGCCTCCAGTGCAAGTAGCATGTGCTGGTCATAGCTTCTAGTTCCTAGTGTCTCTGTGCCAGTTTCTTTCTAACTCTTGCCTTGTGCTACTTTGCTTTCTTGAGTGCCCCAGTTCTGTCCTTGCCCGATACCTTGCCTCATACCTTGTGTCTCCTTTCCCTCCATCTCCCACCTTGCTGTTCAGTCCCATTTGTATTTACCTAGCTTATCCTGCCTGACTGTTTCTGTTAACCCCTTGTGGGTTTCTGCTGTTTGCTTGTGTGTGTGATTGCCCTGGTTAGTTTAGTCTGTCTTGTCAGTCCCGTCTGTTCATTCCTAGTCTGCCGTGTCTGTTCAGTGTTTTGTGTAGTTTGTTACAGGTCAGACTCTGCTGCCTTTCTTCTCCCACTCCTCTGTCTAGCATTCACCTGTCTGACTCTCTCTGTGCTTTTTATTCCCTTCCTCCGTCCTCCTTCCTGGTGTAGCGTGCATCTGATTTGTACCTTGTCTGTCTGGTCTGTATTGGGTTCAGTGCTTGTGTCATCTGCCTGTCCCTCTGAGTTTTACCACTGTTGCAGATTGTATCATCCACTCTCCAGTGTGTCAGGTCTCTGCACCTACTACTACTGCACCTACTACCTAGTTGTTTTATTCCTTCTAGTGCAGGGTAGGGACCTATATGTGCCCAGGAGTGGGTGAAGCCCACCCGTGAAGGTGGTAGTAATCGTTCATGGACAACTGCCGGATCTTAGGTTAGGTGTTTTGCTCTCCATATCTTTCAGCGTGCAGTACATTGTACGTTCCCTTCCAGTATTCATAACCTAAAGATGTAAAAAAGTAAACAGTATTATTCGATAAGAGTATATAATCCAAAGGATTGGAAGCCACTATGCGGCCCGCTAGTAAATAACGAGGGAAACAAATATATACCCTTCTATACGGATTTTAGCTACTACAGGGAATTGGGAAATATTAAATAATAAGACACACCTAAAAAGAGTTACAAATATAGAATACACTTTCAGACAAAGAACATATTATAAATAACATTCCTCAGATAAATGAAGGTATATTTTTGCACCGTAAAATAAAGATTTCAACAGATGCCATTTAATTCCATGGCTTCATTCAGTCCTTTTGAGCTCATGCTATCAAGGGAGAAGATCCAAAAGGTTTCTTGCCTACATAGCTTCCTAAACCCTTGTAAATATGTTCTAAGCTCATAATCCTCAAGCCTTCTGTACTGCTGTTATGGCATTCTACAAAGTGTCTCGAAACACTATGATTTAATGCCTTATTTAATATGCCCCTTCGATGCTCCATGAATCTTGTTTTAATTAGCCTAGTTGTACGGCCCACATAAATCATATTACAGGGACAGATGAGGGCATATATAAAAAAGATGTGTTACAATTAATGAAACCACGGGTTCTTAATACTATGGTCCCTACCGGTAAGTAAGGGACACCATTTAAAATATAATTACATGTGGTACATCTAGTACCCCCACATTTATAACAACCCTGTTGTCTTGTTGGTAGCAATGTAGTGGAATTTACTGGTTCAGTTTTAAGAGGTTTAAGAGCTGATGGAGCTAAGATATTCTTGAGGTTTGAATTTTTTCTAAAGATAACTTTTGGGACTTGAGGTAAGATGGTTCTAAGTGTATGATCCAATTGCAACAAAGGATAGTTGTCCAGGACAATTCTCCTTATTGCAGCAGACTTCTTGTTAAATCTAGAAATAAATGCTATTTCAAAATTATCTGGCTTTCCCATTGTCCCTCTCTTATTCCTAGCACCGTTCTTATTTTCCTTTATATCCATCCCCATCTGGAGCATGGTATCTCTTTCCATGTCCTTAACCTCTATCAAGGCTCTCCTAAGGATATGTTCTAGATAACCCCTATCCCTCAGCACCACAAGAAGTTCCTCTGCCTGAGCTAGAAACATAGTTTCAGATGAACAATTACGTTTGAGCCGTACCAATTGGCCCTTTGGTATGTTATTTCACCAGCTAGACAGATGGGCACTTCTGTAGTGCAGAATGGTAGGGGCATCCACTTTTTTCTTATAGGTAGAAGTGGTAATACAATGATTTTCAATCTTCAGTGACAAATCGAGGAACTCCATCTCACTGCCACTCATTTTGTAAGTACATTTTTAATTAAATTCATTAGATTCTAAAGATTTAATAAACTCCAAGGCCTTTTCTTGGCCACTCCCCCAAATAATAAACAAATCATCTATGAATCGGCCATAGAGGACCAGGTCCGCCCCGAGCCTGCTTCCCCACATGTGTTGGTCCTCGAACTCACCCACGTATAGGTTCGCATAGCTCGGGGCGAAGCGGGTCCCCATGGCCGTTCCCATTGTCTGTAAATAATATTTCTCCTCAAATAAAAAATAATTATGAGACAAAATGAATTGAATGGCAGTAGAGATGAAGCTGCTCTGTCCGTCATTAAATTTGCCAGACTTTTCCAGGACGGACCCTATCACCTCCAAACCCTTGGTGTGCGGTATATTACTATACAGGGATTATACATCCAGTGAAATAAATAAATAAATAATGAGACTCCTATTTCACCATGGATAATAAAGAAAGTAAGTGAGTAGAATCTCTAAGATAAGACCGAAGTGTTTTCAAAAGTGGCTGTAAATAAAGATCAACATAATGTGATAATGAAGAAGTTAAAGACCCTATACCCGAAATAATAGGTCGGCCAGGTGGAGAAATTAGACTTTTGTGCATTTTTGGTAAGTGGTAATAAGTGGCCGTGACTGGAAAAGGGGAAAATAAAAACCCATATTCCTCTTTGGAGATGATATTGTCCGCCCTGGCTTTGTGGCTTTGTCCAAAAGCGATTTATATTCTAGCAAGTATTGGGTGGTTGGATTGGTGGGCAGGACTTGATAGAATAGACTGTCAGATAGCTGGCGTAAAGCCTCATCGATATAATCATTCCTGTTCTACACCACCACTCCTCCCCCTTTATCCGCCATCTTTATAACCAATGACGGGTCATCCTTTAAATCTTGTAATGCCAAAATTTCCATTTTTGTATCTTTTGTTGGTACCCAACTAATATGATCTGAATAAATTGTACTTTTATTTTATTGTACTGGAAGGCTTTTTATTATATTTGATTAATTTCTATTTATTTTATTTTATTATATATTTTTTTCATACCCTACTACTAACAGTGCTGGTCATATCTTATTTAGTTAAGTTTTGTTTTTAATTCATTAAGGGGCTCCACAAACTCCTTGACCAGCTGCAGTTACTTGGAGTGGGGATTTGTTTCCAAGTGCCCATATTGGTTGTGTTTCTTTATGTTGACGATAGGTTGATGTTGTATACAAATTTACAAAATACACTAAAAACTTAGACCTGTGTTTTTATAATATGTAAACAATACAATAATTAAATAAATAACACTACAAGGATAATAAAAAATGTAAAATATTTGAATAAGAATAAAAAACAAAAAATCAGTAGAAAGCTTATAAAGTCTCACAAATTCATAAAAAAAAAAATATCAATAAAAATTTAAATGAAAATTAATAATGAAAAATGAATAAGAGATGAAAAGTTAATAACCCAGAGTATTAAATTCCAGAGATTAACTAAGTCCATCTTGATGTAACACCTGGAGTTGCAGAATCCAATACATTTCATTGCAACAAAGATGTTGAAAATGATTGCCTCCTCTATAAATTGGTATAATCTACATTGATCACCAACACTTCAAACACCAGAATTCCCATTATGGACCAGCAAAAAGTGTCTTTAGAGACCATGAGAAAGAACTTTATACAAAATGTTCCTTCGTTGCTCATGTATTCTCTCCTTCAGTGTCTGCGTGGTACATCCCACATACTGTAGGGAACACGGACACTGAAGAGATACACAACAAATGGTGTATTACAATTTGATAAATGTTTAAAATCATAACACTTCATAGTAACATAGGACATAAAAGATACTTGTTTGTTTGGCATAAAGTTGCAGGTTATACACCTTCCCTTCCCACATCTAAAGCATCCAATAGGTTTAGTTGCCAGCCAACTAGTGGTTGGTTCAATACTAGTCTGTGTTCTCAACTCATTTGGAACTAATAAGGTATCAGTTTACGATTCTTTTTATGAATAAATAAAACACCATAACTTCCTCATCCAAAATTTGATAGTGTTTGATAATAATTCTTCAAATCTGATATGTTTTATTGTTAAACTTAGATATAAATGGTACCCATTTTTCAGATTTCCCAGGCCTTTTTTGACCCCTACTCTTGACATTTACTTTAAATATAAGATTTGTCCTATCTAGTTGTTGTACCTCAGCTAAAGCATCTTCTAACAATGTTTCTGTGGCTAGCAGACTAACCCCTGCCTTTCATGCACCTGTTCACATTTATCTATAAATTGATTGAGCAACTTCCATTCTGTGTTTGTATCTTCTAACAATGGTTTAGATTATCCCCGAGATTCAAACCTCTCCAGCATGACTGTGAGAGGAAATCATTCTCGGAGGGTTTAACCGGCATAGTTGTTCCTTGGGAATATTTTGAACCCAAGGATGATAATGACTGCTATTATAAAGTAGATAATTGTTGGCATCAACTGACTTAATAAATGTTTTAGTAAAAATTTTGTTATCCCAAGTAAACAGTGAGAGATTCAGAAAGTCACCCCAATTTATAGAAAAATGTAAATGAGAATGAGAATTTGAATTTAAAAAAATCAACAAATTGATCTATGCTAAAAAAATTTGGTATCACAAATCATAAACAAATCATTGATGTACCTGACATAGAGCACCAGACTCACCCCAAATAGGCTGCCCCACATATATCCTTCCTCTAACCGACCCATATATTGATTGGCAAAGCTGGGGGTGAATCTGGTGCCCGTTGCTGTGCCCAGCACCTGTAAACATCTGTGATTTAAACAAGAAATAATTATGTTTGAGAATAAACAAAATAGAATCCAACATAAATAATTTTAACTAATATCATTACCAGCACATTTTCTAACACCAATATGCGATCTCTTGCTTGATTCCTGTGATTTTATATTTTTGTAGCCGACTTCTCAAAGCCGGTAGGTCAGATATTCTATATGTGTTTTTATTGTGATTTTATATGAACCAAATATTGCATTAATGTTACAAGTGAAGATTTCTAATAGATATATTAAAGTATTCAACTCTTAGACCAGTGTTTCGATTTTATTTCAGTCATTGCAAGATTTCTATAAAAAAAATCAGTATATGAGCACATTTCTACCTAAACACTGCCACTTTTGTTGCCGTTTGTATTAAAATCACTAATCAAACTATGCATTAACAAGCAATGCAGAAAGCTCTGTAAACACCAAACACCATAAATTGAACAGTGTAGAGACAAATCACAACAGACCTGAACTATGAATACAGATCAAAAACAACAATTTTAAACAAAATGATACGGAATTAATAAACCTATAAAATAACATAAATTTTAAAGAAGATAAATGGATCAGTTCTTTACCTTATGTCTTACATACTCTCAGCACCTTTGTGACACTTTAAACAAAATACTTTCCCAACAACCAAAAGAAGTAAAATATAAGAACTTGCTTTCTTACCTATATTTAAGATGTTTCCCCTTTGTTGGTTAGAACGAAATTCTGCAATGTGTAGATCCAGAAAGTGAGAAAGTTCTCTATATGAACCCCGATGTGTATGTTATGAGGCATATGATACAATTTTAAGTCAGACTTTGGGCCTGATCCAGAGCAACGCTCGCAAGCGAGCGTACGACGAGCGTATGCGAATTTTCGGCAAAAAATTCGCAATGCGCATGCCCAGTATGACAGCTTCCGGTCGCCCGAGCGTCATGAGCGAATAGCGGGCGTATCGTTAGCGTATTTTTCGCTCGCGGGGCGTATTTTTTTTACGATGGGCGGCTGGGCGCCCGTTTTACTACAGGGAGGCGGGGATAGCCATTTAAATTGTACAGTATGGGCGTGCTAAGCGTATTTTCTCAGCGTATTTTCTGCGAATTTTCGTACGGCCGACGGTCGTACCCAGTGTAGGGTATAGCCGCCGTAAGCAGGGACTTTACTATGGGAGTGCTAGGGGCGTGTAGGTTGATACGCCCGAGCGTACGTTCGCATTCGCCCGTCGTGCGAATTTTCGTAACGCTGGATCAGGCCCTTTGACAGTAAAAGTATTCTGATACAGATACAGAGAGGTGGGACAGACACAAGATACTTGATGAGTATCTAACATAGCTTTTTAATCTGCATTTTCCTGTCAGGGTTTGCTGGAGGAGAAAGATTGACCTGCAGCAGCTCATAACAGTCCTGTCAAAATTGTATTTTTAAAATATCCTCTTATCACGAATCAAACTTTTAACCAATATACACCTGTTATAGATATAAATGAGTCTCTCCAAAACGGAAAAAACTTGGATGAGGTTCCCAGCTAACAGCTCCATGTGCTCTTAATTATCCTTTAAAAGGACAAGTGCAAATTCGAATGTGTTTTTTTTTTTCATTTTGAAACTTGCATTCATCAAGCCTTTGACAATTCCACAACAACCATTAAATTTATACCTTAGCAACAGTGCCTTTCCTTAATTATTTCGCTCAGTGTGACTGCACAGTGGCTCAGTGATTAGCATTTGTGTCTTACAGCGCTGAGGTCATGAGTTTGACTCCTAGACTAGGCTTTATCTGTGTGGAGTTTGTATGTTCTCCCTATGTCTGCGTGGGTTCCCCCAGGTGCTCCGGTTTACCTCCCACACTCCAAAAACATGCTGGTAGGTTAATTGGTTTTTGAATAAATTGGCCCATGTGTGTGTGTGTGTGTTCCACCGTGTTGTATGTTTATGTTCATGGATTTTGACATGCTTTGATGTAAATACTTTGTTTTGCCTCTAACTTAATTTAAAAAAAACTTTGATCTCCTATATTTAATTCTTTCTCTCAACTCCCAGCCCTGTCTTATGATATGATAAATATATGATAATATAATGCTTATTAAATAATTGACCCATCGTTTTCTAACTCCCTTTTTCTGCTTTGCAAGATTCACCTCCCTGTCATCATTTTACTGAGTTTATGAATTATTGTTTAGAATTCCTAAATGCTTTTACAATGCTTACTTCCTTTGTCTGGGGTTTTTCCTAACCTTTCTGATACCAATTACTTTTGCTGTTAATAATTAACTTTTTATAATTTCCAACTGCTCTAATTTCTATTCTGCTAAAGAAAATCTTACACATTTCCCCAAAATGTACCTTCACCAATGTTTTTGTGTGGTATGAGTCTCTCTCTGTTTTTAAGCTTTACAATACTGCTTGATGATCTATATCTTAGCTTCTCGTCCATAGTTACGTCTGAGATTCACCATTTGTAAGTACTAATCTAAGAGGTATAATGATAGTAGTGAAGAGCTGAAAAATTAAACAGAAATGCTTCTTATAAGGCCTTATACACACAATTGGTACCATACATAAGTAACAGCTGTATATTATATATAACTTCACCTCATAGAGCACAAATATTCCAGAGATTACAAGTATCTATAAAAAAAATGTCTAGTTCAGAACTATAAGAAGTGAAATGTCTCCATTGGTGACTGGCAGTCACACACAAAAAAATTGGTATAATCCAGCACTTTCTTCAAAATGCGTAGTCTTGTCAAGTTCAAACAATAAACCTTAATTTTCTTGCTCCTCCTCCTCCTCTGCTCCTCTTCTACTTGTTATTCTTATGTTCAAATGCAAAAGTTCCTTGGTAGTCACTCCTCCCAAATAAGTCCTTCCTCAAGAATCCTAGATGTTATAACAGTGGAAAAAAAGGAAAGTGTCCTTGGGCCTGATCCAGAGCTCTGGTGCACTCCCCCTACACTCCGCCCTGTGGCCAGCGTAATTACACACTGTTATGCCGGCTGAAGGTTACCCTAACTTCAGCCGGCGTAACAGAGTGTAATTACACTGACCACAGCTGTGTAACAGGCCTAACCCACCCTCCCTCCCTCATTTACTTACCTTCCCCTGCCTTCCTTCCGTAACTGTTGCGTAGTTACGGCGAGGAACGCCCGATCTTCAGGAATGGGGTTCCCTCACTATATAAGGTAAATTAGTTTGTAGAATTGTATACACAAAAAGGTCGCACCAGCCATAAATACAATAAGAGAAAGTCAGGGGAGGAAAAGAGGGCATGGGACAGGTTTAATTTAAACTAGACACAAACAAATAAACATATATTCAGGTGAATCAAAAGAAACACCTGAAAAAAACCTTAAACTACCAAGGGACCCTTGACAAAGCCGACTGTGACAGGCGAAACGCGCGTCGGGTGATGACTGCACATGGAGATTCCAACTGCGCGATTTCCCCGTTCCTGGTCTCTTGCCTTCTTTTAACCAACATCTAGTGCAGTGTGACTCCGGCTCCTCCCGTAGTGTAGGAAGGGTCAGTTACTGCACGGCAGTGTGAAGCGTGGCCGTGAGGCTGCTAGTTGTTTATCAGGGTGAGTACATTGTCTCCCTTTAGCATAGATAGCCGGAAGTCCACTTGCAACTATATAACTCCTTTTTCTCACTTGTACAGTATAAGTGGCCACTATGCAACACAGTGACTGTATTGTTGGTAGGCAAGTATGTTTCTATGTATAGTTACTTTTTAAATATTTGGGGAAAACGATATTTTTCCTTTTAAATGGATATGAAATAAATGTTATTTTTTACATAATGCAAATCTCTGTCTGATATTTTATGAGTGTGCACCAGTTTAAGGTTTTTTTCAGGTGTTTCTTTTGATTCACCTGAATATATGTTTATTTGTTTGGTTTCCCTAACTACGCCGGGCAACATCTGCCTGGCGCATGCGCAGATCGGCATTTCTGCCGATGTTACGCAGCCACCCGCCGTAAATATGATGGGCGGCGTTAGTCTGGATCAGGCCCCTTGTGTCTAATAGTTCTAAACTGAACAGAAGGTATTCCTGCAAAAATGTTTTTAAAGATATTTGTAATTTCTGCATTATTTTGTGTCCTATGAGGTGATGTTACTTACCTATGGTGCCAATTGTGTGTTTTTGGAGAGGTAAAGAGACCTGTGGTGGACCTCATACCATGGGTTGTAGCAATACATACAAGGGAGTGCTGAATATAGCTGGACCTGCCCGTATTTTCTTCATATAAAGGTGTCTTTGTGTAAGAAGCAGGATAATGGGATTATCAATAATGAAGTGAGACCTGGGCCTGCTGCTGAGCTCAACAAGATAGAGGTGAGAGTAACAGATTTTCATGAAATTATCTACCTACATGATCAAAAAATCATGTGCTTGGTACCCCAGTATCTAACACAGATTCTCTAATGCTAAGTGACACTGAACACCTGGAAAAGTGACACAAAGTACACTGAAACTTAATGTAAAGGAGATGGTCTTGTCTGTTTAAGTACTGGAACTGTTTTACTCAAGTCTGGCCCAAAAAAAAGCTCTGAGGTCCATGAAGATATTAGAAAGCAGAGAAAATGCCTGTGTTCCATGCATATGTAGACATCCCTTGTTAAAAGCAATGTTTAGTGTTTTAAGACTCAATTACCCTCTCATGACTAAAGATATTTGACTGGATCCAAAAGTAATAATGTCAGGGGACCTTCTCACGTAATTTGCATAAATCCCCTGACAAGTAACATTGGCGCTTGCATGCGCCAGATATTACTCTGGCGTCCCTGCTGACATACGGAACTCGGTCCCGTATTTGCAGGTACGATGAAGGGCCGACCCTTAATTTAAGCCTGCCATCTTAAGATCTGGTCCATTATAGAGGCGGGGATAGAGGCGGGATAGGCATGTAAATGAAGGGTATGGGGAGGGGAAGGACAGGTACGCATTTATCCGCATCCGTAATGACGCTGATCAATGCATAACTGTTAAAGTAGCCTTCTGGACACGTAAGTGTCTAGAATTACTACTGATAGAGGGGAGTGACAGTGGCGTGCACTTCCCTCTACCTTGCGCAATTTCAGTCCCCCGCACATACGTAAAGCATGCTGGGGGTTTTTATCTGGCCCATTGATAGGGGATTTGATGATGCATCTTGTGATACTGTAAATTTGTACTGTCAATACTACGTAATATTTGTGTTAAACCCTGAAAAGTGTAGACCTGGATGGTTTGCTAAGGGCTGCTTAACTGCTAAGAAATGAGTGTTTGCCTGAGTATTAGAGATAAGTTGTAATGAGGAAGGACTAAATATACCAAACAAGGCAGTATTTTGTGTTTGATTAAATTTTATTTAGTTTGGTACTTCTATCTGCTACGTGGTCAGACATGGGCCTGCGATGGATATGTGTATCACTGATCTACCAAGTTAAACTTACCTAATTGATTAGAAAGTTAATCAGCTCTCATAGTGGCTGGAGTTTGGTTGGTTATGATTAGAGTAATGGTACGCCTTATCCAAATGTCTTATTTTGCAATTTGCATTTGCACATGCACTGGTAGGATTGCGATTGGTAATCCAAAAGCACACAGTCAGATCTTAAGATCTGGTCCATTATATTCACCTAGGGCTAACAACACTAAGATATCTATTTCATACAAATATTCTATGAGTTCATAATTATTAGCATCAATTGTTGGTTTCATACTAGTTTGCAAGCAAAGCCGTACAAGAATCTGAAAGACATCGTAGAATTGCCTAGGTAGTAATTCCTTTGACTAACAAACACCCCACTAAGGAATATGTGTCAGCTTCGTAAATAGTACTTCTGGTGTAATAAGTAGGATTGTATTTAACAAGAATTTTCTAGGCAGGAAGGATTATCCAGGGGGGTTTTAATTTGTACTCTGAGTCCCTCAACAATGTTGGTCTGCAACTGCTCTCTAAATTGGTCTGCATCTTTTTTCTAAAGAAATTGAACTTTGTGGAAATGCTAATTTGTCAGTATAATATCTCACAAGCAGATGAAAAGTGTATTTTTCCCTTAAAAGCAGTTATTCGACAAAGCACCTGTGCTACTTTTTTTTTTTTAAACATGAATTACATTGAGGAGAGCTAGACAAACCACCAAGGAGTTAGTGGTATTTAAAATTAATTTGAAAAGTTGTCCATTGTACCTCCAGCTGTCAGAAATGCACTTTAGATATGTCAAACATATTTGAGTCCGCTTTTCATGCCTTTTCATGATATATTAAGTAATTTCCCTTCCTATAGTAAATCTTTAATAGACAAGTGCCATTTAATGAAAGACTCCGAGACAGCTCAGCTAAAACAGTTGTAAAGAAATTTTATGTTTTTAATGTGTTAAAGGGAAGAGAAATGAATTTATCCTTGCAAAGCAAAAAGAAATTTTAATCCAATTAAAAATATTGCATATGAGGTGTTATCAGTTTTTGGTTCTATTATCTATGTTAGATAAAACATTTTGTCCATAATAAAAAGATAAGAATAGGATAGCCTCTCACAGGGGTTATTTGATTATCTTGCTGTTTCACATTATGTAAAACTTTAGATGTTTTTGTGCTTTTTTTATTTTTAAATATTCTGTACTTAGCTAATAGGATGGTTGAATGAAACAGTTCTTTCTGATGAATGTCCTAGATTCTAATGGTGTATTAACATAAAGTTAATTGGCAGAAAGTGGGCCTAGGGGAAAAAACATTAAACTAGAACGTGCCCATAAATCAAATTTTTCTATAACTAGACATATGAAATGAGATCTCAATAGTTTGCCACACCAATAATGGGAAGTGATTATTTCCTCTATGCATCTTATAGGTAGCAGTTTATAACAGTGTTATTAGCAGGGTGCTATTTTCTCTGTTATGGTTTATATATATATATTTCAAGTCACACCATTTGGGTAGGTCATTAATTGATTATTAGCTTTGCATGGGGAATGTTAGGGTGAGGTTGTCTAAACCTTAACTTATCATCATGATCTTATGAATCTAAGGACAGCTAAAATAAATATTTATTTTATATACAATACATAAATGACAAAAACATTTTAATATCTTTATATATGTTTTTAGATAAGCAGTATCATGGTACAACAATTCAACATTTTCCAGTAGATTAATTACATATGATGAGTTGAAAGTTAAACATTGTGCTCTAGTTTATAACAGGACATTAACTTAATACAACAATGCAATCTGATATTACAAAAGTCATTTTGTGATCTTCCACATAACATAAGTCATAATTAAAACTAAATAGCCATAAGATGAAAACTTAGGTGGATACAAATGCTCTTGTTGAATTATGCAGAAAAAAATAGAATTTAAATCTGTACAATAATTAAGTTAGGAGGATTATTATGGAGTAATGCGATTGCATACCAGGTCATTCAGTAAAGTGGGCTTTCATTTGATCTTTGGTTGAGTCAGATAAGGTGTTTGTTATACATGGAGGTTTTCAACTGGACCATATATTCTTTAAGGAGAGTAGTACGAATTCACTGATGCAGTACAGTATATACCTGAACTTCACTGCTAACAGAATCAAAGATGATTTCCTGCTACATTTAACCATTTTGGGTGATAATTTATTAAATTAGAGATACGATAATCACTGATTCATCACTTAAACCTCATTAGCCTAGGTAACAATAATAGAGAGATGCATTGGAAAAGACACATTTAGGACAAGGCTTCCAGCATGGATGTGGTTCCTGGTGGAGCTTGAGTTACTTAAACACCAGGAGTTAAAGGAGACAACACAAGATGGTTCTTAATTAAAACATTTATTAGTAATATTTGTGAACTATATGAATTAAACTTAGCTTAGCTGGTGTTTATTGCTTGATAATGTTCAGCA
>WWET01001222.1:388839-406802 GCA_011038615.1 Limnodynastes dumerilii
GGAGCCCCTGTCTTGATTGTTGTCACACTGGATAGGTCAAGCAAACACTTCTGCAGTCAGAAGTGCTGGAACTCCCTACCTTATTATATTATAATCAGAATTTAAGCAAGTTAATTGTTAATTGAGTCCATTGTAACAGCGCTCGCCTCTAACTATCATTTTATTTCAACCTTTTAAAAACAATGATAAAACAATATAGAGTGAAAAAGAAAAGAGGAAAAAGAAAAATGGTGTGTTAAAACTGCTAAACAGTCTCCTGAAGCAATGTTATTTGCAAATAGTTACAATATTTTGATAATATTTATGTTGTGTATCAAACAATTATCAGGCTAGAAGTCTTAATGGCAGAGCCTTCCTCAAGTGCCTTTATATCACATAGCAGATATCTTGCGGAGTAAGCAATATAAAGTAGGGGAAGGTAGTGGTAATAAATGCTATGGTTAAAAGATTCCTATAGTCATTGTTTATAATTCAAATAATCTTGCCACTAAAGGTTGCCCCATGGTATATCTGAAAGAAAAGTTTAGGGTCCCGATGTTCTGTCCCCTGGCATAATATATTCACAAATCTTCCTAAGGCTGACACCTAAACAGATGTGTGCACTATTATTACTATTATTTTTGGTATATACATTGTTTTTACTGTCTGTTTTATATATTAGACTTGCTTTGGTGTACAAACAGTACTTATAGTACTTGCTGTATAATATTCACTTGTTTATTTAACATTCTGAGAAAGTTAACAGTAATATTATAAAGAAATAAAAAAGAATTTTGTGGAGTGCTAACAACCTAGAGGTGCATAATATCCAATAGCATTTCCAAAAATAAAAAAATATAACTTCCACAGCAGCTTCTGGGGAGAGCCACCCCTAAAAAGTAATGATAAATAGGAAAAATGAAGCGCTTCAAGAATATTTTTTATTTAGATTAAAGAATAAAAAAAATAAAAATGGCTGAAAAAACATAACACACTGTAATGTTAAAACATAAAGCATCTCTGCATAACCTCTTGTGGCAGCTGTTATACTGCAGAAAATGATTCGTATCGACCGGTTTCTTAAAAGTGCTGGTGTGCAGCAGGTCTCCAGCAACCTGGATAGTTATATCCCAAAAATTGATGGTTACATCACTGTGCTGGTGTGTGAATTTTAAATGAAAGTTGTTAGTGTTAAGTTGATGTATAAATAAATCAATAGAAGAGAGATCCCCATCCCAAATAAAAAACAGGTCGTCTATGTATCGGCCGAAGTAGACCAGGTTCACCCCGAAGGGGCCAGTCCAGATCAATTGGTCCTGTAGGATGCCCAAATAAAGGTTGGCATAACTCGTGACAAACCTGGTCCACATCGCCGTGCAACACCCATCAAATAGAAAATAATTGTGCTCCAAAATAAATTATATACTATCTAATATGAATTGTTGAAGTGAAGGGGGGTGAGTGGATTGGTGTTTTAAGTGATGTGCTATCGCTGCCAACCCCTTATCATGTGGTATGTTGGTATACAGGCCCTCCACATCACATATGAGGAGCCTGCATCCTTCCTTCCACTGAATGGTTATAATATTCTGTAGGAAAGCCCACGTGTCTTTAATGTAGGATTTTAACGGAGTGACGAGTGGTTGAAGATAACGATCTACTAGGTAGGAAAGTGATGCAGTCAGTGAACCGATACCAGATATGGTGGGACGACCGGGGGGTGAGGCGAGGGACTTGTGAATTTTAAAATGTGGGGGTTACTGGAAACCTGTTGCACAAAAAATCTCTTGTTTCTTTAGTGATGACACAATCCTTTTTAGCTTTATTTATTAGTGCTTCATATTTGATTAGATATTCCTTAGTGGAATTCGTTTTCAAAGTTTCATAAAATGTATTATGCTTTAACTGCCTATTTGCTTTACCTATATAATCTGTTCTGTTAAGCACAACAATTGCACCGCCTTTGTCAGCGGGTTTGATGATGATCTTATCAACATCAATAAGGGTTTTAATGGGCTGTCTTTCGTTTCTATTAAGATTATCCCTGATCGGTCCAACTTCTGTCTTACGGCATAATGTTCGAAAATCTCTTAATGTGGCTTGATAAAATGTTTCAATGTGATCTTTTTTGCACTGAAGGGGATAGAAGTTGGATCTTTTTCTAGGGATATTCATTTTCTTTTGAGGTGACACCAGGTCTTCCTCAGTTGCTCCCTCTGCCTTCAGTGCAATAAGATCACATAAAGCTTGTATTTCCTGGGGGTCGATTAGGGTTAAGACTCTCTGCCCACTTGTACTATGCCTTGTTTGTTTTGTTACAAAATATTTTTTCCTACAGATTCCCCTAACAAACTTAATGAGGTCCACAAATAAAGAAAACAGGTTGGGTTTAACAGCAGGGACAAACTTTAGGTCCTTCATTAGTAATGCTTCTTCACAGGGATTACACACCCGTGATGAGAGGTTAACTATATTGTTGATGCTTTGGACAAGGTTCTGTTGTTTCTTGTTTCCCCCCCCCCGATCCTCCCCTGCAACCTCTTCCCCTGATTCTCTCCTCCTTTTGTGGGAGTCCAACTGGGGGGATGATACCTGTTGGACAGGGGGAGCAGGGAGAGAGGCGGAAGGGAGAGAGGAAGGCCTAAAAAAAGACAAGGTGTGAGTATCTTCATTGGTTGGGAGTGCACCTGCATATTACATTTTGGTCTGATTCTTCCAACTCAATAGATAGAGAGGTAGTTAGAGGGTCCACTTCACCTTTTGTATTTGTGGTTGTATCTTTAAAAATGGGTTCAGTTAGTGGATTCTTAGGCGGGATATTTTTCTTTTTTTGGGGATCCTCTGTTTGTCTGTTTATTGGTGGCATGAATCTTTTTATTGATTTTAAAAAGACAAAATTTATTATAATCATCCTTTTTCCTAGTGAACTTACAACTATATGTTCTCACTTCATTTTTACAGTCAAATTGATCCCTTATCAATTTCTTTTGTTGACGCCAATTAGAAATTTGTCAACATTTTCAATTCTACTGATAAACAACATCTCATTCTCTTTAAAAATTGGGTGATTACAGAAAGGTTTCAAATCTTCTTGAATCTTTGTTATCTCTTTTTTTACCAGTTCTACTTTGCGTTTCCTCTCATCAATAAGCAATTGCATTAATTTAAACAAACAGTTATCTAGTATTTCCTCCCACTTCTGTCTAAAATTAAGATCCTGATGGAAGGAAGAGGTTTTTATAAGTCTTGAACCCCTCGGGATGATTTTATTGTTTAAATAATTTTGTAGAGTCGTGTGGTCTAACCAATGACGAATTTCTTTTTTCACTAAATCTTCTAATTTGAGAAATTTTTATTTCATACTAATAGAGGGAACTTTGTCAGTGTCGGTGGGACCAGAGACTCCTCTTGTTGAGTCCAAGGTCATTCCGTCTGCATAGTCTGTCATCTGAGCTACAGAAGACAGACATCTTTATAAATGAAAATCATGTTCCCAGGCACAAATACTCAAAATGGAATATATATAAACGACAATTACAAAATATAGTGAACCGTTCACAGATATTTTGCACGAAAAGTTGCACAGCAGCTCTCAGTATCCCTCAGGAAATAAATAAATAAATAAAAAATTATTTTGTGGAGTGCTAACAACCTAGAGGTGCATAATATCCAATAGCATTTCCAAAAATAAAAAAATATAAATTCCACAGAATCCCTTTCATTCGTCTTATCTTTGAATCTTTTATTTATATAGTTAGAACTCATTTAATTAAAACATCTCTTTGATGTAGGCACCTTCAATTTCATTTTTAATATTTATTTTTATCATAGTTTTTTTAAGTTGTTAGAATTTTTCATATATATATTCTCCTTTTTCTTTTTTTTGGTACTTTTCAAAACATTTTATTATCTATATCTATATACTTACCTTACTTTATTTCACTTATTCATTCACTATACACCTCTTTATCTATGTAGATACTCACCCTGATAGTGAGACATTATCTCACCTGGAGTTGAATTTATATATCTTTCAAACTAGCAGCCATGAATAACCTCTCAAAAATTTAGACACAGAGAACAAATGAACAATAGGGGGCATTATACTTAGACAGTATGCCTACAACGAAGTACCCCACTCCACTTGGGGGGGATACACTGTTGAATCCATAAAGATGAGAAACCATTATAAATTTTCCACATATATACTGTTTGTTTGTTTATTTATTTATCTATTTATTTTTAACTAAATACATTTTTTTTCTTCATCATTATTTTTTTTATCATAAATTATGATAAATGTGTTTTATTTGTAACATCTTTGCACTATAGGAACGGTACATATAGTGCAAAGGTGTTACAAAAAACACACACTTATCATAATTTATGATAAAAAATAACGATGAAGAAAAAAAAATGTATTTAGTTAAAAATAAATAGATAAATAAATAAATAAACAGTATATGTGGTAAATTTATAATGGTTTCTCAACTTTTTGGAACTATTATGTGAACTATTGCAATGAGTGCGAGAATAACCCAGCAAGAGTTAACTTTACACCTGCATCAATTAAAATTGGGTTTAAATAGGCTTCTCTAACCTATGATTCATACGTACCTCCTGAGGAAACTACAGACATAGAGAAACACGTAGAGGACCTGTATGAACGAATCTCTGCATCTCTGCATCTTTTCCAAAATAAAGAAACACAATACTCCTTTTAACCGTGTTGGACTAAGATATTTATACATAGAAAGCCTTTATTTCACTTAAGAGGGGCTGCCGTCTTGCCATTCCCGTCCTGTCCAGGGAGGAACTCTCCACACGAGGAGACTGAATCTCATCTCTCCCACTGGCTGGAGACCCGCCTGAAACGCTGTCACCTTAATCTCACCCTCGACCATACTTGCCGGTTGGCGAGGGTGCCGACAGAGAAAGACGGCGTGAAATCCTCGCACAATGGGGATACGCTGGTAGGCTCTATCCGGGGAATCAACTTTGGTTTAGCCTCGTATGTGGACTTATAGTGACGGACAGGAGTTCGGCACACTGGAGAGCAAATCAACTACAATTATTCATTTACCTGTATGCATCAGATGCTGCAAATCTGAACTGTATTGAGAGACTGTCACAAGTGAAGTTTATCTATAAGAGCATCGACTGAGTGACACAGATAAGACTCAAAACAACAGATTTTTATTGCCTTATTACCCTCACCATATAATATTACTCAAGTGTTTTCTATTTTATTGAATTTGCAACAAGAAACTTTGTTTCAACACGCTGATATATGTGTTAAAGAGACAGTGTTCTCTATTTCATTTGGAGTTCAACCACCTACTATACCGCATCTCAATATTGGAGCTCCACTGCAGTTAACATTCTTTCCTGGTTATGCAGAGATTCTTTATGTTTTAACATTACAGTGTATGTTTTTTCAGCCATTTTTATATTTTTTATTCTTTAATCTAAATAAAAAATATTAGATTCTTGAAGCGCTTCATTTTTCCTATTTATTAATATTATAAAAATACGTTAGCTGGTTGAATGCTTTCATTTGCTAAGAAGCAATAATAAAAAGTATCATTTTTATCAAAACCAAAAATTGTTTGTACCGTTACATCGTGTGCTAGGATAATCTGACATATGAAGGGGTTAGGTGCACCATAAATGGCTACTATACTTCCTCTATGGTAGAATTCTTTTGTTTGTTCAGATTTAACTAGCCTTTCGGGAGCACCCCAAATTATTATTGGTGTCATGTATACCTGTTTTCTGATGGCACAACAAATGCAGTTTCTATGGCGCTAAAAAGTATCCCACCAATATTATCACAGTGGTCAGCTTCTATCTATAAGAGAACCCATTCCTATAAACAACAAACAAACATACAAAATATAGTGCTATAACCACTGTAGATAAATCTTTATTAAATGTAATTAATACAACTATTTTATAGCTTATAAGGAGATTACCGAATAGCAGCTTTTCCAAAATACATAAATAGCAAACAATACATACAAGCAGACCTAACTATCATAACTATATAGTGTCCATAGTATTTGCTAAATAGAAGCCTAAAATAGATATAACAAGGTGGTAAAAATCAGCAACTTTATTGCACTGAAAAGACTTGGCTTCATTCAATTGTTTTGTTGCATTTGCAACTTATTTACTATCTCAGTTGTATAAAGCAAAGATGTTGATAGACTTATAGGTCCATTCGATATATATATATATGGAACAATAGCTGAAATAAACGATAGCATGCAATACTGTATATCTTTACACCGATAGATAGATAGATAGATAGATAGATAGATAGATAGATAGATAGATAGATAGATATTTTGGATAAGCTGCTATTTGGTAATCTCCCTATAAAATAGTTGTTTGAATTACATTTAATAAAGATTTATCTACAGTGGTTGTAGTGCTATTTTTTGTATGTTTGTTCTCTGATTGGACTTGCTGCGGTTTTCCTCTTTGTTTTTGTATATCTGAAAGATATCTGCTATGTTATATAAAGGCACTTGTATGCGAGGAAGGCTCAGCCAATAAGACTTCTAGCCTGATAACTGTTTAGCGGTTTTCACACATCGTTTTCCTTTTCACTCAATTAGAGGAGAGCGCTGATACAATGGTCTCTGTTTTTGTTTCTTACTCCTACTTATCAGATCCCAGCAGCCCCATTTGCACTATATTTACATGTATATTTTTTGAGGGGGAAATCTTCCATTTGATTAAACGAGTGCTTATCTCTTTTTGTCCCTGATACCAGTGCGGGTACTACCAGCTTTACACTAATTGATATTTCTTATTTTACTCATTTCTACATTCCACATAAGTGCAGTATAAGCTAGTATTACATAATGATAGTATCACGTACCCTCTGCTCCCACCAAGCACATCCTTATCAGCATGTCTTGGCCTTGTGTGTTGTTCTGCATAATTCCTGCAACATCTGGTTCTACACTATATAGCAACACATACGCATTAAAGCACATACAAAATGGTGAACAGCAATCATCTTAGGCTGCCCAGACACAGATATGAAGGATCCAGATTTCCAAATTAAAAGCCTTTCTGACTGCAGGAGAGGTGGGTTGCATACAATGAGTATGCCAGGTAGGAGTAGGTAGGACTTTTAATTGTACAGGAAGGGCTGGATGTGCAATCTAGTTTTCTGAGCCATCACCATTTTACATGGGGATGGTGCTTAAATATTAAGGCAGGGTCCTGTGATCATAACTCCCTTGTGTGCGAGGTGAGTGGCCATCTCTCACACTGTAGTAAGGTTACAGCAGGGATATGGTTTTGGAGCTCCGAGCACAGTGGTAGCGGGGGTCTAAAGTTGGTCCTATGGGCCAGATCCAGAGCTATGTTTTCATTACGTTTCAAGACGTAGCGTTTTTACGCAAGCGTATTTACTATGCATTCTTCTAGGCACTCCCCTCGCCCGTACGTACTTTTGCCGTTTTACGCTTGCCAAACCCTTTCTTAACACCGCGTAACTACTGACGTATGGGCAGCGCGTATGTAACTGCCTAAGCACGCCCAGAATGTTGGATTTAAATGCCCCCCCCCACCTCCAAAGCGTAATTACAGGAGTCGTATGCCTGGCACGCCCCTTTGTTCGCAGTTACGCTTTTGATACTAGGCTGGTACGTGTGTTCATAGTTACGTGGCGTAACAACTGCAATGTGCATGCGCAGTAAATACTAATGGGCGATTTTATGCCAGCGGCTAGCGTAAAATCGCTCACGTACGTAGTTCTGGATCTACCCCTGTGTGTTTAATTTCTGAATCTTGCCTATAATGACATTTATCTAATATGGTTCTTCGGTAAATATTTATTTATAAATCATACAAGGAGCCAAATGACAAGATAAGGGAATTGTATTTTATGGTTAGGTGGAAATGAGATAAGCCCCATGTAATAAAATGATAAAGAGACAAGGTCTATTAACTAACAACAATAGACTACTGCCTTATTCCCAACACACCTGTAACAATGAGTTACAATGATATACGTTATATAGAATCAGATTTTAAAGGTAATTAAAAGAAAAGCAACAGCATGTATTTAAAACATTAAAATGTCTTTATTATGTGGCAATTTAGATCACAGTTTCAACTTGTATGCAGTTGGCTTAACAAAGCACTTTCTCACTTTTTATGGCAGGTAAGAACAGGAACTAAATATAAGCCAGTGACATACATACATCTGAAGCCTCTTCCTGTCTACAACTTTGAAAAACAAACATTTGTCTCTTTAGCTGGATACCATGCATTGCATCTGAGCTGCAACAGTCCACATACTTGTAGCTTACTGCATGCCTTGCCTTGTATGATGACAACTACACTCCAGAAATTCATTCAGTCCATGGATCCCAAAATGCTTCCCAGGGTCCTGCAGATACAGTCTGGATTTTATGATGGAGGTAAAATCTTTTAGCCAACAATATAATGTGTGGATAATAAATGGAACTTAAACATGCTATATCCATTAAGATTAAATCATGAATAACTGCTTTATTTAATTTTTTTTGCAGAATAAACTAGAGCATAAACTGTTAATGGAAAGGTGATGATAAAGTTATAATTCCTTCTCAATAGAATAGTTATTTTTACAATTTTTTTTATTTAGAATTCTGACATTTATGAACAAGGTCAGTCATACAAGCCGATCAGTTTTAGATCCAACCCTTGCCTATTATCTTATCAGATGTGAACTATTATACTTTTTGAATGTCCACTACTTAACCTGTGGTAACATGATCTGCTTTCCCTCTTTATGATTTCAGAATATTGCACAAATATTACATTTTAGGCAAGAGTATTCTACAATTTTCTTCTGTGTCAGTTTGAATGGATTTGCCTTTCTTTGTAAAATTATGTGCACAGCAACACTACAGGGGAAGGGGGTGATTCTACCCTTGACTTTGAACATAATATTAATATTCTTTATGAATACATGTATGAGTTATGCATACAAATTGTGCTGTCTTATATAGAGGTAGTAGTGTCAGACTGTAACCCCATATTATCTGATCTAATGGGTACATACTGGGCACATATTAATCATTTATATATTTGGGCTTGTATATAAAAATGTACACTACTAGAATAATATAGTCATTGATGTTTATAATGTAGTCTTTATACTCAGGATAAATAAAATGAGATAATATTAATAACCAACATAGAAAATAACTTCAGTTCGAAAAGCAAGTAACTATGTTATTTAAAATGTAAAAGTAAATTATATTATCCTTAACAAGAATGTATTTTGTTTTATCAAATATTACATATAATATCTGGGAAAGTGTTGTATATAAAACAAAACAAAAAACATAAACAAAAAAAAATAGATCATTCAAATTTTCAAACTAAGAATTTAGTATTTCTTATGAATTAGAGATTGTTAGCCTGCTTCGGATTGGTCAGCATTTAGTTCCTTCCTGGTCATCCCTGCTGTACACTGTAACACTAATTTGTGTAAAGGCCCCTTGTAAAGTTTGATCATATGACTAAGGTTTATCAAGGACAGCCTCATGAAATATACTGGTAGTTCACAATTAAAAAAAAAAATAATAATTTTAAAATTATTTTCTAGTAGTACATCATAATAACAATTTAAAATTATCTTTTAAAATTGAATCTGTAGCTATACTGTGTATAAGTGGTAAGTCCAGATCTCTCTGAGACTTAGTGCACCAGATAGCTGGCTTGCTCCCTAGAACCACAAACTTAAACTTTTATTTGCAGCTACATATTCCATTTTAAACATTAAATGTAAATTGTTATTAGGATATACTACTAGAAAACAATAAAAACATTTAAATAAATATAAATATTAACTACCAGTAGTTCTTTCATGAAGCTATCCAAACAGCTGAACTACATGTTCCCAATTCTGTATAATTACATTGTTACTTGGATCCAAAAATAGCTTACCTATATAAATAAATAATAATGTATCAGTTCAGCTGTTTTCACACAAATTGCAAATTTTTTTAAATTGTAATGTTCTAATCAAATGGCAAATGCCTTTTATGTATCACACTTTATCTAGCATGTCAGATGCTTCAGTGAAAATGTGACTGTCACACAAACTAACTGTCATCCCGGCAAACTAAATGTATTTAAATTCTAATTCTACTGCTAATAGCAGTGGTTTAGTATTAATATATATGATTTCAACAAAATTACTCTAGGCCCTTATAAAATAAAAAATCTATATGAGGCAACCAAAAGAAGCCATATCTGTCTTGCAGTCCAATCCAATATTAAATTTGTTTTTGCAGGCTAAAATATGTGTATATTTTTGGTTGAAAAGTGATAAACTATTTTGGCATTGAATCATAAATTGCACGTTTTAGTTAGTGTATAATGCACAATGCTAGTATGCTACCACTAACTTTACAAAATTGACAATTAATGTAAACAAAATAATGTGTAAAGGAAAAGAAGGGAAGACAGCATTGTTTAGGCTTTTCACACTGGTGTAATTAATTCTGTATTTTTGTTAATCCATTAAGAAATAAAAGAAATGATAAAGAACATATAAACACATAACAATAAATTAACAGAATAGTGCGAAATGTTCAGTGAAATGATTTTTTTGGGGGGGTAGAATAATTTTTTTATTTGGTAGGACAGGTTATTTCACAGAAGTTTTATACCACCCTAGAGACTCCTCAAAGTTGTTTCCAAAGGGGTAATAATTTGTTTCCAAAGGGGTAATAAATTACACTTTAAAAAAAACAATAGAAACATAGGACCGGATTCACAACCCCAAATTTTTTTTACTTACGTGCCTATGTTTCCAATTCTACCTACTACGCATGCATAGTAACAATTTTACTCTATCTACGTAGCATTCCGTTACGTAGATTGCATACATGTGGTCTTTAGCGTAAAATATTTGCTATGCAGGCGTAGTAGCTAGAATCGGAAAAATAGGCACGTGAGTAAAAAAAAATTGGGGTTGTGAATCCAGTCCATAGTGAATGTCTTTCCACCATTTGGGGATACAGTACATCAGCAGCAATATATACTTTTGGTTTAGAAATAATAATCCTCAGATAATATATTACACCTGTTCTTTGGCCTGGAAAGGGTTTTCGACGTGCAGTCCTGCCAGTCTGCCCTATTACTAAAACATATCCTGAAATGTACATGTGTTCTATACTGACTTGCTTTGAGTTATGTCAGTGGGTAACATACCCAAATGACAGACTAGGCCGTGCTCCCTGTACCAACACCCTTTTCGCTGGGTTCCAGACACTAGGCATACTTTATTTATTGATATTAAGTTTTAACATAATTTTTACACTTATTAATAATACATGTAGCAATGTATAAAGTTCCTGAATAATATATATGTCTGTTCTTCACTGCATTCAGTATCAAACATTCAAGTTGAATATAACTGTTATCTTACATCACTTACATCAGAATAGCTTTTATGATGTCACTCAAAAGCTGGCTAAGGAAGTCAGAATAATAGTATACAGCATGTTTATGGTTGCAATTTGATTTCAAATTTTATTTTCTGTTCTAAGTTAACTCTACATATATAAAATGTGCAAAGTGACATATTCCAAATATTATTGTTATCAAAGTGAACCGTAACCAGTAACCATGACAAAAACTGCCAAGAGTAATGACTTACTTTGGAGGCTACTGCTCTGCACTACTATAAACCAGGCTTATTAGTCAGCTCCCTGCTGTTCTGTTATGGAAAACATTGTTTAGAAACAGAATTGAAATGATGAGGAATCCAAATGAGTGTGCTCTGGAGTGCGGCTGGGATATAATAAGGGAGAAGTTAGGACAATAAAAAAAAATAGGTGTTACCTGTCAGTGTATCTCACCGTCATCTAAAGAAAAGAAAAGTTATCTTTCAGCTGGCAGCACAGAAAGATCTTTTGATCCCTTTTGATAGTTGTAGTAATTTATATTCACTTATATAGTATACATATATTTGTATATTTTGTGTGTGTGTGTGTGTGTACACAGACATAATAGATAAATAATAAGGTTGTCTGAAAAGTCACATAAAGGACCGTTAGGGGTTTTCAGCACCTTCCCCCCTGCATACTATAAATTTGTGCCATACTGTTTAATTTCATGTTTAACACCAGTGACCATCCTTCATTACAAAATCCGTGGAAGCGAAATAAAACACAGAACACAATCTTGTAACAATAATACAACAAAGCAAATCCCAGTCACTACTGTACATTGTAGACGGTGCCCTAGTCATCGTTATACAATATAGACTTCATCCTAGTCACCACTATACAATATAGACTGCATTCTTGTGACTGCCATACCATACACATACCATACACACTGCATCCTAGAAACTGCCACACAATACAGACTTGTGACAGCCATACCATTATCCTAGTGACTGCTGTACCATACACACCACTTTCTAGAGACCACATCCATACATACATACATACATACATATGTCTTTCTATAGCCTTCCAATATGCACCCACTTGTCTGTGTCCAGCCTTCCAATATGCCTTCTCTTGTCTGTCTCCAGTATTTCAATATGCCCACACTTGTATTTCTCCATTCTTTCAATATGCCCACTCTTGTCTTTCTCCAGCCTTCCAATATGCCTTCTAACCTATCTCTGTAGCAATCTCTGATACTTCACTTACCTTTACAGTCTTCCTTCTTTCTTATTTTATCCTCCACAGCTGTGAATGATGCTGGTGTGAATGATGCTGGTGTGACAATGTGGTGGGCATAGCAATGCAGCAACAGAGACATCTCTCCAACATGGAACCCCCCTTGTTTACTGCATTGTGTTGGCACTGGTCACATAGGACCTGATCCTGACCTCTGTGCCTTTACTGTATGCTCGGAGATCAGTAAATCTGCACTTGAGAGGGGAGTGAAAGCCATGGTTACTCCCCTCTTACATGCGCAGTTCTGGACACTTGCATGTCCTAAATCCTAACCTAAAATCTCCACATGGAGCTGCATACGTCCGAATCTGCATGCCTGTCTGCACCTCTTTGACAGGGGAATAGGTATGCGGAATTTGTGAAATGCTCTGCAATCCTATTGTGCCTTTAGCAGTTTGCTGAGGAAAATATTACTGGGATCTGATCCACAATTTATAAATAGTGGATGCGTATTGAAAGAAAAAATGTTACCATGTTGAATGGCCTTATTTTAACAAGGTACCTGTTCTGGTTGGGGTTAGTTTGCTGGACAGGAATGGTTAGGGTTAGGCTCCGGATTGGTGAGGGTTAAGTTTAGTCTGCAGGACAAGGATTGTTAGGCTTAGGCTGTGGATGAAGGATGGTGAGGGTGAGGGTTATAGTTAAGCTGCAAAGAGGAGATGGTTAAGGTTAGGGTTAAGGGAGGCTTAAGGTTAGGTTGCAGGATGGTTAAGGTTAAGAAAAATCAAACTTATCTGTTGCTGTTGGGCTCTTCTTAGAGACAGCAGTTAGCAGTTGTGGGCAGAGCCAGATTAAGACTTCATGGGGTCCTAGGCAATCCATAGCACAACACTTTCAGTGCTTACCTTATTCATCCCCCTTACATTTGTCATTTCTACAACTTATATTTAACACTGACAATATTAAAAATATCCCCCATTGTCACATATTAAAAATATCCCCCTTTGCCACAAATTAAGAATATACCAATTGCCACATATTAAGAATATACCCATTGCCACATAAACATATCGCCATTGCCACATAAACGTGTCCCTATTGCGACATAAATATCATATTGCTGCCCAGTGCTGGAATTATTAAAGGAAAAATAAGTGCTGTCTAATCTGAAATGTTCTTCCAACTGCTCTGTTTCTGTCTCCCTCTTACAGTCAGTCCCAGTTAGCCCTGCGCTCTTCTCTTAGAAATGCAGGTCTCTGGCTGACTTATATTGAGTGCGGGGGGAGGGGACAGCACTAGTGTGACATCATTACATCGTGCAGTGCATTCCTGGGAAGCGGAAGCCTAATCCTAAAACACCCTTTCCCGCAGCCTGACCCTAAAACTCCCTTCCCCACAGACTGACTCTAAGACTCCTCTCTCCCTGCAGCCAAAGTATAAGGCCCCCTTCCTCTCCATGCATCCTAATCCTAAGACCCATAGCCTAACTCTAATACTCCCCATAGACTTCACTGTAATACTTACCTGTCCGGTCCAGTGCAGTAGCGGTTTCTGAATGAATGATTAAGTATGTATGCCAAAAAATACATTAATTAGTGAAAGTTTCTAATTAGTAATATTTTCAAAATAGAGACAGTTGAACTGCCTGTAAATGGAACTTTTGTTACACAAAATGCATCATGTGAGTTGCCAGTGAGAAAATAAGCTGTGAGACATAATGTAGAAGCCTTTATAAGATTCTTATTTCAAAGTACCTTTTTTAAGTAGTTTAATTTGACTTCTTGTATGTAAGTATAATGTTTCAAATAAAATGTTTTACACAAATGTAAACTTTTTTTTAAATATATGTTAACAAGGTCTGACCAAAAAGCTGGCATGTGCAGGAATTAGCTTATATTATCAAAACATCATAAAACGATGCTCAAAAATAGTCAGTGCACTATAGCATATTGTAGTGTGGTAAATGCTTTGTATAGGCTTAGGTTTTTTTTATAAGACTGACTAATGCTTGTCAGCTGTGAGGCAGGTCTATATATAACGGTGTGACTGAAGAATAATGTTGAGGAAGTGAACACAAACCTGTCTGCTGATCTACTCGCAGCTGCAAAGAACCACATTCTCATGAAAACCTAGTAAGACCCCTTTACACTAGCACTCAGCACACAGATGGATCAGACACTTAGCAAACTCTTTTTTGAGCTTATAGCCGAGGAAATCGTGCAGCATGTGCACACTATGGCACAGCGTCAGTCGCATTGTCTGTGTAAACCAAGACCTTTATATTTTCTCTGTGACACAAATCAGTCCAGCATGCACACAATCAGGTGATTATCACCAATTTAACACACACCACATTTTCATAAATATAATAAGTGCTACATATAGAACACTTTTATAGCTACTATAAACTCCTCATAAACATCTACCTAAAAATACAGTCTGTATCATTAAACTGTCTCTTTCCCACTGTCACTCTGATAATAGACGATGTACACTTCATCTCTCTCCTTCTATCAGTCTCTCCAGCTCCTTCTCTCTTCTGCTCCACTGTCACCAATGCTTTCTCTCCCTGTTAATCCCTCTGACACTTTCTCATCAGCTGTTCCGATGCCACCTACGCTCTCTCTTCTCTCAGAACCTTCTCCCAGCCGCTCCTCTATTACCATTAATTTCACTGTCTCCACTGTTCTCCTGCTCTCTGCCACTGTAGTCGCCCTCTTTCTTAAACTGGTCTGCTAACTATGCTTCTTTCACCATCACGGACGCCTTTCACCCGACCAGGACCGTTTTCTCTGCTTCCTCGTATCTCCACTGCCACCTCTCTCCCGACCTGAACTGTTTTCTCTGCTTTCTCTTTACCGGCACTGATTCCTTATCAGTCTGACCGTCTCTTTCTATCTCCAATGCACTAACTCCGCTAGCTCTCCTTCAACTTCTGTATTTTCCTCAGCTACTCAGTTCTCACCCCCACCTTCTCCTCACTTCACCTCACCACTGCCCTGTACCTCACACCAACTGCCAACTCCAACGACTTTTTTTTCCCAGATCCTTCTAGAAACCTCACAAGCTACATAGCGTGCCTCTATTGGCTGGCTGTTTGCCTAGTAACAGCCCTCACACATCAGCTGGCTGTTTCCTAGCAACAGCCCTCACGCTGCCCTGTAGCCCACAGCCTCCAATCCAGCACTTCAGGGGTACCACAGATACTGAAAGCATAGATCAGGCCTGGCCACGTTTACCTTTATTACGATATATGTGGTTTAAGCCAGTGCTGCTAAATAAAAAAAACAAAAAACGATCCACATCAATGTGAAAATAGTATGAATTTTTGGGCCTGATTCACAGATAAGAAAGAACATGATTTAAGTGCGTATATTTAAGAACAGTTAAACTGAGCATGTGCGTAGCTATAGCTTTTTCATGGGGGGATTTTGGTTGGCAAAAAATAAAACAAAATACCTACCTACCTAGGTAGGTACTAAGGTACCTAATTTAAATCACTTACCAGTTTCAGTTTTCCTTTTGGTGGCCACCACAGGCTTAAAAAAATCACTGATTAGTTTAATTTTTTCATGTACATCAGTCACCGGTACCTACACTTTATGCACGATGCACCACACTGCTTTAGCTTTGAATCAATACTAACAATCTTAGAATAATAACGCAAAGAAGGTACAATCCGCGGCACAAAGGTTAAACAAAAATGGCGGTCGTCCGCGCAGGTACATTGTAGAACGCTATACTTACACTTGGCCCCTCTCGCGTCGCACCTCATACCGCATTCGCTTGAGACCCGAAAATTTGTCACTGCGCATTCAAGGCCATTGTTCAACTTATATGCCACGATCTGTATGTCTCCAACAACGCGCCATCCTAAGCGTAAGCTATAAATTGGCTATGTGTGCGTTGTTTACTTGTCGCGTCACCCATGCCGCCTGCCATCTGGCCTGTTTCAGTGACACCTTTCCTTGTGCCAACCGATCTTGTGAGTACTTACTATGGAAATCCCATTCTATATAGTGCAAATTTTTTTTTTGATGGAAACCCCATTCTATCTAGTGTAAATTTCATTTTTGATGGAGGGGTTTGAACCCCCCAACCCCCACCCCCCTTAGTTATGCCCATGAAACTGAGCATGCCCAGAACTCAAAACTACGCACTGAAACCATGTAAGAATGTGTCACAGATAAGAACGGTTACTTAGGAATGATTCATACATGCGAACAGGCAGACTTACGCATGCATTATCATATTATTTTATTACATATGGTTACCTTTGTGATTATTTCAGCAGTATTTTCTAAACATGACATCCTAGCCAATAAGATGTATGTGTGAATTTCAGAAAACAAAATCTCTAAGAAATATTAATTATCTGACACATGATCTAATATTAATGTAATATTTATTACTCCGTAATGAAATGAATAAAAAAATGATGTCCAAAAGAGTTTAGTCAGAGCTGGTGCTAGGTCTCTGGGCACTCTAGACAAAGGTTCAAAACCAGGCCTGAGTTTAATTGACTGTGCTAACATTAAGTCTGAATTTCACTTACATATGCCAAATATTCAGAGGATCAACTGATGGAAGAGTACACCACGAGAGAGGGGAATAAAGCCCACAGGATATGGTAGCATACGCAGAGGGGGAAAACAGACACACAAAGAAGAGTATACATAAGCATCCAGCATGATATCCAGTATAATATCCAGGGCCTGCTACCACCAAAAAGTGAAAAGTGCCTCCCCACCAAAAAAATAAATAAAAATACCAAAGAGGATAAAGTTTTCATAAAAAAAAACCCAATGTTTTTTATTATATACATTTTCATTGAACCAAACCTTTGTAAAGTTTGAATTTACTTATATTATTCACTAGTTTATAGAGAAAATTGCAGTTAAAAAGACACACAAAAACATTGTCTATGTGGTGTAGTTTGCAAATATGGCCACATGGTGGCTCAGTGAGTAGCACATGTGACACCTACCCACCTTCACTGTCTCTTGTACAATGTACATATCATAATAGTCTTTAATAGTAAACATAGATTATATGAAGTGTAGAAAGAAATGGTGGGTAAGCGCTAGTAACAATGAAATGTGCTAAAACAGTGAAGGAAATATATTGGTGTGGGGATCTGGGGGGAAAATGGATAAATAGCAGGGCAAACAATGAATGAGAAAAATATATAAATGGGAAATACCTAGATAAAAGTGGGTGCCTTAAAGCAAAAGAACTAGTGTTATGAAGTATTTATGAAAAAATGGGAACAAGTTACTTCATGTGCCTACCTAAACAATGTGACAAGAGAATAAGGATATCAAAAAG
>WWET01001223.1:1681-15069 GCA_011038615.1 Limnodynastes dumerilii
ATAAATACGCATTTGTTCCCCCGCACACACATACGCAATTGTTGTTATACACAATCTCCCACAACCCACAAATTCGCAAAATTACATGAATTATATACATAAATTAAACTACGAACCTACCTGATACTGGATTTTGATGGACTTATTGCCTTCTACTGACGCATCTGGTCCACAATCCTGGGACAGCGCATTTCCTCTGCCTTACACAATACAGAACCATGACTGACACTGACACACAAACTACCACAAATACACATAACTGTTGTCACACACATATAACTATTGTCAAACACACATAACTATTGACACACACACAAATACACAACTATTGTCACACACACAAATACACATAATTATTGTAACACACACATAACTATTGTCACAAACACAAATACACATAACTATTGTCAAACACACATAACTATTGTCAAACACTCAAATACACATAACTATTGTCAAATACACATAACTATTGACAAACATAAATTCACAACTATTGTCATACACATATACACATAACTATTGTCACACACACATAACTATTGTCACAAACACAAATACACATAACTATTGTTACTCAAACACACACACACAAAAGCACATAATTATTGTTACACAGAAAAATACACAACTGTGGACACACACACTTATTTACTTACCTAGTGCAGCCATCTCAGTTTCCTGATAGACGGTGCCTGCGTTTCCACAGTGCAGGGAGACTGAGGCCCCCTGGAGGCTGCCCCTGTTCTGCCTGTTCTTATTTTTTTTACACAGGCTGAATGACAGCCCAGACGGTGCAGGGATCCTCCAAGCTATTCCTGATCTGCACATGCTGCGGCTCCTGGATAGCAGCAGTAAATCAGAGATCTCTTCTTATGGTATATAGTAAAAAAATCTCTTGTTTACAGCTGCTCCAGGAGCTGCACGCCAGACATTAAAGCATAGTTGCCGACTTTTGCAAGCTAGAGATGCATGCAGGGGGCGGGGCTTAATGACAAGTTTATGCAAATTGTGTCATTAATCCTCGCCCCCTGCCTAGTATATAGCTGAAATAGGGATCGGGACGAGGCTTGATGGTGCAAATTGTGTTAGCAAGTCCCTCCCTGTCCCTAGCAACACTAGTAT
The DNA here is from genome assembly GCA_011038615.1 of Limnodynastes dumerilii. Taxonomy (NCBI): domain Eukaryota; kingdom Metazoa; phylum Chordata; class Amphibia; order Anura; family Limnodynastidae; genus Limnodynastes; species Limnodynastes dumerilii. The sequence goes on from WWET01001223.1 coordinate 2,807, forward strand.
ACTAGTGTTGCTAGGCAGTGGGGCAGGACTTGGACTCAAATCACTTGTGGGAGATTTGCAGGCTCTCCCAGGGTACCGGGAGAACTGCCTGAATTTTGGGAGTCTCCCGGACATTTCGGGAGAGTCAGCAACCCTGCATTAAAGAGTGCCGCAGGTTGGCCACCCCTGCCATAGGACATACTGGAGGGTTGGGTCCTGAGTTGGGCATACTTGTAGTATCGGGGACCCTTGCGCCGCGACGGAGCAAGCAGCAGCTGCGGCGGAAGGATCACCTCTCTGTCTCACAGAAAAAAGTGTGTTAGGGTTAGGAGTTAGCGTTAGGATTTAGGGTTAGGATTCAGGGTTAGGGTTAGGATTCAGGGTTAGGAGTTAGGGTTAGGATTCAGGGTTAGGGTTAGGAGTTAGGGTTAGGATTCAGGTTTAGGGTTAGGAGTTAGGATTTAGGGTTAGGAGTTAGGGTTAGGATTTAGGGTTAGGATTCAGGGTTAGGATTTAGGGTTAGGATTCAGGGTTAGGAGTTAGGGTTATGATTCAGGGTTAGGAGTTAGGGTTAGGATTCAGGTTTAGGGTTAGGAGTTAGGATTCAGGGTTAGGATTTAGGGTTAGGAGTTAGGGTTAGGATTCAGGGTTAGGATTCAGGGTTAGGGTTAGGATTTAGGGTTAGGGTTAGGATTCAGGGTTAGGAGTTAGGGTTAGGATTCAGGGTTAGGCGTTAGGGTTAGGATTCAGGGTTAGGGTTAGGATTCAGGGTTAGGGTTAGGATTCATTTAAAGTGAAAATATCCATTATGGAATTTAAGGATTTTTAGTGAACTTTAAATTTGTAAAAAATAAATAAATAAAAAATATATACTGTAGGAAGTTTGAAATCTATTTGTCCTTAAAATTGAACTTTATTTCAAGTTTTTATTATTTATTATAAAAAATGTGTACTGTGTTTTTTGTGTAATACATACGAGGCGCGCTGTCTGTTCTCAATTCTGACTGAATTTCACCTCAGTCAGAAATAAGAGCAACCGGCATTTCACCTCAGCTAGAACAGCAGTGCAGAAGAAGAGATCCTTCCGCTGCAGCTGCTTGCTCCGTCGCTGCGAGCGGGTCCCCGATACTACAAGATTGCCAGTGATTGCTGTGTTTCCTATCTTTTACTGTGTGGCTGCTCCTGCACCATGATTAAACCATCCATCCATCCATCCCTCTCCCACCCATGCAGTGACTTTATTTCATACCTATATAAGGCAACAAGGTACTGCCTTCAGCTTAAAGCAAATGTTAGTATAAACGTGACAGTCAAAATGGAGAGACCGTCTAGACAAAAAGCTTGAGGAGTTTCAAGGAGTGAAGAGGTATAGGAGAGAGGAAAAGAGGGGGAAAACTACAACCCCTAAATTTGAGGCGACAGGGGGGGAATAAAAAGCTGTTTGCATAACCCACGTCATTAAGCCCCGCCCCCCGCATGTGTCGCTAGCTTCTCTCCGGGATCTCCCGGAGGAAGCAGGCAAAAGTCGGCAACCGTGCTTTTAATGGGACGCGAGTTGAATAACCCGGGTTTCCCCTTTCATTCTGCAGCACGGCTAAGGCCATTCCAGGAATAACCCTGGCTTCTACCCAGGACTCCAGACCCAGGTTGACTCATTTACACCAACACCTGACCAGAGTTATTCCCGGGTGCGTAGCTCGGTGGGAAAGGGGTATAACTGTCACAGTGTCCAGCCCACACGCAGGTGCACGGGTGTCATGCTAACTATCTGGATGGATCTGGATTAATTTATTTTAGATGCTTTTCAGCAATAAAGTGAAAATCGCTGTCAGGGTCGGCAGTTTCCGGTGAGACAGCATAGTTCTTGCAACTGCTGTGTTTACAAAGAGTCCAACGACAATAGGTACTGCTTTATTTATCTGAACCTTAACCATCCCCTTCCCGCAACATAACTTTAACTCTTCCCTTACCCTAACTCTAACCATCCACGTCCCACAGCCTAACCTTAATTGTCCTCTCTCCGGAATTTAAGCATCCCCTTCCTGCAACCTAACCTTAACCCTTCCCTAACCCTAACTATCCTCATCCAACAGTCTAACAGTTACCATCTTCTCCCCGCAGCCTAACCATCTCCTTCCCGGATCCTAACCTTAATCCTTCTCTTACCCTAACCACCCTCATCCTGCAGCCTAGCCTTAACTGTCCTCTCTGCGTAGCCTAACCATCTCCTTCCTGCAACCTAACCTTAACCCTTCTCTAACCCTAACCATCCTCATCCTGCAGCCTAGCCTTAACTGTCCTCTCTCTAAAACCTAACCATCCACTTCCCACAACCTAACCTTAACCCTCCCCTAACTCTAACTAGCCTCATCCTGCAGCCTAACCTTAACCGTTCTCTCTCTGCAGCCTAAATATCCCCTTCCCGCAACCTAACCTTAACCCTCCCCTAACCCTAACTATCCTCGTCCCACAGCCTAACTTTAACTGTCCTTTCTTATCAGTCTAACCATCCCCTTCCCGCAACCTCCTTAACCCTTTCCTAACCCTAACCATAACAGTCCTCTCTCTGCAGCCTAACCATCCCTTTCCAGCAATCTAACCTTAACCCTTCCCTAACCCTAACTATCCCTCATCCTGCAGTCTAACCGTAACTGTCCCCTCTCCACAGCCTAACCCTAACCATCTCTTCCTGCAGCCTAACCTTAATGGCATTGGGAATGGGTACATTGTCGAAATAGGAATATTCTCCACTGACACGGCCGCGATTAAGCTGCTGGTTGTAACTGCGTCGAAATAGACATTACTGCAGCGGCAACTGCATGCCTTACACTATCAGCCGTATATGTCTCCCCCTGGATCAAACCTATGTCCGTCACATAGAGACATAGGGCCTGATTCACAGATAAGAAGGAAATAAGTATGTGCGTTTTCACTAAAATACACACCTAAGTGGCAAAGCAACTTCCATGACGCTCCCCAGACCCTTAATATAACACATATGTACTTTATATAGTATGTGCCATCTCTAGACCCCTAATATAACACACATGTACTTTATATAGTATGTGCCATCTCCAGACCCCTAATATAACACATGTACTTTATATAGTATGTGCCATCTCCAGTCCCCTAATATAACACACATGTACATTATATAGTATGTGCCATCTCCATACCTCCCAACATTTGAGAATCGGAAAGAGGGACAAAATTTCCCCGCCCATTGGGCGTGTCAATGGAAGTGGGTGTGTCATGTACCACCCAGAGGGTGTGTCTTGCACTTTTTGTCGAATGCTGCCTTAAATACTGAGCTTCTGCCCTATTCATATCCCCACACTGTCCTGTCCACATTCCTTGCACAGCCACCTGAGATTTTATTTCCCTCTCTCCCTGCCCCTATATGCCAGGCCCTGGGGTGGTAAGCTTCCATGATCTTCTCTCATATAAATAAATGTCCTCTCCAGCGCGCTCTGTGTTTACTTTAGTCTTCCTCCAGCCTCCCATCCCATTCATTAAGTTCACCATTCAGATGTCACAAAGAGAACCACTCATTTTCAACTTCTTACCTTTAAATCTTCTTTCCTCCGCGGTGCTCTGCTCCACAGCTGCTTGATCATCGACGTCTCGGGCGTTGTCTGGTGGTGTGCGGTCACGTGATGAACAGCAAATACAGGGCTCCCATTTGCTGTTCTACACGTGACCACAGACCCCGCAGATAAGGTTTTGAAGAGCGCTGCACATGCGCATGCGACGGGGCTAAAAAAAAACGGGACAGCGGGACAGTCCCCCAAAATCGGGACTGTCCCGCGAAAATCGGGACAGTTGGGAGGTATGGCCATATCCAGACCCCTTGTATAACACACATGTACTTTTTATAGTATGTGCCATATCCAGACCCTTAGTATAACACACATGTACTTTATATAGTATGTGCAATCTCCAGACCACTAATATAACAAACATGTACAGTGTGCCATCTCCAGACCCCTAATACGCCCTACATATTATATGGTATTTGTTGTTTGCAAACCAATAATATACCACACATTACCCTTGCCCCATTCCTAGACCTCTAATATTCTCCATACATATTCCTAGACTTCCTATTCCTAGACTTATTATATACCCCACAAGTACATTAGGTTGGGTGCTATGTCCAGCCCATAATATACCCCACATGTGATGTGGGGTATATAAGGGGTCTGAATACAGCACACTATAAAAAGTACATTTAGAGTATATTAGAGTTACAGGAATGGTAGTCTATAATATATGTTTGCGTAGGTCTTTTATAGGCTGGTCTCACAGTCACGCACAGAGCTGTGGTCTCTTTGCTACAGTCAGCATTTTTTATTTTTGAAATGTTCCTTGGGGGTGGGAGTCTGCATTCTGGGCAACCAGATGCACCCCCCCCTAATACTGCACTGCCACTGTATATTGACATAGAGACTATCAGGGTTGCCGACTCTCCTGAAATATCCAGGAGACTCCTGAAATTTGGGCAGTTCTTCCTGTATCTTGGGAGAGCCGGCAAATCTCACGCAAGCCCCGACCCACTATTAATCACCAATGTAATCCCTAGAGTTACTAGGGAGGGGCGGGACTTAATGATGTCATCAAGCCCCGTCCACCCAATTCAACAATAGATATTAAATGAGTGATTGACAGGGGTGGGGCTTAATGATGCAATTTGTATAAATCATGTCATTAAACCCCGCCCCTTATGACTTCCTTCCGAGTTCTCCTGGAGAGAAGCTGTCAGTTGTCGGCAACCCTGACATAGAGGGAAAGCCTATGTGTGAATTAAGCCTAGCACTCAAGTGTTAGAAGTGTTATTGCTGTTATGTTTATATAGAAAATACTCCTATTGGGTAGCATGGATTAGATGCATGAGCAGTAGGCTGACATTTGGAGGTCTGGATCCAGCCATTAAGCTCCACTGTGAAGAGCACAAGATCCAGCACTTTCATGCCACAATATATTCATGACCAAATCATAGTCTGGGTAATGAAAGTTGAGCCTTGGATGACTGGGAAAACAATCTCTGCATTATATTTGTTTATGTGCTTTTCTCCTCACTTATTGCATTCATTTTCCCTCCAATATATTCTGAGAGCCGTCATATGTGTCCATGAATGAAGATAAAGCAAATGGTGTGTGATAGTGTGAACTATTGGATGCTTAATGGCAGACTGAGGAATTTATGCTCTATTTTATGACCCCCTGAAAAAGAAGCCAGGCACTCTATTGAAAGTAAAATAATATCTAAATAACATAATTGTTCTGAATCAAGGATAAAAAAACAGACTTTAAGACAGTCACAATTTTACACAAGGTTGATTTCAATATATTTTATTGGATAGTTTTAAAGTTGTCCTGACATGTTCTCATTAACACCAGAAGCAGATTAAAACTCAGTGGTGCCCAGGACACTATATTCTTCCCCACCAAGGTTTGTAAACAATATAAAACCTGGATAGGATAATCAAGGCTCCTCAGAACCTACACAGCTTAGTGGAAGATCCAGCTATGGTTAATACCTGCTGAAATTAATAAAGTTTATTCAAAGTAGGATAACAGCTAATATTAAATCAAACAAGTCAATGATTTAGGATATTATGTTGTTATAATATTGTTAGCGCACAAATTTGATTTACTGCCAAATATTATTAATGTAGAATTGCTCAGTTATTAAAAAATTCAAATTCAGTCAAGAAAAGACCAAACTATGAACTGTCTGTCATTCTCGGAGGAGTTTTATATATATTATTATCATCATTATTATCGTTTATATATAAGGCGTCACAAGGTTTCTGCAGCACCGTACAAAATACAACAAAATACAGTACAAACATACAGGATGGACAGCATAGTACATAATAAAATACAATATAAATATCCTAGCCCTACCCTTAACCTTTCCCTAATCCTCTGTTTACTGTGGGTGTGGGGCTCCAGTCCGAATGGCCGATTTTTGAATCGGCCATTCCTCCCCAGCAGTTGCGAACTGGCTGGGTTTTCGATTGCATATGCCTCGAGGAGGCATTGCAATCGATCCACGGAGCACCGAGCTTTTTGTGCTCTGAAAAGTGTAAAAAAAAAGTGCCACAGTCCTTTCCCTAATTCTTACCCTACCCCTCCCCTCTTACTACCCTAACCCTAACCCTCCTTCTTGGCAGCATGACCCTTACCCTCCCTTACTTGCAGCCTGACCCTAACCCACCATCTTTCGCAGCCTGACAATAACCCTCCCTCCCCTGCAGCCTGACCCTAACCCTCCCTCCCCTGCAGCCTGACCCTATCCCTTCCTCCCTCCCATGCAGCCTGATCCTAACCCTCCCTCCCCTACAGCCTGACCCTAACCCCGCAGAAAGAGTTCACTCACCTGTCACCTCGGTCCAGAGAGCAGTGACGGGGGTGCGGCGGAGTGATCTCTTCTTTCCAAAATTTAATGGGCCTATCCTAACCCTGCAGAAAGAGTTGACTCACCTGTGCCCTCGGTCCAGAGAGCGGCGGCGGAGGTGCGGCAGAGTGATCTCTTCTTTCCGAAAGTGAATGGGTGAGTATGCGGCATACTCACCCATTCATAAAAAAATATGTCAAAAAGTGTAAGTATCGGAAAAAGGGACATTCAAAAAGTAACTTTCGAATATCTATTTTTCGGAAACCAGACTTTCTAGCCGGAGATTGTTTACTGTAGCGGCTAGGCTAGGGTTAGGCTACAGTGTAGCCTAACCCTAACATTGCCCTTCTGGAGCCCTAACCCTCCATGTCTCGCAGCCTAACCTTTACATTCTGCTTAAGCCCTAACTCTATCGCACCCTTGTTGAAGCTAACCCTAACCCTCCCTTCTAGATCCCTAACCCGAGCCTGTCACCTATTCCCAATAGCAAATTTCTATTTTCCGTAGAATTTCAGCAATTGCAGGACCGGCAACCGCACCCCGTCTGGCTTATACTAATTATTTTTAAAACTGCATGACATTATAACTTTTACATTACATTCACAGAAAGACAGAAAAGTGTAGGCTAGGTCAATTAGTATTCATTACTAGTGGTAACGTGCTCTGGCAGTGATTGCTTGTTCTTGACATCAAGAAGGCATTTTTCTAAAAGATGAATAAATTTGTGAACGCACCCAGACACCAAAAAGAGCCAGGGATATCGAGTACATATTACAAGCCTAATTAAGGGGAATAGAAATGAAAAGCTCCAAAAGAAAAAGTTGAAAAATTGTACATTTGTTAAGAATCCTCACACATTTAAGTGTTTATACATTTTCTATCATACAATGAAACCCAAGATGAGGAATCTGTTTACATTTGCTTTATAAGGCACTATGCTCAGTTTGCATTTGGTAGACTAAATCAAGTCCAACTTTAAAAGAAGGTATGTGATCATTGTCATCTAACAGGGTCCTGCATTTTCCTAATCCTTCTTATTTATTTATTTATTTATTTATAACTAAAGGGTTCTGCTAATGGGACGGGAACAATTTATACTGTGTAATAACATTATAATCTAACCCAATGGCAATTTAAAAAAAAATAATGAAACCCAAGATGAGGAATTTGTTTACATTTGCTTTATAAGGCACTATGCTCAGGTTTGCATTTGGTAGACTAATAGTCCAACTTTAAAAGAAGGTATGTGATCATTGTAATCTAACAGGGTCCTGCATTTTCCTAATCCTTCTTATTTATTTATTTATAACTAAAGGGTTCTGCTAATGGGACGGGAACAATTTATACTGTGTAATAACATTATAATCTAACCCAATGGCAATTTAAAAAAAAATGAAATATTTATATTATTATTACTATTTTAATAATATTTATATATGTTTTTATGTATTTATCCTACATTTGAGGTGTGCATGGCTCTCATAAATATATATTTTATCTTATTTTTTATTATGACTGTTTATTATGGTTTGGCCTTAAATATAATGTGTTATTATAAACTGCCATCACAGTCGATGACGTACATTATTGGCATGGAAAATATGAATATTGCAATTGCAACTTTCTACAAAAATCTTTTGTGACATTTTCATTCATGCATGTACACATATTATGTCATAATAAATGATATATGTGATAATAAATGCACCTCTTTGTAAATTAGAAGGGTAAACTGTACTATGGTATATTACCAATCAGAATAGTCCACAGGATTGTGTTAGAGATCAGGCTTTTTATGTGTGTGTGGGGATAAGGTGGATTCATATAATGTACACATGTGCATAGAGGAATACAACTGATTTATACATATGTTTAGGATTTAGCTATAATGGTGATTAGTAAGATTTAAACATGATTTCAACGAATAATGCAGCTGAGAGTAGAATATAGTATAAATAAAAATCAAATTTGTCTACATGGGCTATAAATACAGCATGCATTTGTATAAGGAGGCATATATCATATACAGAGCTAGCTTGTTAATTGATGAAGCGAATATTAAAACTGATTTACGCTACTGCTGCAGCACTGAGGTACGCTGAATAAATAATGCTATTTACCTCACATCCCTGCCTATTATTATTTAGGTTATCTATAATGCAATACATATTTATAGCATGCACTATATAGAGATTATGGAATGTGATAAGACAGAGGGGAGAGGCTATCTGTCGCGTGTCTGCTGCCCTCTGCCGGCCGCTAGTGGTAGAGACCCCGGAGCATGCTGGGAGTGTTGAGTCATGGGGGCTGTCAGCTCCCGGCTGGGGGAGACGGCGTGAGGAAGACAAGGGTACAAGCGCTGACCTCCTCCCCTATCACATCTCTCGCCTCAGACATGGTCCGGGGGAAGCTGGTATCCAGGGGGAGCAGACACAGGCTGGCATCTCATCTTGGGAGAGGTGAGCATGATGTTGGGCGTCTGCATGGATTTATACTAGGGGTCCTCTTCATCCTCACCATAATATTCCCATAATACAGACTCAGCACCAGGAGGCAGGGTAATTTACTGGAACAAGTGCTTGTGATCAGTACACATCTTATTGCCATCCTCTCACTAAATACATCCTATAAAATCATGTACCTTCACATTGGGTATTTAAATCCTTTGCATACAGAAAGCTTATTCTGCATGCAAGCCTTTGGGTCTAATCATACAAATGCATGCTATATTTATAGCCCATGTAGGCAATATTGATTCTTATTTATACTATATTCTACCCTCCACTGCATTATGTTGAAATCGTGTTTAAATCTTACTAATCACCATTATAGCTAAATCCTGCACATGAGTATAAATCAGTTGTATTCTTCTATGCACATGTGTACAATATATGAATCCACCTTATCCCCATACACACATGTATAGCATGCTTCTGCCTGGTGTATGCACCAAATGATAACTACCATATGCTTGTTACATTATTCTATTTGCAGGCAAAGCAGATAAATGTATATTACACAAAATCACTCAAATATATCCTCCAAACCATATAATTGCATATAGAATATGTATGAAATTAAAAAATTAGGGTATCAAAATCGGTGTATGCACTGCATTGATTTGAAATGATTAAAGTTACGGAGTCTGTGCCTTTCTTTTATGTCTCTTTCTGTCTCTTACTCTCTCTCTTTTCAGTTTTTTTCTTCCCTCCTGTCTGTTTTATTCTGCATGTGTCATATAGTCTGTTTCATCACCTGTTGTGTTATGTTTTGAATTGGAAAAATATATATGTGTGTTTGGACATTTTATTTGTTACTTTTGTTATTTTTTTTTACTTGTACCTTTTGACATACAATCACAGCTGTGCATATGCACATTGGGTGTCACCCACATTGTTACATGCTAATTGCCATCATTCTTTGAGTATTGATCTTTTAAATAATACTATATTATCCTACTTGTGTGTATGAAATGGGCATACTGGATTTTTATAAATGTTACATGCAGATTGATATTTGTGTTGTGTTCATATTTACTTGACTTCACATTATGCATCAGTTTAAGCATTTTCTCCAATTTACTGGGGTGTAATGCTGGTCTCCCAATTAGCACATGGTCATATTTTATATACAATGCCAATTTATTTTGAAATAAAGGATAGCACATTGTGTTGTCACACCCAGAATCCTTTTTGTAGCAATACCTACAGGTTGATGCTTTGTATTTCTAGATTGGGGTGTTCATTCTATGCAGTATGTACCCCATTAGTACCTATGAAGTCTGGGTTTCTTGCAGTCTTGAGGTTTTTGTGCATGCTGCACTAAATGCATTTATAACTTGTAGTTTGCTCTTATTTTACGCCTTGATCAATGAAGCTGCCCATATTTTTGTGCAGTGTTGTTCCTATTTATGAGTCAACACCTGCCATAGTCAAGCGGTTTGGAGATGCTCTTATGAAAAGTCTGTACTAAATGACTGGGAGATAAGCCAATCAGCACACAGACTGAATGATCTTTGGCAGATCTGTTGGGAACTTATTCACTGCTGAGAGTTCTGTTGATTTGGGTGAGCTCAGCTGCTTCAGAACCTCCTCTAATACATTACTGTTCTAGACTTCATCTTTTATGTTTGTTAAAACAATACATTGACTTATTACTGCTGCTTCAGTATCAAAATGTTTTTGCTTGATGGTCATGCAGTATTACAAGTCTTCTCTGGTAGAAAAATCTGTGTTGTATTTCAACCTTCCACATACACAATTTACTTTAGTGAATTAAAAAGAAATCTAATTTGTTAGGGTCAACGTCAGCTCTTTCCTGACTCATTCTTTAGTTCCATGATGCAGAGAATATTCCTTTTGCCTGGTAAGGAGCACTTAGCTCATATCCTTGCAGTAAATCACATGGATCTTTAAATTAACACAGGGTGAAATCTGGAGATGCTCAGGCACACAAATGTTTTCAAATGTACTTAGAGTCTTATGCCAAGTTAATGTGATGGTTCATTGTGACTTTGTGCTGCATATGCTCAAAACCGAAGATAGTGGAGTCATGGCGATTTCAGCCCTGTGGTGGGTTGCATTCTGAGGGGCTAGTTAAGGTAGGGGAGGATAGAAGGACACAGTCGATGTATGTTAATGGCGTTCCCAAGCAAGTGCAGCCGATCCAGACTCTAGCGCAAAAAAAAGATCCTTTACATCAGAACATTTGCTCCAGCCTGTCATGTCTTAGGCCAGGGACCTGTTTTTCCGTGGCCAAGTTCAGAACCTTGCGTTAAGATGTTACACTTCAAGCGCAATATAAAGGGACAAATATCGCTGCCGAAGTATTGTCATGTGTTAAATCATTTTTGCGTACAGTAAGAATTTTTGGGGGGGATTTTTATAAAAAATTGAATATATTGTTTGCAGTTATTTCCTGACATTTAAGCAGGGTACACACCGGGGCTTTAGAGAAAATAATCTTTCCAATCACAATCAAAAGATCGTTTCAGCAGATATCTTACCAGTGTGTACTGTCCAAAGATCTCCTAATAGACACAGTACAAACACCTGCAAAAAGCTAAAGGTATCTTTCCCTGGTTGATCTGGCATATCAGGAGCTCAAAAAGATCACAGATCGTTTCAAAAGATTTTGGAGCATCTTTGGACAATACACACTGGTGAGATATCTGCTGAAACGGTCTGTTGATTGTGTGATTGGAAAGATTATCTGCTGACAAAGCCCCAGTGTGTACCCAGACACACATTCTGACAGAGGTGCTCGCAGTAATAAGAACCTCCCATTACGTTTGTGTCCGCCTCTGGATTGGCCCCACTACGACGGTGTTGTGGAAGTTGTATATTCGAAGGTATTTTTGGTAAAAATGATAATAATATATAAAAACTGTAATAAACATTCGTTTTGTCATCTGGTTGAAAATACCTGGAATTAATGCATGGTGGTTTTGGGGTTTTTGTTTGTAATGTGATTAATATTATTATTATTATTTTATTTTATTCTCTTTGGCATTGAATGACTAAGCTTGTAGCCTTGTTTGTTACTACAGGCCATTGTTTTCATTGACAGGTATTGTACAAATAAAGATGACAGATGCCTATGCTGCGGCTGTCACCTGCAGTGTTTAAAGAAAACAAAAAGAAAAAAAAAATCTGAAACAATCGCCAATGTTTACCACGACTAGAGAATACAAAGCTAGGCCGGGTGCCCAACATTGTGACAATTAGGACAAGGTGTATTTATACAACATCCTAAGTCCCGATGAGCATACAGATTCCTCCATACATATTGGAACGGATTCACACTTGCGTGCATCATTCGTAGTTGTGGATACACGCGTATCCGCACCTACTTCTCCGGTACTCCGCCCCACGTTTTTAGG
>WWET01001223.1:26941-42844 GCA_011038615.1 Limnodynastes dumerilii
ACCCCACATCTTTGTACTCGTTATTTACTTTATTTGACTACCCTATCACCCATATTTTACGCTCTATGTTATGTTTATTTTTTATTATTTTCTATATGTAACTAGTGTATTCTTTGTCTCACTGCATGGTGCTGTGGATGCTTTGCAGTGCCTTATAAATAAAGTATAATAATGATATAGCTTATGACACACGATGCTGAACAGCTTTAATGTTAAACTGAGATGTAGCGTTGAACTATATAATGTTGCAGTTCAACTCTAAATCTGTGTGCACGTTTGGCCCCTGTAGTTAAACGTGTATTTTCAAAGTGCTTATTTGCTTCTTTTTTCTATTGCTTCCAATCGGGTGTGGGGCTCCGGTCTGAATGGCCGATTTTTTAAATCGGCGATTCCTCCCTAGCCAGTTGCGAACTGGCTGGGATTTCGATTGCATATACCTCGAGGAGGCATTGGAAGTGCACGTTTGGCCCCTGTAGTTAAACATGTATTTTCAAAGTGCTTATTTGCTTCTTTTTTCTATTGCTTCCAGTCGGGTGTGGGGCTCCGGTCCGAATGGCCGATTTTTGAATCGGCGATTCCTCCTCAGCCAGTTGCGAACTGGCTGGGATTTCGATTGCTTATACCTCGAGGAGGCATTGCAATCAATCCACGGAGCACCGAGCTTTCTGTGCTCTGAAAAGTGTAAAAAAAAAAAAAAGTTCCCCTAATTCTTACCCTAACCCTCCCCTCTCACTACCCTAACCCTCCTTCCTGGAAGCCTGACCCTAACCCTCCTTCCTGGCAGCCTGACCCTAACCCTCCCTAAATTGCAGCCTGACCCTAACCCACCATCTCCCGCAGCCTGACCCTAACCTCGCAGAAAGACTTTACTCACCTGTGCCCTCGGTCCAGCGAACAGCGGCGGAGTGATCTGTTCTTTCTGAAAGTGAATGAGTGAATATGCCGGCATACTCACCCATTCATAAAAATGTTTTTCGAAAAGTGTAAGCTTTGGAAAAAGTTACTTTTGAATATCACTTTCTAACCGAAGATTGCAACTGCTTCCAATCCTGCTGGTTCAGCCCCAATGCATTTATTGTATGGTTCAGCCTCTATTGCATAATGAACATGAATTGATATACTGGATATTCCTCTGTTATTCTCAGCAAAGCAGTGAAATCTACTTCTCTAAGCACAACAGCACCTCCATCCTATAAATAGTCTAACAATAGACAAGACCAGCTCTGAAGATCCAGCTCTTTTTATACTCTTTAATTCTGCACCTCTGGGCACAGGGAGTTTGAATAGAAAGAGGTGCGTCAGCTAAAAACTGCATCTGGCTTCGGATGCGTTGTACAACAGAGAGCGGGATTTGTGGTCTGACAAGGCGGTACCTACCCTGTGACCGTTCTATCTGCACCGTAGGCTGGCGATTAGGATCATTGCATGACTTTATTGGGAGAAATTTGACTGTGTTCCAGATCCATCTCCTAAATGAGAAGAAATTGTGTCATCTTGGCTTACATGAATTTCCCAGTTTCTCTCTGCTCGGCTCCTTATCACAAATAACCAGACTGGTATCACTGTGATTTGAAACGCTGGTCGTCTAGGTTTAAAAGTACAGCACATTCTTACGTTACATGTTAAGTCGCTAATCGGGGTGTTCAGCGCTGCTGCCGCCGGCCTGTGTATTTATGGAAACTCTGTTGTCGCTGAGTCTGTTCTTGATCTTCTTTTATGGGTATTCGGTTCTACCCCCCGTAATTAATACAGGAATACAAACGGCTGCTTTTTTTTTTCTTTTACAGAAAAGAAAACAATTTGAAAATCCCTTCATCCAAAAAAATGTCTGTTTTCAGCAGAAACTAGCAAAGCAGAAAATGGATCCAATTTATTCCATTTATTTATTTTTTAAATTAATCTATTGGTGCTTGAAAGCCAGAACTGAAGTGAGCGATGATTAAAGTGTATGTTTTATATTTGTTATAATTGTAATAATTGTGTTCTGTACGGAGGAGGATGAAGTGTGATATGAAAATATTTATTTGTACTTTCCTTGTTCCTCAACAGAGTTTGTCATTGGATAGAATTTTCTATTACATTATTACTCGTAGTATTATAATGTAGCTACTGTTTACTGTCTGTGGAGGCAGATATTATGGACACAATCCTATGGTTCAGTTTATTTAGTGATCGGAACAACGGAATGCTGGGTGTGTGGGGATCCGCAATCAGTTTTGTATTATTCATGCATTCAAATAATTGCATTATTGGCCTCTTCTCACGCCCTTATATGGACTTTCGATGGCCACAAACTACCTTAAGTTTTCCAACTCATGCGAACAAATAATGGTGGCCATGCGACTGTCTGGATCAGTACGCAGGGCCTGGTCCAGACTTAGGTAGCGTAGCAGGAACATGCGGAGGGGGTTTCGCTACTAAGTTCTGTACGTGAGTGGAAAGGGCCCTACCCTACACACTTACGTGTCCAGAACCCTACCTTATCTTGAGGCAGCATTGTACGTATGGGCTAAACCCAGCCCTTCATGTATGATTTACTTAGTAAAGACAGCCCGCTGTGTGTGTGTTTGGAGGTCTGGCCGGGTGTTGGTCTCTGGTTAGAATGGCCTTTTTTTTTTTTCCCAAAGGGCCGTTTTACACCAGTTCTGAATTGGCTGTGAAATCGATTGTTTCTGCCTTGTCGTGGAGGAGCAATCGATTATCTAAAGAACAAAGATGCAGTGGAGAATGGTGAGTATTTGTGTAATTTAACAGGTGACCGTGGACAGTGCTGTTCTAGTGGTGCTACATGGCTGCACCCCTTACAGAGTAAGCAGTGCAGCCACGAACAGAGGTATGACCTGGCTTGCTGCTGCTAAAAATGCTCTGTGCGGTGGACCAGGCAATGTCTATGTTCAGTGTCCACATGCACATCAGAGCCATACTATTGCTCTATCTCATGTCAATCTAAAAAAAAACTGCATGTGGGGGGTATAGTAGCATTAAGCAACATAGGCTACTTTAAAAAATAATATATATATCCGGCAAAATTTTTGGACTGGCTCCTAAATTATAACAATAAAATTAAAAATAATTCTCAAACTTGTTTCTCTGAAACTCTGCCTTAGCTCTGACATCTGGGACTAATAAAATGTAGTTTTTGAAATGTTTTTATAATAAAGGTGCATCATGATAAATATAGCATTGCATCTACAGTATATGTTACATTAGTTTGTCAGAAAACAGTCCTTCATAGAGACAGGTTCATTAATATAATTGTTGCAAGGAATTTTATTACAAAAATGACCTGCTATATAATAGCTGTACTTAAATAGATCAGATGATTTAAATAGCGTCTTGATTTGGAAATGAAGATGCTGATGTTCCAGCTAGTTTCAAATTGTCGCCCCAAATTTTAATGATTAATCAGGAAAATAAGTTTAAACCCTACTTTTCCCAATGAAGTGGCAGAAGGCGTTTTATCAGATGATCTTTGTCTGGCTGTATTTTGGGTTTGTAATGACTTTAGTTGCAATGATTTTATTCACTGAATTGAATTTTTTTTATTACTTGAGGTAAGAGAAAGAAGAACATCTTGGGCCAGATTTACTAAGCTGTGGGAAAGGAAGAGTGGAAATGTTGCCCATAGCAACCAATTGGATTCTAACTGACATTTATTTAGTATGTAATAGGAAAGTGAGAGCTACAATCTGTTTGGTTGCTATGAGCAACATCTCCACTTGCACCAAGAATCGCCAGGGGCAGGTACAAATGTGACCAGATACATCATTACAAAACTTCCCACCATGGCACAGTAAGTTCGTGGCAGATGAGCTTTGCTACTATATAACTTGCAAAATGTGCAAGGAGGTTGAAATGCAATGCAGTAACACTTTACAGACAGCAGGTGGCGATTTTATAAAACGATATATACCATAAATGTTTATGGGAATTAGTATGTGAAATATAAGAGGCAATTTGCCAACATAGGACTGGATCCAGACTTAAGGGGGTGTTTTGTGATCGCTAGGAAAGCGGATGGTGAAAAGGCAGTTCTGTTATGTTTAAGAGCAAAGTATATGGATAATACAGTGATTTCCTTTCCCTGCTTTCTTAAGTGAGTATGAAACAGAAGTTTTCATGCAGGGTCCATGGATTGTGGGCCTGATTCAGAGGCTGAAAATAAGAACTTAAAGTTACACCTGGGCAAAACCATGTTGATTTCAGGGGGAGTCAAGTTTATTTTATTCTATGCATGCAGGGAGAATGCTTTGCTTTTACTTATTGCACACAGATACCTGATCAGCTTCACTTTTAAACTGCTAATTAGACTTGAGCTGGGAAACATCACCTTTTAACTATAATACTGTTGCAACGAATGAAATTTGACTCCCCTGAAATCAACATGGTTTAGCCCAGGTGTAACTTTAAGTTCTTATTTTCAATCTCTGAATCAGGGCCTGTATCTCTGTACGAGTAAGGGGAGTGGCCTCCTCGTCTGCATTGAAAGGGGATCTCTGCTGCCACAACACTTGGAGCTCCGTGCGCAGTGGCATTCAAAGTTTGCATCCAGTCCATAGTGTATAGACATGGCGTTGTCCCCAAATAAATTAAGTGGATGGCTTGCTGAGGATAAGAGAAACCCACCTTTGGGGATTATTTTTGGTGCTATGTTACTCTTGGGTTCCGTTGCCTGGGATGAAAATCATATTTCTGAAATACAGACGGACCGCAGCTCATTTTTGTCTCTCTGTATTTTGAAAATATGCCTAATTAGAAGGTTTTCCTAATGAATGGGTAAGTACATTTATTTATCGGCAACTTACCCGTTCGTTGGCTTTCCAAAACCAGGCACAGCTCGCCTGACGGAACACCCGCCGCATACCTACTGCAGACTCGCAGCAGCGGATAGGAGTTTAGTTTACAAGGAGAGTCTTGAGGTTAGGCTGCAGGGAGGGGGACTCTTAGGGTCTGGCTGCGGGGAGGGGAGTCTTGGGGTTAGGCTGCAGGGAGGGGGACTCTTAGGGTCTGGCTGCGGTGCGGGGAGTCTTGGGGTTAGGCTGCAGGGAGGGGGACTCTTAGGGTCTGGCTGCGGGGAGGGGAGTCTTGGGGTTAGGCTGCAGGGAGGGGGACTCTTAGGGTCTGGCTGCGGGGAGGGGAGTCTTGGGGTTAGGCTGCAGGGAGGGGGACTCTTAGGGTCTGGCTGCGGGGAGGGGAGTCTTGGGGTTAGGCTGCAGGGAGGGGGACTCTTAGGGTCTGGCTGCGGGGAGGGGAGTCTTGGGGTTAGGCTGCAGGGAGGGGGACTCTTAGGGTCTGGCTGCGGGGAGGGGAGTCTTGGGGTTAGGCTGCAGGGAGGGGGACTCTTAGGGTCTGGCTGCGGGGAGGGGAGTCTTGGGGTTAGGCTGCAGGGAGGGGGACTCTTAGGGTCTGGCTGCGGGGAGGGGAGTCTTGGGGTTAGGCTGCAGGGAGGGGGACTCTTAGGGTCTGGCTGCGGGGAGGGGAGTCTTGGGGTTAGGCTGCAGGGAGGGGGACTCTTAGGGTCTGGCTGCGGGGAGGGGAGTCTTGGGGTTAGGCTGCAGGGAGGGGGACTCTTAGGGTCTGGCTGCGGGGAGGGGAGTCTTGGGGTTAGGCTGCAGGGAGGGGGACTCTTAGGGTCTGGCTGCGGGGAGGGGAGTCTTGGGGTTAGGCTGCAGGGAGGGGGACTCTTAGGGTCTGGCTGCGGGGAGGGGAGTCTTGGGGTTAGGCTGCAGGGAGGGGGACTCTTAGGGTCTGGCTGCGGGGAGGGGAGTCTTGGGGTTAGGCTGCAGGGAGGGGGACTCTTAGGGTCTGGCTGCGGGGAGGGGAGTCTTGGGGTTAGGCTGCAGGGAGGGGGACTCTTAGGGTCTGGCTGCGGGGAGGGGAGTCTTGGGGTTAGGCTGCAGGGAGGGGGACTCTTAGGGTCTGGCTGCGGGGAGGGGAGTCTTGGGGTTAGGCTGCAGGGAGGGGGACTCTTAGGGTCTGGCTGCGGGGAGGGGAGTCTTGGGGTTAGGCTGCAGGGAGGGGGACTCTTAGGGTCTGGCTGCGGGGAGGGGAGTCTTGGGGTTAGGCTGCAGGGAGGGGGACTCTTAGGGTCTGGCTGCGGGGAGGGGAGTCTTGGGGTTAGGCTGCAGGGAGGGGGACTCTTAGGGTCTGGCTGCGGGGAGGGGAGTCTTGGGGTTAGGCTGCAGGGAGGGGGACTCTTAGGGTCTGGCTGCGGGGAGGGGAGTCTTGGGGTTAGGCTGCAGGGAGGGGGACTCTTAGGGTCTGGCTGCGGGGAGGGGAGTCTTGGGGTTAGGCTGCAGGGAGGGGGACTCTTAGGGTCTGGCTGCGGGGAGGGGAGTCTTGGGGTTAGGCTGCAGGGAGGGGGACTCTTAGGGTCTGGCTGCGGGGAGGGGAGTCTTGGGGTTAGGCTGCAGGGAGGGGGACTCTTAGGGTCTGGCTGCGGGGAGGGGAGTCTTGGGGTTAGGCTGCAGGGAGGGGGACTCTTAGGGTCTGGCTGCGGGGAGGGGAGTCTTGGGGTTAGGCTGCAGGGAGGGGGACTCTTAGGGTCTGGCTGCGGGGAGGGGAGTCTTGGGGTTAGGCTGCAGGGAGGGGGACTCTTAGGGTCTGGCTGCGGGGAGGGGAGTCTTGCGGGGAGGGGGAGTCTTAGGGTCAGGCTGCAGGGAGGGGGAGTCTTAGGGTTAGGCTGCGGGGAGGGGGAGTCTTAGGGTTAGGCTGCGGGGAAGAGAAGGTTAGGGTAATGGAAAGGGAGGGTTAGGCTGAGGATAAGGGTTGAGGTTTGCTAAATACTCACCAATCACTGCTGCGGATTCATGCTGGGGATCTTCGATTCCTTATCCTCGGCGGGGTAGGAGCAATTGATCGTGGAGCCACTTCGATAATGGCTGGAAGAAAACAGCCCTTTCGCAAAGGGGCCATTCTGACTGCCGACCCGCACCCATTAATCCTGTTCATATACTAACATCCGTTAATATTTATGCTATTTCTATGCATAGTAAATCCATTATAATTATTATGAACCAGATCCAGACCTATGCACACTAAGCTATTTATGGAAGCCCCTTGCATAAGGAAGCCAAACTGTAACATCTGCACAAGCCTGCGCCAGATGTTAAGCTGCGGATTTCCTGGTGTACGGAATTTAGTTCTGTGCCCTAGGAGATATATCTGACGGGGCAGCTCATCCCCTTCGCATGCTTAAACACCACAAGGTGGGGTGGGAAGGTTTGGGATATTTAAATTATACAGAGTGGGCTGGCTAAAAGACTTTTGTGTGGATTAGCGGTCGTCCAGACCACGGATCTGCACGGGGGACTTAATGTAGCCTTATGGCAGCGTAATTGAGCTATAGTCTGCACGAGAAAGAGGAGTGACAGGGGAGTTAACTCCCCTCTTCCCTGCGGACTTCCAGAGCTCCATGCGTATGAAACATACACGGAAGTCTAAATCAGGTTCTAGGAACCTGATTTAAGACGGAGCTTAAAATTGAAAGGAAAGTTACTCCTGGGCTAAACCATGTTGATTTCAGGGGGAGTCAAGTTAATGGTATTCTTTGCATGCAGGGATATATATTTGAATTGCTTACTGCACACAGATACTGACCAGCTTTACTATCACACTGTTATTTAGACTTGGGATAGGAAACATCATCTCTCAACTCTAATACTGAATGCAACAGATGAAATATGACTCCCCTGCAATCAACATGGTTTAGCCCAGGAGTAACTTTCCTCTCAATTTTAAGCTCCGTCTTAAGTCTGGGTCCAGCCCTATGTTACCAACACCTTCCGAACTGTCTCAGTCTCCATTGTGATCCATACTTGCTTTTCTTGTCCATGCCCTTTTTCCAATGGATAATAAGAATAGCTTCTAGCCATGATGTAGGGGTTCCGATAGGTTGTCGTCTCAGACTTTATTTTCATTTGGCAGACATGTGAATCTTACTTGCAACCCAATAAAATGTTATGCAAAGCCTATGTTCAGATGGGCTAATACAGAGAATAACGGGGTCAATCGTCTGCTTCATCTGTTTATGCGCTGTGTAGTAAAGTGGTGCAATAGAGCGTTAATTAATTTGCTGGCTCACACCCACATATTTTTATCCTTTTAAATGACCACTAATATTTTGAGGAGCGTGCTGTTGCCCACACAAGCCTGCTGTTATTACTGCTGTCCTTGTCTGTGATTAATATTTCTCCACAATTGCTTTATTAACACAGTGAACAAGAGGAGCGTTTAGGAACTCATCCACATGCATTTTTTTTTAGCTATATTAAAGATAAAATAATAATCATTCTCTTCATTGTATTTAAAATTTAGAATGGAACGTAGACTCGTGTTAGGTGTAAAATGCATTGTGATCTTTATTTAGCGTACAGACAGTTGGCGTAATATGTTTTATGTGTAATACACATAGGGGCAGATCCAGACATACACGTAACGATGGCATTTCTGCTGTTCTGCTCATGCGCCGGGCAGATGTTGTCCGGCATAATCAACGTCTCTGGGTGCCCTGGATCGGGCTTCCGTAACTACAGCGTACTTTAGGACGAAGGGGCATGCAGCACTTTAACTACGCGGAAATTAGGAAGGGAGGGCTGGGTTAGGGCCTTACGATCCTGTGGCCAGCGTAATGAATAGACATCGGATTATATGCATTTGCATGTTTGCATATGCAAATGCATAAAAGGCTATTTTTATAGCGTTAATGCATATTTTAGTACTTTTTCATTGACAGTGCTTATTTCAGTGGTTAAATGTGTTAGTCGTGTTGTGTTACGCGGGAACGGTGGCGGGCTGCAGCCAGTGACATGCGCCTCACACGCACTCGGCAAGCGCACCGAACCCGATCTGCTGGCTCGCACTGGGCGAAAGCGTTGGCGGGATGCGGCGCGCATGGGGGGAAGGGAGTACGGCACTCGTTGCTTCACGCAATTCAATTGTTTGTCATTCAATTGCTCGATGTGTTTGTTAACCTACGAAAATCTTATTTTTGCACCTCTCAACTCTAATACTGTTTGCAACAGGTGAAATATGACTCCCCTGCAATCAACATGGTTTAGCCCAGGAGTAACTTTCCTTTCAATTTTAAGCTCCGTCTTAAGTCTGGGTCCAGCCCTATGTTACCAACACCTTTCAAGCTGTCTCAGTCTCCATTGCGATCCATACTTGCTTTTCTTGTCCATGCCCTTTTTCCAGTGGATAATAAGAATAGCTTCTAGCCATGATGTACGGGTTCCGATAGGTTGTCGTCTCAGACTTTATTTTCATTTGCCACATGTGAATCTTACTTGCAACCCAATAAAATGTTATGCAAAGCCTATGGTCAGATGGGCTAATACAGAGAATAATGGGGTCAATCGTCTGCTTCATCTGTTTATGCGATGTGTAGTAAAGTGGTGCAATAGAGCGTTAATTAATTTGCTGGCTCACGCCCACATATTTTTATCCTTTTAAATGACCACTAATATTTGAGGAGCGTGCTGTTGCCCACACAAGCCTGCTGTTATTACTGCTGTCCTTGTCTGTGATTAATATTTCTCCACAATTGCTTTATTAACACAGTGAACAAGAGGAGCGTTTAGGAACTCAAACGCACGCATTTTTTTTTAGCTATATTAAAGATAAAATAATAATCATACTCTTCATTGTCTTTAAAATTTAGAATGGAACGTAGACTCGTGTTAGGTGTAAAATGCATTGTGATCTTTATTTAGCGTGCAAAGAGTTGGCGTAATATGTATTATGTGTAATACACATAGGGGCAGATCCAGACCTACGCGTAAGAATGGTATTTCTGCTGTTCTGCGCATGCGCCGGGCAGATGTTGCCCGGCGTAATCAACGTCTCTGGTTGCCCTGGATCGGGTGTCCGTAACTACAGCATACTTACGGACGAAGGGGTGGGGAGTCTTAGGGTTAGGCTGTGGGGAAGGGAGTCTTTGGGTAAGGCTGTGGGGAAGGGAGTCTTAGGCCCTAAGACTTAGGGTGAGGCTGCGGGGAAGAGAGTCTTAGGGTGAGGCTGCGGGGAAGGGAGTCTTTGGGTCAGGCTGTGGGGAAGGGAGTCTTAGGCCCTAAGACTTAGGGTAAGGCTGTGGGGAAGGGAGTCTTAGGGTAAGGCCAAGACTTTATGGTAAAGGTAATGGAAGGGGGGGTTAGGGTAAGGATTAGAGTAAGGTTTGTGGTTAAATCCATACTTACCATTCGCAGTCTTCTGTCTTCCATGGTTCGACTGCTTTGGCTCTGCGTCTCTTAGCTCACATCCGGCTTGGAGAGAACAGCGCCTTTGAAGAAGGGCCATTTGCAGCTGCGACCCACACCCCCTAAATACTGTAGATATGCCTCTTGCAGCTGCTTGAATATCTTCCTATTTGCCAGTTGAATGAACATGTTTTGACTGTGCTTATTTGTAGATCATGAGCATTATTAGAAGCATATCCTTTTTCTTGACTACACTGTGAATATTTCACAAATGTGCTCATTACAACAGCTCCCCTGATAGCATTGGTATAAAGCTGGGTACACACCACATGTTTTTCTGATAATCCGATATAGTAAATGATATATATTTACAATCTCAAGTCCTGATCAGCATGGCAATTCATCTGTGCACACTACACACAAATTAATGGCAGAGCCGTGATTTTCTGCTCCCATAATCCTTTGCTCCAACAACGATGTCTATAGGCATGCCCACAAAGGCGTCCCTAATGCAGGAAGTAGAGGAAGAAATATTTCGAAAAGGAGGACTGAACAGCATACAAATTGCACTTTTGGGACGACATTGTAACCTCTTTTCATCAGTAACAGGCCCAATGACGGGGGGTAAGGGTGCAGCTGTGATGGGTCCCAAGGTTCAAAGGGACACCTGCAATACACCATTGAGGAGGGCCTCAAATACATGAGTATGACGGGCCTGTTGCCCAGATTCCTGTTGCCAAGCCTGATGGGTAACATTGGCAGTATTACATGATCCAATCAAATGAGGTTACTTTGGGGCTGCCCTTATCTGGGGAGGGGATAAAGGCAGAGGCCCCTCCCTTATATTTTGCATATGCAGATCAGTCTCCACATTTTTGATGATGTCTAGCACTCTGTATATTAGAATGTAGAGTATTGTCTTCATAAAGCATAAGTGCTCAAATGACAATTCAGTAACAGTTCTTCGCAACGTAATACTCATATGTTTATATAAATGCTAACAATTTATGGATTGTATAACAGACAATGCCTTGAGGGCTATATAACAGTGCTGCTAGACTATTAATGCATATACTAAAGTGGTGCATTAAAACGATATTCAGCTTCTAGTGTTAGTTTCTGAAAGCTATTTATGTCAGTGAATGACAATGACAGGTCAAACATCCTAAAAGCTCCTATAATTATGGCTTTTTATTGTAGATTCATTTGCATATACTAAGTGCATTTCACAAGACAGGAAAAATACGTGTTTTATGTTGCTGATGTAACTTGAGTGTGTATCAAATGGCGCATTTATTAAAGATAAAATATATTTGGAAGGAGAACAAAGGGAACCAAACCCTACTTTAACTTTTCCAAGTGTAAGCACGCTCGTACGTAATGGGTTGTCGCACGTACCGGCCTAACCCGGCCCATACTGAACAATTTAAATGCCTCCCTCCGACCTGAAAAGCGTGTTTCCGGCTTCCGTAAGGATGACCTGCCCCTTCGTACGTATTTACGAGGAAGGTACGTACGATCAGAGTTACGCCGACTAGCATCTGCCGCGCATGCTCAGTACATACAAAAAGTCGAAGTTCGGCAAGCGCAAAAACGCACTCATACGTAGCTCTGGAGCTGGCACAGTAACTGTACTTGTGGCACACAAAAGTAGGGGCATTTATCTGTGCTGTAAATGGAAGCTCTTTTACACTTCTATCCACTTATACAGGAAATATTACCAACTATACCGAGTCCTGGTGAGAGCGACGAGTTATGCGTACACACTGATGCCATTTACCGGCAGATCTGTGATTTTCGTCTCCGAAAACCCTTTGCTTCAAAACATTTTTTTTATATGAACACCCATAAAGTTCCGTCCTTGTTGCCAGTAACAGATTCAGAATCCTTGCACAGATGGTCGGGAGTGTGTACACACCTTTCGTTGATTAGTAAAATTGAATAGATTTTAAAAATCAAGTTAAACGATGCAATGTATTTTAGATTGATAAAGCGTGATTGGGGGAGTGTACAGACTAACATGATCTTTCACTCCTATGTCATGTGATTGGCATGATATTCAGAGGAAAATGATGTAGTGTATAGTCAGCTTAACAGAGAGAAATATTAAAAAAATATTAAATGTACAAGCATGGCATAAATAAACCACTTAATAGCAGTATTTTAAGACTAATTGGGCTAATTAATAATTGAGTAATGTTCTAAAAGTTGTAGGAGGTTTTGTATTATAATGGTTTCTATTTCGATGGCATAGTTTTAGGGTCCATGGGCTTGATCCAGATTTCCGTGTGCTTTCCGTACACACAGAGCTACGAAAGTCTACACATCGGTAGTAACACTTGTGTCTCGCATCACTAAGGTCATGAGTTCGATTCCTGGACTAGGTCTTTTCTGTGTGGAGTTTGTATGTTCTTCCTGTGTCAAAAAAAATAATAATCGATGCTGGTAAATGCTGTGTATGTCTTTGCTAGGGAGCTTAGAATGTAGCTCCAATGGGGCAGGGACTGTAAAGCGGTATGTAATCTGATGGCACTTTATAAAAACCTGTTACTAAATGAATGATAAATAAATGTAAGAGGATAGTGCACTCCTGTAACACACACACCATAACGCTACCATAACTTCTCTGTGCATATCGCTGTGCAGATGGAACGCAGGTACGGAAGTGCCTAAACCCGACCCACTTTACAGAGTGTTCACAAACCCATAACGTAACCTATGGAAATACGTTCAGTACATTCGTAGATCTGACGCGTAATATCTGGTGCGTGCGTGAACAGTGCGATCGCAATGGCCAACTTACACACATTGTTTTAGTGTACGTCGACTGTTGAAAGTAATTTTGAATCCGTCAGAAAAGAAAAACAAGGGTCTGCATGTAAATATGCACAAAATATTAACATGTAGATTGCTGCACAGCTTTAGTTCTGCTTCTCTGCATTCTAATACTGAAATGGACAGTATGTTTGCCATAGGCGTGACGCTGATGCCTGTGGTAATGTAGAGATATTTTTAGGGGAGGTCGAAGGAGTCCTAGTGCTTTAAATGCACAAAGCACAACCACCCAGCATCTTCTGATCGTGACCCTGTACAGGGATTGCCGTGTTAGCAGCGTGTCTGTAGGTTCTGTGTACAAAGCTCATCTAGTTATGATGGATAGAAAAGAATTTATACGAGTAAAAATAGATCTGCAACCTACAGTTACTGGGCAAATAAAGAACAAATCTAATGAATTCATGTCTACTATTAACTGGTTATACTGTATAGCATTTGTTATAATGAGCTGGATCAAGACATTTGCTGCCGCTGCAGTGCGATCCCAAAATTCATACGAACAAGGGGAAACCACTTCACTCACGTACAAGCTTCTGAACACAGGGAAATGGGGCCCCATACGTAATGAAGGATCATACATAAGAATATCGTGTGGTTAGAAGTAGGAGACTGGCGCTAAAAAGCTGCTGCAATTGCTCCTCATCTAGGAGGCTCTATAAAACCTCCAAAATATACGTACTAACAGAATGGGGATGAGGAAAAAAAGCGCTGCCTAAACTAGGGAAAAGTGACTGTGGTGGTGTATAATATAGGCAGAATAAATGGAGTGTGTAGAGGAGGAATGTAAAAACAATATAAATTCGTATGGAGCAAGTATATATGCGATTCAGTGGATGGGTAGTCCAATATAAATGATCAAAAATACCATAAATACCATAATTAGAGATTAAAAGTTCACTAATAATTGATAAAAAGTAATTGATGGAAAAGCTGGCCTCCATTTTCCACGTGGACTTCATCACCTGCCCCTGTAGGACTGTCTTCCCGACTACAGCACTTCCTTGCGCTCCAGTCACTTTGCACAGACATCCGACGGCACTCTTGGACTTCACCGCTTCCCTGCTGACCACCTTGTGTAGTTACCCGGAACAGATCACACTGATAAGGGAAGTACAGTACCTGCTCCAGGACCGGCGGTCCATGTGACCTATTATACTCTTATTTCACTTTTTTTTTACATTTTTCATCATATGTATGATGTGCACCTTCTGATTTTTAATATATGTAATAAATGTAATTTTATTGTACCTTATTTCCTATTTATTGATTGATTGATTGATTGATTTATAGAGGCTAGAAGGTAATCAATTTTATTATAATCCATATACTTTCCTTTATGAATTTTTAGAGACTGTTGGTAGATCAGTAATAATTATTTATCAATTTGGATGTCTTAAGGACTTTTAATCTCTATTTATTTATGGTATTTATGGTATTTTTGATCATTTATATTGGACTACCCATCCACTGAATCGCATATATACTTGTTCTCCATACGAATTTATATTGTCTTCACATTCCTCCTCTACACACTCCATTTATTCTGCCTATATTATACACCACTTGTCAGTTCCCCAGTCACTTTTCCCTAGTTTAGGCAGCGCTTTTTTTCCTCATCCCCATTCTGTTAGATCATACATAAGAGCTTAGCCAAGCCCTTATGTATGATTACCATACCCTTCCCTTCACCATGCCTACACGCTGTATACATGGCTGTCATTACATAAGCCTGGATCATGAGGAATTCTGGATTCGGTCTAATATTGTCTAATGCAGACATATACAAATACTTTTCCAGGCACCTGCTTTAAATGCTATTGGAGCATGCTGGAATTTGTATTTTTACAACACTTAGGGCCTGATCCAGACCTACGCTCATGTGCGTTTTGTATTAACGCCAGCGTACCTTCGATGCACGGCAATAGGGACTCCTCTTGGTCGTACTAAGTTTTTCTTTCATACGTTCGGCAAACCCTAACTTTTCTGTTCGTAACCGCGTGTCCGTATGGTCATTGTGTAGTTACGGCGCTTAGCACGCCCATACGCCCCCGTTATGGATTTTGTAAGGCAGGCATGCCCCCTCCAGCGTTAATACGAAGCTAAGACGCCCACGGCTCATACGCTCAGAATTTCTCAGCGTAAAATGCGTCCCGTGCATGCGCAGTTAGAACAAAAAGCCGTTTTTTTACGTTTACGATCGGCGTAAAACCGCACAGCAGCGTAGGTCTGGATCAGGCCCTTAGAGTAAAAGAGAGCTACGTGTGGACTTTCTTTATAAAAATATTGAACAAAATGTGGACGTAGAACTTGTGAAAAAATATACGAGTAACTGTTCTCTCCATAGTAAATGGCACTGTCACTAAAAAAATAAAAAAACAAACCAAACTAAATGAAACAAAAAAATAAATATCTTTTTTGGCTTTCAGGACAGAATGTATTAAAATGATGATAGGCGTCATAATTTATTTTTAAACAGTTTGAAAGCCTGGTGATTCAGACTCTAATTAGACAGAAGTGCTGCTAAAATTAGAATCCAGAGAGAAAGAGACAAAAAAAAAAGTTAAAGGAGGATTTGGAATAATGATTGAGTACAGTATAGGACTATATAGGCTCCACTGCTACCTTACATCATGGTTGCCTACTTTTGAAAAATCATTTCAGGGAGAAAAGTAAAAAGCATAGGGGCGGTCCCTGCGTCACCGGATGCGGTCCCTACGTCGCCAGGGGGGTGGTGGTCCCTGTGTATAGGTGTCCTGCAAAGTATCCAGCCCCCCCTCAGTATCTCCCATCAAGTGCCTCCAACCCCCTTCAGTATTCCCCATCATGTGCCTGCAGCTCCCCTCAGTATTCTCCACCATGTTTCTCCAGCCTC
>WWET01001223.1:61533-95326 GCA_011038615.1 Limnodynastes dumerilii
TTCCTGCTGCTTTATTGTGGCAACATGATGAATTAGGCACTTAGGGCCGTATTCAGAGAACCGTTTTCGCTGTGATTTATGTGCGTATTTTTAGTTACGTTTCAACTGCGCATTTGTAGTAACGTTATTGATGTAGTTCACGTAGACTATGCGTGGGGAAGTGCCTCGTGGACGGACTTGTGAATCGCACGGGGGTAAATACGCACAGATCTCCCACTTAAAAATACACGCGTGGGAATTTACATAAAAATGGGCGGGGGAGGCATTTTAATGAAGGTGTGGGTGCGGTTAGTTAGATACGCACGTACAGTACTACTTGACGCACGGAAATGCCTATGTACAGATAAGGCAAGTCGAGGCACTCGTAAGTCTCAGAAAACCCGTCCGTGTGAGGGCATTGTCAGGGGTGTTGCCATGCTACGTCCGTGTGAATAATTGCGAACTTTTCTCGGACGGATCACTGAATACGGCCCTTAGTCCTTAGCCCTGGTGATTCTTTTATTTAGATATGATAATTTTGCCACTAGCCACATAAGAATATAATAAAAAACCAACACATCAGAGCTGTTATGAATACCTGAGGCTAGGTACAAAGAATGCAGAAGCCAATATGAATGCAAGGGGTTTATTGCAGGTACAGATTCCAGGTAATACACAAAACACTGAAAAGACACGGCAGACTAGGAAGGAACAGACTGGACTGACAAGACAGACTAAACTAACCAGGGCAATCACACACACAAGCAAACAGCGGAAACCCACAAGGGGTTAACAGAAACAGTCAGGCAGGATAAGCTGAGTAAATACAAATGGGACTGAATAGCAAGGTGGTAGATAGAGGCAATGGAGACACAAAGGTATGAGGCAAGGTATTGGGCAAGGACAGAACTGGGGCACTCAAGAAAGTAAGAAGCAAAGTAGCACAAGGCAAGAGGAGGAAAGAAACTGGCACAGAGACACTGGGAAACTAGAGGATATGACTAGCACATGCTACTTGCACTGGAGGCTATTTAAAGAACACTCCCCCAATAGCTGTGGAAGCCAGACACACCTCCAGGGACAATTAACCTGCAGCTGGGAGAAAATCAGACACAGAACTTTGCAAGAAATTAACACACACTCTGCCAGGATGAACCTGCAGAGTGTAACAAGAGCTTGTAAATTGACAGGACCCTTTACATTAATACTTTCTAAGCATTTTTCAGCTTCTTTAATAATTTTATAATAACAAAACCCATAACAAGTAGAGTCATAGATCAGTGCAAGATATAGCCATTACAAGGAAATGTTATTTTTCAATGAATTCCATATCTGTGCTGATAATGGACTGGATCCAGTCTACTGCAAAATGGTTATTTTTCGCTGGCAAGGAACAAGAAACCACAGCATTTTGGGTGTACCGGAATTCTTTCTGATGGCGGAATGGGGGGCAGAAAGTTCACGGCGTTTATGGTAGGTAGGGGTGTGTTTTCAGCCCTTACACTCTTGTTATGGTACCCCGGGTTTACCTCTACCGAGTACCAGGGTGACCAAAGAGAGAGAGAGGAATCGAGTAACTCACCGGTTTGTAGAGCCTGATGTCGGACCAGGTGTTCTTTCAGCCCTTACACTCTATACAGACTTCTGTTCTATCCCCATTATAAGTGTGGATGGCATGGAAAATTTAAGGCAGGATCCACAGGTTGGAAGTCTGTCGATGTGAGGGGAGTGGTTTTCTCTTGCATGGAACACTGGATGCACCGGAATCCACCTTTGGATCAAATGACATTGTAACTTTGGATCTGGAACAATGAATCAAACTGTTTTTGGTTCTCGTTTCTATGAAGGATTTTGGAAATGCTTTTTATTTAAAGTTTTTTTGTTCAGTATCAAAATAAAGTGCAATGACAGAGTTACATCTGTCCAGAACTCATGAGTACAGTACATGAGTGAGAGAATGCCCCTTTCACTCCCTTTGTACATTCGCACTCCGCTACTAAGTATTGATCCGTCCTAGATTGCTACGTGATAAACAAAATCAGTGACAGGGTTTACTAAATTAGCTTTTTTTTTTTGATTCACAAAGTAGAAGATTTGGGCCATTTCAACCAGTTCTGAAAAATAAAAGCTCTTAGGACGCCCTAATTTTGTTGTAAACAAAAGTGCAGTTTGCTGGGAGGACTGATGATCTAAGACAAATTCTTGTTTTGTTTATCATAAGCCAAGGTGCAAACTTTTTATAGGACCCGAATGCCTTTGCCTGACTTGGCATAATTGTATAGTAATAATTACACTCTGCTTATTGACACATGAGGTGACCTCCAGAGTAGTTAGTGGATCAGATAATAAGGGTTCTTTCTTCTCGCAGTGGGAAAAGAAGCCTTTATCAGTGAGACACCATGTTTGAAGACTGTCGCCAAGGTTTAGGCCCTGTAGTATTTTTATGAAAACATCGGGACGTGATGCACTCTGCTGTCTGCTTTCAAGGTTATTAGTTTGACATAAGTTGGAGAGTTAGCAAGTATGAAGAATAGTTTTAAATTAACGTTTATAGAAAATACATAAAGGAGCAATCTTCTGTATTAGAGCATTTTACAGTAATCTAAATCTGTCAGGATGTAATGGTTGTTCATTTATGTATTTATTATTAAACAAACATAGCAATTGGAGCTCACTTACGCATTCACCCTCTGATAAACACAGGGCCGGATTAACACAGGGGCTAATGGAACTACAGTCCCAGGTCTCCATCTGAAAATAGGCCCCACACACTGCTGATCTTTAGACCTTCCACTGCATTGCATAAGGATGAATGTCAGGGACTGACATTCTACCAAAAAGAATACTATATAATGTGGGCCCTTGATCATTTTCAGCCCTAAATCCGGCCCTGGATAAACATTTATAAAGGTAGCAAACCCTCATCCAATAAAAAAGTATAGGAAACCTGTGGATTTCAAGGGGTTGTGGAACTACAAGTTCCATCATGCTTTTTCAGGTTTCTGCAGTGCCTGGGCTTTCAAGCATTTTGGGAGTTGTAGTTTAACAACACCTGAAAGGGTAGAGAGAACTATACAAATGACAACCAGAAGAATGTTACCTAATAAATAAAAAAAAGACTTCAAAATAAAGAAGGGCCTGCATGCCAAGAACTGGACCTAGAGATCCGTTGTTCTGTTGTCGAATCGCAGTGCGACCCTAAGGTCTATACATGCAAGGGGAAACCACTCCCCTATAGCACCCACAGAACATAGGACCCTGTCTTACATTTTAAGCAGTGACCCCACAGAAGGGATTCAATGAGAACTGTATGTCAGGGCTTAACCAAGATGTATGATTTAATTACATCACCCAGCATGCTGTATTCTTCACCTACCTGAAACTTGATCCAAATTTATGGTACTCCCATATATTTTTATCAACAGGTTTATTAGGTTATTTTTAGCGCCATAAAATTTCATAGTGGTTTACATGGTGTTTTATCAGTTTGTGCACCATTGGGGGTACATTCTAAGTTCCATAACACATACACAGGTAGTCAGTTAACCTACCAGCATGTTGAAACCAGAGCAGCCAGAGGAAACCTACACAAACATGGGGAGAACATACAAACTCCAGGGCCTTGAATTACTAACCTGCAGGTTTGGAAAAGGGGAGATGTTGCATAGCAACCAATCAGATTCTAGCTCTTATTTTCGTATTACATACTAGAGAATGTCAGCTAGAATCTGATTGGTTTCTATGGGCAACAGCTCCACTTTTCCCACAGCTTAATAAATCTGGCCCCAGAAATTGAACTTATACTTGAGCCGGCATGTTGTCCACATGTTGGTCAATATTATACACATCCCTTATAATATTGTTGGAAAAGTGTATGTACTAAAGATTGTGTTAAAGAATTATTTTCCCATTGCCATCTGGACGACGGTATCACAAACTGCCTTCTACAATAAAAGGCTACTGGGCACATAACATATTGGATAATGGACCCAAGATTCTGGACACCAAAACATTTATAATAAAGTGTCCTTTTATTCATTGAAAGCTCTGGGGGTGCATTATCCTCTGAAGTGCATAACGTAGGTACACTTGCTTTTGGAAAGCGTTCTTAAGTCTCATTCAGGCCATTATTATCCAAAACCATGCTGGCCTATTCCTCATAGGACTCGTGTCCTGCTATACAAATATTCCTTGACAAATCCCTAGAATCTCTTACTGTTTACAGAGGAAATGAAACACTTTGTGTAGTTGGACAAAGATCACATGTTGTAACTAGCTAACAATAGTAATGGTCCATATTCAGCATAGCCATTAAAGGGGGAAAACGCAGAGCATTTAGATTTTCTTTAATGTTAACACACATTCTCAGCAAAGAGATGAATAAAATGTTTTAGGGGTTTTTTTTTTGTATTTATTTTTGTTGTGAATAAATAGACATTTTGTAGCTTAAAATCCTGTACACCAAAATGAGCCATGACCAATAAATGATATTTATTTAAATCTATTTTACGACCACATTTCCCTTATATTTCACAATGTTTCCCCTCCTCATATAATGATGCACAAGGCGATGCTTTCCATTTGGGCAGAGTTGGGAATGTACTAATCTGACAATGAAGAGGTAGAAACGGCTTCTTAACTTTGAGCACTGATCATTTCTTATATTCGCTGAGCAGCCAGATGTATGCAGTTTGGACATCTTGGTTTATATTAAAGTTTATATCTACTGTGCTCATGTGCAGTACATACAAATAGGCGATTTTATGTCAGTGGCTAGCGTAAAAATGCTACCGTGCTTAGGTCTGGATCCCTTTGCGTTTGTAAGTGGGGTGACATTCTCAAGTCTAGATCCGGTCCTAGGTCCCTACTGTAATGTTTATTAATGATCCCATAGTATGGGGTCCCCAGCAATGGAGAAATATAATAGGTAGCATGGTAATTACGCATTCTGAATGTGACCATACAGCGCATTTGTGCACATAGCATTGGAACGCAGTACAATCAATGCTGGATTTGGTGCTGTGACCCTCTCTCTCCGATGGCAGGGTGTGACAACCTGCCATACCTTCAGTGTGCATGTATGGTGCGCAGGGGGTGGTATTTAAATCGTACAGTAAGGGCTTGGCTAAAACCTTAAATACGATTTTCCTTTACGAACAAATACCTTACACACATGGGGGTAGATCCAGAACTACGTTTGCCGTACGTTTACTCATGTACGTATTTTGTCAAGATACGCTTTTCAAACCCTACCTTAACTTTTGCCAACGTAACCGCAGTGATCCGCACACGTACGTATGGGAAACACGTATTTACGCAGCTAAGCACGCCCACACTGTACACTTTAAATACAAACCCCCCGCCTACTTAACGTATTTCAGACGTATTTTGGACTCACCTGAAATTGGCACGCCCACACGTAAGTATTTACGTGACACATACTTGAATGGCCCATACGTTCACAAAAAACGCTACGTAACTTAGCGTATTTTCTATGGTGCACATGCGCAGTACTTACCAAAAGGCGATTTTACGTCTCCGCCACGCGTGAATTCGCTTACAAGCGTTGTTCTGGATCTGGGCCATGGTTTGTGTTTAACAGGTAAGGTAGGCGTCAGGGCATGGAAAATCCATATATGTGAGAGGAGTGTCTTACTCTCACACACACAAATTCTAGGATTGCACTTGGTGTACGTTACCTCCGCAGGGAAGACTTAACGACCACTGTGTGGACTGAGGTCTGGAACCGATGCAGTGACTCTGCGTGCAGTATGTGTAGAGGTGGTTGGGATACATTTTTTTCACACCATAAACAAGTGTTTGGAACGCTATCTGCTTAGTGTGTACGCTGTAGCCATTGTTTCTGGTCCTTGCAAAGTACACAACTAGGGCCTTATTCAGAGGCTGAAAATAAGAACTTAAAGTTACACCTGGGCAAAACCATGTTGATTTCAGGGGGAGTCAAGTTAATTTTATTCTATGCATGCAGGGAGAATGCTTTGCTTTTACTTATTGCACACAGATACCTGATCAGCTTCACTTTTAAACTGCTAATTAGACTTGAGATGCGAAACATCACCTTTTAACTATAATACTGTTGCAACAAATGAAATTTGACCCCCCTGAAATTAACATGGTTTAGCCCAGTTGTAACTTTAAGTTCTTATTTTCAGCCTCTGAATCAGGGCCCTTATCACTAAATCCAGAATTAGTAAGGACAGGCGATTTATGTACGTCACATGCGCAGTAAAAGGAATTCAGTGTCCGCACGGGCAGGCCGGCCCACTTGCTATGTGTATGAGGTGCACATGGATAGTAGGTTTTAGGTATTTATATTATACAGTAAAGGCTTGGCTGAGGCCTTATGTATTCCACATGGTCCCTTGTTTGATCACACCGGGCCACAATTAGGTAAGTCAGGGGACATACGCAAGTCTCTCTCTCTAACACTGGCGCATGGGTACACCAGATGTTCTAACTTCTAATGTACAGAACTTAGTTCTGTACCTTAGAAGTTCTAACGAGGGGGCCGACCCTTTACTTGCACATGCCTAATCCCCGCAAATTAAGGGTTGGGGGCGGGGAACACCAGTTCCGCACGGATACGCATCTGAACGGAAGCAGCTCTGCACGTAGAAGTTAGGGTAGGGTTCTGGACACATAAGTGTCCAGAACCCAGCACGAGAGAGTAGAGCGTCAGGTGCATGTGCTCCCCTTTTCCTTGTGTAGTTTCAAAACCCCCCCACACACACATAAACTGGTCCATCATTTATAATTCTAACTAAAATCTTGTACTCTGCTTTACACGAACCAAACAATCTATAGTTCAGGACCTGGTTTGTAGTTATTGGCAACAGAAGAGCGCTTAAACTGTCACCAGCATCACCAGCTCCTCTCTGTTCTGATGTCATATTTGTCTACAATGTTTACTAGCAAGTATAAAAGGAATTTGTAGCTTCTTGGATGGTTAGGAGGAAGTGTATCAGATTGTCTATCATTGCCGTATGTACATAAGAGTACTGTTCTCCTGGTCCGTATCCCAGTCATGTCACCAACAACAATTTTGTATCTGTTTCTCACTCACCATGGTCCAGATCCTGAGCTACGTACGCTAGCTAATCTATGGTAGCCGGTGACATAAAAACGCTGTCTTGTATGCATTGCGCTTGGGCACGGCATATGTTACGCCACGTAACTCTGAACGTACGTACCAGCCTCAACAGCGTAACTACGAACGGGCGTGACTTCCATACGACACCCGTAATTACGCTTCGGAGGCGGGGTGAGGCATTTAGTTCGTGCTGTATGGGTGTGCTTAGGCACTTACGTACTTGAAGCCTTTATGTACGCCCGTAGTTACGCTTTGAAAAGTTAAGGTAGGATTTGGCACGTGTAAAACCGCCAAAGTACATACGAGCGAGGGGACTGTATAGAAAATGCGCTTGCGTAAATACGCTACACGATGAAACGTAACAAGCACTTAGGTCTGGATCCGGCCCCAGTTATGTTGGGGTAATTGGTATTGGTATTTGAAATTCTAAGGGCCAGATCCAGAGCTACCCTGGGCCGCTGACCGTAATTACGGCCAGCGTAGCTCTGGTACACTCCCCCGACACTCCCTCTGTGGCCAGCGTAATTACCCACTGTTACGCCGGCTGAAGGCTACCTTAACTTCAGCCGGCGTAATAGTGGGTAATTACGCTGGCTACAGAATCGTAAGTGCCTAACCCAGCCCCCCCTTCCTAATTTCCCTCCCTGCCCCCGCCTACCTTCTGTAACTACAACGTAGCAGTACACCCCTTCATCCGTAACTACGTTGTAGCTACGGGCGCCGGATTCAGGGATGCCTGAATCATCGATTACGCCGGGCAACATCTGCCCGGTGCATGCGCAGAATGGCAAATATGCCGTTCTTACGTATACGGTGGCCATAACCCTGGATCTGCCCCTAAGTTACTGAAGAAGGATATATATAGTATTGTGAACTTATAGGTAAAATATACAAATACAATATATCCATATTTCAGACGTGGAGTAATACATTCTGTTATTAACATTATAAAGAGACACATGGTAAAAGTGAGACTCCTTAACTTATGGGGTAACATAGGTTTTGTAATAGGGGCCAGTGTGTCCTTATGTAGATATTTGTAACCTAAGGGAACCAAGGGAAGTTTTTGATTTTACTGATGTGTCTCCAGGACGCCAAAAATTAATTTGCCGAACAGTTTTCATGGGCAATAAGTGTCTGTAATATTCTCCCTCTACAGAACAGCCATTGGTTCTTCATGTCTACCTTATACTTATTTATTCCCTATTCCTACGCTCTAATTTACAAATGACACATGGCTGTTACTCTTACACTTGTTGGCATTGATCTGTTAATGATACCTGTGAAAGATAATAATGTTTAATTGTATACCTTTTGTTGTGCGAATCATATTGTTATTATTTTTTCAATATGGCTGTACCATAGTATTTAATGAAGGGATATAAAGGCGCATGCAATTAAACGGCATTGATGTGATGAAATCCTGACACCAGCTCAGGAGAGACAATTACGGAGATTTGATGGACACAGTAATAACCCTTGAAGTTAGAGGACATAGATAATTTAACAGGAGCATTAAAGTCACTATTAATCTATCTGACAAGGAACAATAATGATTATGAACTTGCAGACATGCATAGCTTTATGTAATGATAGTATATTACTCTTTGCTTGACCATTTGCTATAAACCAATTTTGTTGAACTGTAGGATAATCACAGCTTATGACAGCAGTGTGATTCAACACATACATACATTCATATATTTCCAAAGAACCTTAAATGTACTGTGATGAGTTATGCAAAAAAAAAAAACACCCAATAACTAATGGCACCTAAATGCAATACCATGATCATAACTTTACTCTTGCAATGAATGCATATTTATGGCCTTTTGAAGATTACAGAAAGCTAATAAGGAGAATGTGTATCCGTTTCTGTGATACTGTACTTCTGTCATGCTAGTTCATAAATGGATCATTTGGACCAGAGGTGCGGAGTGTAACTGCAAGCCTAGTGTTCAGCAGAGCCCTGATGGTGGAGGTGGCTTTGGCAAGTGGCAGGTTACAGCCCTCTGGAAAAGCGCACAGATGCCAAGATTCTAAACAGAATATGAGGGTTGCAGAGAGTAGCGTAGGACTGACCACTGAGATTGGATACAGTGGTGAGCAGTTGGACACTGGATGAGCAGACACAAGAGACACAGGCAGGAATCAGATAAACAGGAATACAGGAAATGGAGACCAGATAACTGGGACCGAGGATTGGAGACAGGACCTGGAACCAGAACACACGAGAGCACTCGAGGATGCAATATCAGCATGCAAGGATACCTGTTACTCTGACAGGGAAGTGATGTCAGTGAGGGGTTTAAATAGAGCTGCTGATCAGTGAGTTCCAGCAGGAGAATTAGCCTCACTTGTGAAATTATGCCTGTACAGAGCATGAGTATTAGGAAGTGCAGAGAACTAAAAGAAGGTCATGTGATCAGCAAAAGTAAACAAATGACCTAAGATGCAGTTAAAAGTACCGTGATAAAAACAACACCCTTTCTTGAAATGTGATTGGTTCACAATTGCCATATGCTCTGAGATCATTGGTAGATTGAAAGTTAACATTGACCTGAAGAAAGTTAAACTGCCAGGTTGGGGTAAAACCTATGATTTTCACTCACTTTGGATAATGGGTCTAATACTGGGTACACACTACATAAAAGTTCATCAGATGCGATGTATAGAACGATTTTAACAACAGCTGAAAGTCCACACATGAGATTTTTTTATTTCTTTTTAGAATGCTCATCTGACATTGTTCTGTTGTTGATCATGATAATTAGAAGGATTACAAAATGTAAACAATGTAATGTTCTTTGGACTGATTAAAACAATAGTGGGAGTGTACACACTAACGCAGTATTGTACAAAACACTTATTGTGTGGTTGGCGCGATAATTGGATACAATTCTGTAGTGTTTGTAGAGTTTGTTGTGGTTATTTTGTTGGTCGGTCTGTGGGGAATTCTGTGGCATGTCACAGGTGTTGTGCTAGGACTGTAACCCCTGTCCCTTTTGTTTTGAGGGTCAGTCCGAAGCAGTGCTCTCCCTCTGCCTCTGTAATTGCTTATCCGCTTGGCAAACCCCAGGGGGCTATATTTACTAAACTCCAGAAAAGGAAAAGTGGAGATATTGTCCATTGCAACCAATCAGAATCTAACCAACATTCTCTATTATGCATTAGCAACGTGAGAGCTAGAATCTGATTGGTTGCTATGGGCAACATCTCCACTTTTCCTTTTCTGCAGTTTAGTAAATCTGGCCTCATATCTCACTGGAAAACTGAGCCCGTCTGCCCAGACAAGATCACAGCAGATCCTGTTTGGTTGTCTTAGAATATTTGATTCATGGCTCTCGTATAACTAAAATCTCTAGTTTTGAACACTGGCCTTTGGACAACTGCAGTCTCTGGATCCCTGGTTAATACCTTGATTTGCTACTAGCTGAGTCCCAATATTAAAAAGAAAAAAAAAAGCAATAAACATATATCCTAGGGAACTGACTATATAGCTGTGCTACATTGGTGTAATGATAAAAAAGAGGTAATAATAAGACAATCAACAGCACTGTTGAGCCCATGAGGAAATATTTTTGTTTATTAAATTTTTTCAACTAGAGGCTCAAAATAATTTTTTTTATGGTTTAGATATTTTTGATATTTTTGTAGCCATATAACTTCAGATTTTTGTGTATTTTTTACTTTACTTTGCTGGGTAACCTGTTTCATACGACTAGAGGTTATCAAACATGGGGAATGACCCAGAAGAAAGTACGACAGAGGAATTGCGATTCCCGATAAAGTAAATCCCCTGTCCTGTAGGTTGTGTGGATGCGCACAACCTTTTTACAATTTCGTACCGGCTGGCATATGTAACATAGTTGCGTACGCCAGTGGTTACGATAAAGGGGCTGCAACCCCAAATTTCGATGGTCATATCTACGCCATAGAGGCGAAGATAGCCATGTAAATTAGGGTTTGGGCGGGGGGGGGAGCCCGTTACGAGTACATCTTCGGCCGTAAGGCTGCAGACATAGTTGTAAATTTACGTACGTGTCCAGATTTTACTACCTTAAGTGGGGAGTACAGGGAGCGTGCACTCCAGCTACGCAATCATCCGTAATGACCTCGCGCCCGAAGGTCAGGAACCCGCCCCTGGACACTATGGAGCTCCACATCTTAGATTATAGGTCAATCTAAAGAACTGTCTTTTTGGAAAAAGTGTCAAATGGTGTTTTATGATTCTTAGCATAAATAGCAAAGATTCACTGTTTTGCTATAGACTTACCAAGGATGAAATTTAATTTGATCTTTAGACTTTCAAATTGTATACAAATAGGCAACAACAAAAAAACAAATCGATCTTTAAAGCTGCATCACATATAACTCCTTATAACTGAGCACTTTTACCATACAAACTGGCTGGTCCATTGTGTGATATATTGCATTTGCCCTTATGTATTAAACCCCCTATGTCCATAGAGTATAAGCTTGCGGGCAAGGCTTCTTACCCACCCAGGCTGTCTGTTACCAGCCAGTATTGTTATAATGATTGTTAATATTGAATAGCGCTACGTAATCCAATGGCCCTGTATACAAACTTGTTACTAAATAAACATTGTTATTTCTTATTGTTGTTTGTGATCTCAGTATGACACAAAGGGCTGGATTCAGACTTAAGAAGGAGCTTGAAAATAAGAGAGGAAAGTTACTCCTCAGAAAAACCAGTTGGTTTCAGGGGGAGTCAAGGTAATTGTATTCTTTGCATGCAGGGATATATCTTTGAATTGCTTACTGCACACAGATACTGACCAGCTTTACTGTTACACTGTTATTTAGACTTGGGCCGGGAAACCCCACCCCTCAACTCAAATAATGTTTGCAACAGATGAAATATGACTCCCCTGCAATCAACATGGTTTTGCCCAGGAGTAACTTTTCTCTCTTAGGACCAGATTCACACTTAAGAAGAAAACTAAGCACGGGCCTTTCCTCTCCCTGCCTCCCCACAGCCCTGTATAATCTAAATCCCCCCTCCCACTTCTGCCTAATCACTTTAAATACCGCACGGAGACAGTCTACATGCCTAACTGGTACATAGATTGTGTAAATGACCTACTAAGCATGCATAGTATGTAATTTACTAAATATACATACAATGCAGAAGTAAGGAGAAGCTTCTTAGGTGTAAATACGGCCCTTAATTTCAAGCTCCTTCTTAAATCTGATTCAGGCCCAAAGTAACCACTTAAGTCTCATTACTACTCTTGGGGTAGACAGGGGAAAGCATAATATGGGTATGGTAATGACATATTAATGCATGTATGACATAATTAGATGCATCTCTTGCTGGTGAAATAAATAATGGTGATGATGATGATGCTCTAAATGGTTTTGGTTCATTGTTTGACTGGTCACCTCTCCTGATAATAGTACTTAATTTTCCATCAATTTAATGTTAAAAATATTTATTTAGCAAATCTCTAACACCTTTGCACAATACTTCAGGGTTGCCGACTCTCCCGGAATATCCGGGAGACTCCCGAAATTTGGGCAGGTCTTCCGGCAAAGCTCCCGCAAGCCCCACCAGCCATCAATTATTGCTGTAATACCTAGCGTTACTAGGGATGTGCGGGGCTTGATGATGTCATCAAGCCCCGCCCATCCCCCGAAACGCTGGAGATTACTGGAGTGATTATCAGGAACGGTGCTTAATGACGTGATTTGCATAAAATTGCGTCATTAAGCCCCGCCCCTTAGCAGAAATCAATGGTTTCCCTCTGGGTTCTCTAAAAAATCGGCAACCCTGCAATACTTAACTTAAAGTCCAACAAGAGTTGCCACCTTTGCACCATTATATACATGTAACAGAATTCTGTGAACACAGTATACACTCTAATAACCGCAGATATCCTACTCACACTATAAAAATACACTGTGTGGCTACAGCTGCACCCACAGGCGTTACACCCAGTTGCACAGTATGAGCGATATAAAATGATTTGAGCCAATCACATTCACATTCATGTCCCCATGATTCATACTTGCGAGGCTTCCTATTGTTTTTGAAACTTGTCCTTTTTCCTGTGCATAATAATGTATGCCAATATATTTGTCCTAAACACTGATAGAAAAATAAAATGGAAATATTGACACTGCCCGAATACAAGCGAGGGTTTATGCAGTGCTATTTCTGGATGTGTTGTTGGGAGTGTTTGCATCTGGTAAATAGTGGACTCTTTTCCTTGTGTTAGTCTTTTGCTTTCAGGGTCTAGAAATCTGTCTAAAGCTGGTGCTTTAGTGCAAGATGTTTGAGCTGACAGTAAATTGTGATCCCTTATTTTGAGGTGGCATAAATTGTCTTTTTACAGAATATCCATTTGTACACCAATATTTGACTGGGGCTGTTTCAGACTTGGGAGTAAAAGCTGTATTTAAAATTGATTTTGTTTCAGTTGAGCTATAAAACCTCACTTCTCCACTCAACTAAGTTTAATAATAAAGCTGCTTAGTATTTGTGTGTAATAAGCAAAACTGGCCAATATGAATCCACCCGCACCCTCACCACTCAAATCACAGTATCGTATAAACCCTTTTTTTTGCAGGTTAAAAAAATAAAATACATATTAAAAAATAAATAACTACTCTGCTTGGGCTGGATCCAGACTTAAGCAAGTGATTGAAATTAGTTACTCCTGGGCTAAACCATGTTGATTTCAGGGGGAGTCAAGTTAATTGTATTCTTTGCATGCAGGGATATATCTTTGAATTGCTTACTGCACACAGATACTGACCAGCTTTACTATCACACTGTTATTTAGACTTGGGATAGGAAAGATCACCTCTCAACTCTAATACTGTTTGCAACTGATGAAATATGACTCCCCTGCAACCAACATGGTTTAGCCCAGGAGTAACTTTCCTCTCCTAATTTCAAGCTCCTTAAGTCTGGATCCAGCCCAAGGAATGGAGGGGTGAGGGTAAGAATCAGGCTATGGGGAAGAGGGGTAGGGGTATTAGAAGGGGAGGGTTAGGGTTAGGATTATGGAGAAGGTTGGGGATAGAATCCTTAATTACCTTTCAGAGCACCCAGGGT
The DNA here is from genome assembly GCA_011038615.1 of Limnodynastes dumerilii. NCBI lineage: Eukaryota > Metazoa > Chordata > Amphibia > Anura > Limnodynastidae > Limnodynastes > Limnodynastes dumerilii. Next base: position 75,708 of record WWET01001223.1, read on the forward strand.
TGATTGCTTTGCCGTATCGAGATATGGCAGCTCTCGACGGGGACCCACACCCCTGTCAGCCATGCTATATCCATATAAGGGATGAAGGACCAGCTATTAAACTATGTGCAGATAAGCATTGGTGGCTAACGTATGAAATTTGCTATGCTAAATTCTGCACGTGGGAGAACAGGGCTCGTCTACATGTAGCAGGGATTTATGTTTCCTGGACGCTACTTTATGAATACAGAATCGTACATAGGGGCTTAGCCAAGACCTTACTGTACGATTAGTATACCTATAATCCTGTACGCATGATATGTGGGCACCCCCCATTGCAGAGGTTGAATTCTGTACAGGGCACAGTGGGCTGTGTTTCGAGGCAGATTTACATGCTGACAGGCGAATTTTGCGCATAACGTACATAAGTCGTCTGACGTTACTAGTTCAGGATTTGTTTGAACACATTTTAACACTAACTGCGCCCCCTCCGTTTACATTGTTGTTTGCAATGTTCTGCTATCACTGGTATTAACCAGACATGTCACAAAGGTGTGTTGAGAGTAAGTTAGCAGAGAGCTGGCTGCACGGTGCCTGATGTTGCTGGATGTGCACCTAGGGGGCGCTAGACACGGGGCATGGCATGTAGATGATGCTGTCACCATCTCCCTGAAATTATTTATCACCAGTTTTAAACTTGTGCTGCTTATATATGAACCAAACTCTCTGTTAGGGTTAAGATGTATTTACAAATCAATGTTCCACATACTAGAACATTGGTTATTGATAGAGTAACATTACCAGGTTGTCCTCGCTGATGACCTATTTTCAGTAGTAGTGTATATGTAATATATAGAAAACTAAGACCAAATCTCATCCACAAAAGCACAATATTATGTTAATCCAAGCTGACACATTTCTATTTGTGGATATTCTTCTAATTATTTACTTTTACTGCCTGACAATAGCTGCCTCCTGGCACAGTGGATTCGCTGCTCTTTAATTAATGGCTCTGGGGCTCCGCATGGCTCGTCAAACATTTCCGGTGATACCGTGGTTCTCCCTGGGTCGATGCAATGTCTAGGACTACTTGCTTTAATGTGCAGTATACGGGGAAAAGGTTTTGCCCATGATTCTGGCATAATGCCAGTGTTTCTGCTTAGATGCACAATTATAGACATCACTGTCAGGGCAACGTATAGTGCTCAGATACTGTATGGGTAGTATATAGATCATTGTCATGGAAATCCTGCATGATTAAAATATTGATGATGGTGATTATTTTTATATAGCGCCACCTACTGGATATTAGAAGACATTACAGAACCGGAATGTGTATGTAATATTGTGTGTTGTAATGATAGGTTTTCTTTTTAATGCTGCAAATATGTGTCATGATTTTTACGATCATCTGTTTAGAGATAATATTCATGAATGTTAATGAGAATCTGAGCTAACTTTTATAGTGACAAGAACATGTTCAATGTGCACCTTGAAGAACCCTTGGGCATTATTAAATGGCCCCCTTTCAGTGCTTATTGTCACAGGGACTCCCTGTTGCGCGATCGTACCTACGGACTCCCGCATGCGCATAACGCATGCGTGGGTCTGGATCTGCCCCAAAGTTCGGTTTATTGACGCTTAAGTATTTCTTCCAAACTGCAAGTTACTTTTTTGGTCTTGTACTAAATGGCTTTTGTATTAGAAATATAGAAAGTCACGGCAGATAAGAGCCACATGGCCCATCTAGTCTACCCATTTGTTTATTTAAACCTATACTGATCCTAGACCCTATTTACCCTCATCTTGTGATGAGATAGGTAGGGACATGCCCTCTCCTGGGTAGACTAAGGCACTATTTTTTAATAATACTCTCAGATAGGCAGAGCCGGATTTAACATTCACGGGGCCCTTGGCAAGAAGCCGGTTTGGGGCCCCCCAAGGGGGCCTGCATGTCAGAAATGACAGCTCTCGTCTGATGAGTCCGCAAGGATGATTAACAGTGCTGGATCCTGGGCAGCCCCAGGCAGATGCCTAGGTTGCCTTGTGGGTAATCCGGCTCTGCAGATAGGGTATAAGTAGGCTAAAGCTGGGCACACACCTACGGTAACTTTTCACTTAAGATTCAACATCTTTGCAAGCCAGTTGTACCTATTTTAGCTTCGACCTGCATAAAATCCCCCGTACATGCTGCTCTATTGTCCTGTGGATCTTTTAGAAACTGTTTCCATAAATCTCTTCTGCAAGGATATGCGTGCCACTGTGCAAAAATATATATGGGAATCGTAGCAGTGAAGATTGGGTGTCGGTACACACTGAAGTTTTCTACACACAGCGGGACATTGTTGATTGCAAAAATTAGATCCCACGATTCAATGCTGCTTCAGATGATTCTGTAGCATCGTGGGACATTCATACTGGTAAGATGTTGCAACTATCTGACGGTTGCTGTGTGTACCCAACTTTAGTTTTATTTTCTAAAAGTCCAACATATTTAAAAAGCAGAAAAGAAAGAGAATAAATCAGGAATAGCTTTATACTCACCTTTCGGCGCAACGTCCTCGGCCTGCCGGGGATCGATTGCTTTGCTGCCAATTCATTTCTTAGCCAGTTCGGAACTAGCTGGGAGAGAACGCCCTTTCTCAGCGGTGACAAACATCCCTAGATGACATGTACAGTTCTGACTGATCACAAAGAAGCAAACAGTTGCCAAAGCGTTTATCATACCACAACTATGCTGTCTCTCTGTGAAAGCCTCCAGCCAGTTCCCCAGAAAGTGCAGGCTTGTATCCTGAACCATTATTTTATTGACTAGCGGTGTCTGAAATTTGACCTCAGGGTTGGTAGACACTAAGGGCCTGATCCAGACCTACGCCCGCGAGCGTAGCGTATGATCGCCCGGGCGTATAAACTTTCACACCCATGACACTCCCATTGATTGTACCGACTTACGGCGGCTGAACCCTACCCAAACCTTTTCAAGCGTCCATGCGAATTTTCGTACCGATACGCTGGTCGTACGGGGCTTAGCACGCCCATACTGTACAATTTAAATGGCTATCCCCGCCTCTGTGTAGTAACTCGAGCATCCGGACTATCGTCACACAAAACGCACGCCCCTTGGGAGAAAAATACGCTTAAAATACGCTCGCTGTACGCTCATGTCCTTCGGACGACCGGAAGTTGTCATACTGCACATGCGCAGTGCGTTTTTTCGCCCGGTTTTACGCTCCCGACCGGCGTACGCTCGGTCGCGGGCGTACTTCTGGATCGGGCCCTATGGCCCTGATCCAAACCTAAGAAACTCCGGCTTCTTAGGTGCGTCATGTGGCAACTGCATGCGCAGTAGTACATTTACACAATCTACATACCAGTTTACAGTTGGCATGATCTCCCTGTGTCTGCATGGGTTTCCTCTGGGTGCTTCAGTTTCCACCCACATGCCAAAAACATGCTAGGTTAATTGGCTGCTGCATAAATTAACCCTAATGTTTGTGTGTGTTTGCATATGTTAGGGTCCTTAGTATTTAGCTCCAATGGGGCAAGCACTGATGTGAATGTGAAATATTCCCTGTAAAGCGCAACGTAATTTGATAGCACTATATAAAACCCTTCCAATAAATAAATATAGAATTCAGATATTCAATAGAATGTTTTATATATTTCATATACATACTGAAAAATGCACTATACTGTTGTATGAACGTGTTAAAATCTATATTAAAGAAAGCAGCAATTGGTAGAAAATCTTAAACTTTGAAGTCTTCACTTTATATTTGACCCATATTTAAATGTCCTTTGCACATTTTTCATTGGCTTCTTATCTGATGATCTGTGGTACTGCCAAGACAGCGAGAGCCGTGATTCATTAGAAGTGTTTTATGTGCAGGACAAACAAAGAGCAGCGGACAATCTTTCCTGGGCTGTAATGCAATGCGCATTGACGTGCGAGTTTATACATTTAGCAAATATAACATCGTGTTACTGCTAAAAAAAAATGTAAAATAAATTTAACTTTTTATTATATCTCTGGAATGAATAAAAACGCACAATTTTGCTTAGCAGTAAGTAGTAACATTAAGGGCTAATGTTTACATTAAGGGTTTATTTTTATTATGTTAGATTATGCTTTTTTAATTTTTTATTTGTGATAGAGGCAGATATTCACATTTAGCGCACTGTGAAAGTAATGCTAGGAGATGCATTGTAAAAGAAGAGGACAGGTCTTAGGTGACTCGGTCTTAGGTGACGTCTACCCTGACATTGGGATTGAAAGCAACTAAATGCATTTAAATGAAGGATGAATCTCTGATGCAAATAAGATCTTTTAAAAAGCAACGTGCTGCAATGGGCCAGATTTACTAAGCTGCGGGTTTGAAAAAGTGGAGATGTTGCCCATGGCAACCAATCAGATTCTAGCTCTCACTTTTCTATTACAGACTAGAGAATGTCAGCTGGAATCTGATTGGTTGCTAAGGGGCAACATCTCCACTTCTCCAAACCCGCAGCTTAACAAATCTGGCCCAGTGAGTGTGTCATTTTATTATTTATTCCAACAAAAATCTATATAAAATATATGTAATAAAATGCATTGGTGTATCACAGGCAATATGGTACAGAATAGTGAAAAGAACACATAGAAACACACTCTGTAGTAATAGGTTCCAGGGGCCATTTCCAGAACTCTAACACTACTGGAGTTGGAGCTCGATGCCGAATGACCATGCAGTCCTATCTCTCGTGTGTGTGAGGGGTGAGCAATTCCTTTGCACGCACATCATTAAAAACATGCCCTTACTGTAAACTTTAAATACCTCCACACTCCCACCCAGTTAGCACGCTGTACGCTTATCACGCCACCGTCGGAAAGACCTCAAGTGCATTAAACTACCCATGTGTGATGCATGGCCCCATGCTAACCCAAACACCTAGAACCTTTACTCTAACGAATAAAACTCAGAGACTTGCATTGGGTCAAGTGATTTATTAACTTTAAACTTTGAAATATGGGCAATTTTATGATCACACTAGGATCTTACCAAACTAAATTAACTAAGGAAGCAGGTGCAAATAAAAACATTTGTTGTACATAAAACAAGCACAAACCGTAATTGCAGTTATCAACCTTGATGGCATGTACGCTATTATTTGTAGCCAAGTGAGCCTGTCCGCTGAAAACGGGCCCCAAGTGGGACCGTCCGCTGAAAAACGGGCCACTAAATCCACCCGGCAAATTCAAGCGCTTACCCCCCTGGGACAAATTCAACAGTTGGGGATCGCTGCATACGCGCCTAGTCTATCCCTAATATAACAACCTAACAGAACACTAGGGTAGACTAAGGATGGACCTGCTTACTGCCCCAACCTCAAACCCAATACAAACCTGGGTGGGCACGGGCGGATGAATCAGGAAGAGAAGTGCTGCTGAGTCACCACATCCTGTCCCTCCCCTCAAGACCTCTACCCATGTGATAGAAATCCACCAATCCACCTTCAGGTGAGTGATTCAGCATGAAACCAGGCACACACAGGGAGTTTAACATTACTCACATTAAATTCATAACCCTCCGTTACCCAAGTCTGGTCATTCAATGTTCCCGATCCTTGGTGTAAGTCTGTTGTGCACGTATGGGCTTCCAAAGAGCCCTACATTCAGTGAGCTTCATCCTTCCCAATAATCTGGTTGCGTTTGTTTTGTCCAGTTGTAAAAGGCAGTATAAGACCTCATTGTTATCATGCTGTTGACTTATACAGCCAAATAAACTCATCTGTTTTGTGTTGATGTGGTGTTCTGCTCAATGGGCCCCCTTCTCCTTCGGACCCCGTAGCAGCTGCACCCCTTGCAACCTCTATAGTTCCACGTCTGGGTCCCAGCATGAGCATGAGCATAGCATAGAAACTTATACTAAATCATGCTGGGATAGCTGTTCTATAGTGTAGCAAATCACTGATTACAACGGATGCACCAAAGTGTCTTGCTCCGTCCTAGACTGTGAATTGTAACTAGAGGATTGATAGGCCAACCGTATCAATAAGATCCTCGACATATACTCTTGGGAGGCAGTGAGCTGTGCACTTATAGTTTACCTGTGACAGAGTTCCACCTACAGTTAACACTGTCACACAGTGGGAGATAAAAGCATCGACCACACTTTTTCCCTGCCTGTTGCTTGCTACCGAGATGCTGCCAACAGAGTAGTTATAGACACAACACAACCGTGTCAGGAGAAAAGCCTATAAACACAGATGGGTTAAATCACACCTGTAAATCTGCAACCATTCTGATGTTTTAGTGAAAAGCAGAGCATTTGGAGGTGATTTACTTATCTTATGCATTATATTTCCTTAAAATGACCTACTTATTAATAATGCCTCCGATTATTAAACCTGTACAAGCTGCGTTATTAAAATTCCTGAAGGTATCATTTAATTGCAGTGACACAAGTAGGTTTCATTGAATACAGCTTATTAGTGATGACCGGGCTTAATTTGAGTGGAAGGGCTTTTCAAACATACAGGTTTATGGTGCTATCCTGTAGTGACCCTGGCAGAAGAGCTCCTGTCTAAATGATCACTGCGTGGATGAGCATATGGCATTCTGTCCGTGACCGGCGTCACCGTGTACACAGTCTTGTAATGATGTCTTCATAATGGCCAATAGTAGGAATGACAGAACAGTTACTGCATTTAAGTAGTAGACACCGTAATTATCCTTAACATTAAATATTTAAATGTCTCATGTTATTGATTTAGCAAATCTTTATTACCCTTTTTTTTTCCCGGGGCTTTTTGTTCAGCTTATTTAAGATCACAATGTGATTAAAGATAAAAATGGATTGCCTGAGAACTCATTAAGTTTCCGATAAAGCTTATTAAAAGCGCTGTGCACCTTAACATCACATGGCATGAAACTCTGCGGATTAGCGATTGCGGTTATGTAGAGAAATTTAAATACCTTTTAACAAGAACTATTTTCAGCTTTAGGTCAGAACTTTCAGAGATGAGCAAAATTAAGTAGGAACAAGTTTTAAGTGTATAGGAGGACGCCATTATCCTGTATAGTAGTACGCCATTATCCTGTATAGGAGGACGCCAGTATCCTGTATAGTAGTACGCCAGTGTCCAGTATCCTGTATAGTAGTACGCCAGTATCCTGTATAGTAGTACGCCAGTGTCCAGTATCCTGTATAGGAGGACGCCAGTATCCTGTATAGGAGGACGCCAGTATCCTGTATAGTAGTATGCCAGTGTCCTGTATAGGAGGACGCCAGTATCCTGTATAGTAGTATGCCAGTGTCCTGTATAGGAGGACGCCAGTGTCCTGTATAGGAGGACGCCAGTGTCCTGTATAGGAGGACGCCAGTGTCCTGTATAGGAGGACGCCAGTGTCCTGTATAGGAGGACGCCAGTGTCCTGTATAGGAGGACGCCAGTGTCCTGTATAGGAGGACGCCAGTGTCCTGTATAGGAGGACGCCAGTGTCCTGTATAGGAGGACGCCAGTGTCCTGTATAGGAGGACGCCAGTGTCCTGTATAGGAGGACGCCAGTGTCCTGTATAGGAGGACGCCAGTGTCCTGTATAGGAGGACGCCAGTGTCCTGTATAGGAGGACGCCAGTGTCCTGTATAGGAGGACGCCAGTGTCCTGTATAGGAGGACGCCAGTGTCCTGTATAGGAGGACGCCAGTGTCCTGTATAGGAGGACGCCAGTGTCCTGTATAGGAGGACGCCAGTGTCCTGTATAGGAGGACGCCAGTGTCCTGTATAGGAGGACGCCAGTGTCCTGTATAGGAGGACGCCAGTGTCCTGTATAGGAGGACGCCAGTGTCCTGTATAGGAGGACGCCAGTGTCCTGTATAGGAGGACGCCAGTGTCCTGTATAGGAGGACGCCAGTGTCCTGTATAGGAGGACGCCAGTGTCCTGTATAGGAGGACGCCAGTGTCCTGTATAGGAGGACGCCAGTGTCCTGTATAGGAGGACGCCAGTGTCCTGTATAGGAGGACGCCAGTGTCCTGTATAGGAGGACGCCAGTGTCCTGTATAGGAGGACGCCAGTGTCCTGTATAGGAGGACGCCAGTGTCCTGTATAGGAGGACGCCAGTGTCCTGTATAGGAGGACGCCAGTGTCCTGTATAGGAGGACGCCAGTGTCCTGTATAGGAGGACGCCAGTGTCCTGTATAGGAGGACGCCAGTGTCCTGTATAGGAGGACGCCAGTGTCCTGTATAGGAGGACGCCAGTGTCCTGTATAGGAGGACGCCAGTGTCCTGTATAGGAGGACGCCAGTGTCCTGTATAGGAGGACGCCAGTGTCCTGTATAGGAGGACGCCAGTGTCCTGTATAGGAGGACGCCAGTGTCCTGTATAGGAGGACGCCAGTGTCCTGTATAGGAGGACGCCAGTGTCCTGTATAGGAGGACGCCAGTGTCCTGTATAGGAGGACGCCAGTGTCCTGTATAGGAGGACGCCAGTGTCCTGTATAGGAGGACGCCAGTGTCCTGTATAGGAGGACGCCAGTGTCCTGTATAGGAGGACGCCAGTGTCCTGTATAGGAGGACGCCAGTGTCCTGTATAGGAGGACGCCAGTGTCCTGTATAGGAGGACGCCAGTGTCCTGTATAGGAGGACGCCAGTGTCCTGTATAGGAGGACGCCAGTGTCCTGTATAGGAGGACGCCAGTGTCCTGTATAGGAGGACGCCAGTGTCCTGTATAGGAGGACGCCAGTGTCCTGTATAGGAGGACGCCAGTGTCCTGTATAGGAGGACGCCAGTGTCCTGTATAGGAGGACGCCAGTGTCCTGTATAGGAGGACGCCAGTGTCCTGTATAGGAGGACGCCAGTGTCCTGTATAGGAGGACGCCAGTGTCCTGTATAGGAGGACGCCAGTGTCCTGTATAGGAGGACGCCAGTGTCCTGTATAGGAGGACGCCAGTGTCCTGTATAGGAGGACGCCAGTGTCCTGTATAGGAGGACGCCAGTGTCCTGTATAGGAGGACGCCAGTGTCCTGTATAGGAGGACGCCAGTGTCCTGTATAGGAGGACGCCAGTGTCCTGTATAGGAGGACGCCAGTGTCCTGTATAGGAGGACGCCAGTGTCCTGTATAGGAGGACGCCAGTGTCCTGTATAGGAGGACGCCAGTGTCCTGTATAGGAGGACGCCAGTGTCCTGTATAGGAGGACGCCAGTGTCCTGTATAGGAGGACGCCAGTGTCCTGTATAGGAGGACGCCAGTGTCCTGTATAGGAGGACGCCAGTGTCCTGTATAGGAGGACGCCAGTGTCCTGTATAGGAGGACGCCAGTGTCCTGTATAGGAGGACGCCAGTGTCCTGTATAGGAGGACGCCAGTGTCCTGTATAGGAGGACGCCAGTGTCCTGTATAGGAGGACGCCAGTGTCCTGTATAGGAGGACGCCAGTGTCCTGTATAGGAGGACGCCAGTGTCCTGTATAGGAGGACGCCAGTGTCCTGTATAGGAGGACGCCAGTGTCCTGTATAGGAGGACGCCAGTGTCCTGTATAGGAGGACGCCAGTGTCCTGTATAGGAGGACGCCAGTGTCCTGTATAGGAGGACGCCAGTGTCCTGTATAGGAGGACGCCAGTGTCCTGTATAGGAGGACGCCAGTGTCCTGTATAGGAGGACGCCAGTGTCCTGTATAGGAGGACGCCAGTGTCCTGTATAGGAGGACGCCAGTGTCCTGTATAGGAGGACGCCAGTGTCCTGTATAGGAGGACGCCAGTGTCCTGTATAGGAGGACGCCAGTGTCCTGTATAGGAGGACGCCAGTGTCCTGTATAGGAGGACGCCAGTGTCCTGTATAGGAGGACGCCAGTGTCCTGTATAGGAGGACGCCAGTGTCCTGTATAGGAGGACGCCAGTGTCCTGTATAGGAGGACGCCAGTGTCCTGTATAGGAGGACGCCAGTGTCCTGTATAGGAGGACGCCAGTGTCCTGTATAGGAGGACGCCAGTGTCCTGTATAGGAGGACGCCAGTGTCCTGTATAGGAGGACGCCAGTGTCCTGTATAGGAGGACGCCAGTGTCCTGTATAGGAGGACGCCAGTGTCCTGTATAGGAGGACGCCAGTGTCCTGTATAGGAGGACGCCAGTGTCCTGTATAGGAGGACGCCAGTGTCCTGTATAGGAGGACGCCAGTGTCCTGTATAGGAGGACGCCAGTGTCCTGTATAGGAGGACGCCAGTGTCCTGTATAGGAGGACGCCAGTGTCCTGTATAGGAGGACGCCAGTGTCCTGTATAGGAGGACGCCAGTGTCCTGTATAGGAGGACGCCAGTGTCCTGTATAGGAGGACGCCAGTGTCCTGTATAGGAGGACGCCAGTGTCCTGTATAGGAGGACGCCAGTGTCCTGTATAGGAGGACGCCAGTGTCCTGTATAGGAGGACGCCAGTGTCCTGTATAGGAGGACGCCAGTGTCCTGTATAGGAGGACGCCAGTGTCCTGTATAGGAGGACGCCAGTGTCCTGTATAGGAGGACGCCAGTGTCCTGTATAGGAGGACGCCAGTGTCCTGTATAGGAGGACGCCAGTGTCCTGTATAGGAGGACGCCAGTGTCCTGTATAGGAGGACGCCAGTGTCCTGTATAGGAGGACGCCAGTGTCCTGTATAGGAGGACGCCAGTGTCCTGTATAGGAGGACGCCAGTGTCCTGTATAGGAGGACGCCAGTGTCCTGTATAGGAGGACGCCAGTGTCCTGTATAGGAGGACGCCAGTGTCCTGTATAGGAGGACGCCAGTGTCCTGTATAGGAGGACGCCAGTGTCCTGTATAGGAGGACGCCAGTGTCCTGTATAGGAGGACGCCAGTGTCCTGTATAGGAGGACGCCAGTGTCCTGTATAGGAGGACGCCAGTGTCCTGTATAGGAGGACGCCAGTGTCCTGTATAGGAGGACGCCAGTGTCCTGTATAGGAGGACGCCAGTGTCCTGTATAGGAGGACGCCAGTGTCCTGTATAGGAGGACGCCAGTGTCCTGTATAGGAGGACGCCAGTGTCCTGTATAGGAGGACGCCAGTGTCCTGTATAGGAGGACGCCAGTGTCCTGTATAGATAGTAGTACGCCAGTATCTTGTATAAGAGGAAGCCAGTATCCTGTATAGTAGTACGCCAGTATCTTGTATAGGAGGACGCCAGTATCCTGTATAGTAGTACGCCAGTATCTTGTATAGGAGTACGCCAGTGTCCTGTATAGGAGGACGCCAGTATCCTGTATAGTAGTGCGCCAGTATCCTGTATAGTAGTACGCCAGTATCCTGTATAGTAGTACGCCAGTATCATGTATAGGAGGACGCCAGTATCCTGTATAGGAGTACGCCAGTATCCTGTATAGGAGTACGCCAGTGTCCTGTATAGGAGTACGCCAGTGTCCTGTATAGGAGTACGCCAGTGTCCTGTATAGCAGTACACCAGTATCCTGTAGTGGAGTACGCCATTGTCCTGTATAGGAAGAGGCAGCTCGGTGGCTCAGTGAGTCTCACAGCGCTGAGGTCATGAGTTTGATTCCGGGATTAGGCCTTATCTGTGTGTAGTTTGTATGTTCTGCCTGTGTCTGTGTGGGTCTCCTCCGGGTTCTCCGGTTTCCTCCCACACGCCAACCCCCCCCCCCCTATTGTAGGTTACTTGGCTGCTGATTAAATTAACCCTATAGTTTATGCTTATGGGACCTCAGTATGTAGTTTCAATAGGGGCAGGGGATGTCTAATGTTCTCTGTGGAGCACTGCGGATAATTTGTGGCGCTATATATAATTTTTTTATTTTACCTATTCTCTCAAAAATGCGCCTAATACCAACTCTTTATTTACAGTAAATTTGCCATTTTCTGGCACAAGGATTTGATGTTGAATTTGATATTGGAAATAGCAGTGCTGCTTGTTGTCTCTTTAAGTGGTAATTACAGCTATGACATTAGCACTAGGCTGAGCAACTGAGCACGTGCGCTAAGATCCCACTCTATATAAAGAGCTGCGCTGAGGTCCAGACTAAGGACGGGACATGGAAAGAAAACATCGGTAGTAACACTGGGCCGTATTCACAACTAGGAAGCTTCGGCTTATTAGGTGCGTAGGTTTGAGAAATGACCTACTATGCATGCGTGTCATTTACGCAATCTACGCACCAATCATGTATGTAGATTGTGTCCTAGCGGTCTTTAAAGAGTAGTTTAGTTAGAAAGAGGCGGCCTATACCGTCCCGGGGAGTGTTTAGGAAGAAGTGGGAGGGGGAAGGGATGTAGATTAGCCGGGGAGGACGGGAGAGGCATTGCCCGTGTGCAGGGTAAGATAAGGTAGTCCTATGCCACAAGGTACTTAAAAATGGGGGAGTGTGTTATGGGCTGTGCCATTGAGTTAGGTGCGGTTCTGTCCGCACCTAACTCACTCTTATGTGAGTTAACATTGGTCACAATACATTGTTTAGTCCTAAACATTGGTTCTGTGACCGATTTTTAATAGATGTTTTCTGGATACTTAAACATATATTACACTTATATACTTCTGAAATTATCCTGATTAGTAAAACACGCTTTTGGGATAAATCAAACTTGTTATTGAAGAAAGGTAAAATTTTAGTTGCGCCAGTACTAAAAGGCAGGAATGTTGAACTTTTAAAAGAAAACTATACACCGTACAACATACATTGAAACTGGGAGTTTTTGTTTTTTTTGCAATTATAGTATACCACTGAGGTAGACCTAACACAGGGGGAAAAAAACATCGACCAGGAGAGGAGAATATAAGAGTTATCTGGATATGTGAGGAGAGAGGTTGTGGCCAGTTGACACTTTTACTATGGGGCCTACAATATATCAACAACATTAGAAAGATTACATGTTTTCTAATGCTTTACAGTAATATTTGTCCTAGACAGTCATTCAGTAGGGCCATTTCATCAGGTCTGCAGCTATCATTCATTATATAGTGCATACCCTCCAACTGTACCTATTTAGCAGGTACAGTGCCGGTTTTTAATGGTCTGTACCGGCTAAAAGGGCTCCTGTACCGGATTCTGACCCCAGCTGTTCTCTCCCCCCTATACTCCTTTTCCAGCCCTTCTGCATCTGATCACTATAGTAGAGCTGCAGGGAGAGACTCCTACAGCTCTGTTATAGTGACAAGACCCTCTCCTGTGAGTGCTTAGCACATATGATAAGATTTTACACCTTATCATACATGGAAATGAGAGCAGATTAAAGCCCCGCCCATTCACAGGACTAGCCATGCCCCTAAGTGTACCGATTTTCTATTATAAAATGTTGGAGGGTATGTATAGTGGCATAAAAATACTTTAGACAACATATATATACCATTGATTTGGTTAAGGTAGCTTTTTTTTTTTTTAACATCAACAAATTAAGGTACAGAAAAAAATAGGGAAGGTAAGGGGACAGAGGTACGCTACAGTTACTGAACTTACAGCTATAAGTGTCCTTTTCATTCCCACAAGTACTTTCTTAATGACTTTGGTTCCCTCTGGTGGACACTTTGTATTAGAGCGCCCTAAATCTCTGTTACTTATTTTTAAGACCGAAAGTTTGACTCCCTGAAGTCCTAGCTTATCCTGTTGCATAAATGTTGCACTAAAACACACCAGCTAATCAGCAAATACTCTTTATACAGTTTGCATGTTAAACTTGAGAACAAGAACCTGACTTGTTACAAGGCAGCATACATTTTTATTTCATATGTTCAGTATATTACAAATACTTATTTAATGGAATAAAGGTAGCAAAACAAACTGAAGCGTGAAAACTACAATCATTAGTCTTTATGATTTATTTGATGTCTTTTTATCTCTTTTAGGACCTAATGATTTTCTTGTGTGGCAATTAATCTTCACTGATATAATACAATCCAGCGATCTTAGATTTGTCTGATTACAATTTAAATGTTGTTTAAATAAAAATAAATTTTAATATCAGTGCAGCATATGTTTGATATATATTCCGAAGGCCCGATATTGAATTTCCATCTCTCTTGAGTACAATTATTGCTGCAAGACTGGTAAATTGCTAATAACACTCAGCTAGATCCTCTATATTACTGACAAGAGGCTTCTTAACCAGTCATTTTTCCTGTATTTACAGTAATATAAATCATACCTTAATTTAACACCTATTTTTATTGGCAACTTAATTCTAGACATTGATATTCAGGGTTTTATTGAAAGCGCTTCTTGGCAAGGTTAGTGTTGCCAGTGTAATGCAATTAATCCACTGTATAAAAAAAGGGTTGTGCAGGTATCTGACATGAATTACCATTGCTTGTTGGCTACAGGCTTCATATACAGTAGTCTCTGCCCTCTTTGCTGAATGTGGAATTGGAACATGTATCAATGTATAAATATATCAGGGTTGCTGACTTTTAAAAGCTTCCCTCTAGGACATCCCTAGATGCATGCAGGGGGCGGGGATTAACAGCGCAATTTATGCAACTTGCGTCATTAAGCTCCACCCTTTGACTATCAATTACCCCTTTCGTGGTTTCATAGGGATAGGGCGAATGTCTCCGAACATTCCGGGACAGTTGGCAACTATGAAATATATTTTATAGTACAATTTAGTGTTCTTGAACTTTGCCTAGTTGTTGTGATGGCAAGTCCGTAGCTAGGGGTCACGCTGCCACTCTGGAAGACTTATCACTGTGTGTCCTTAATGATTTTAGAACCAGGAACCAATGTGACCCAGTAGTGTGGATTGGTAGACGAGGAATGTCCTCTTTGTACCCTCTGGGCCTGGTTGTCTCACAGTAAGTGATGCACAACTCCCTATCTACTACCATATTTATGTACCTGTTCCCCAGAACAGCTCTCCTGTTAGCCTAATTATTAAGCAATAAGCTTCTAACCATAGAATAGTTTGGGTGTAAATATAGCGCCAAGTCCCAGTGGAGCAAGGTAAGGTCTTGATAAATCGCAAAGATAACCAAGAGCAGGAAAGGAGGAATCAGACTCACCTCCCGGCCGATTTGCCATAGATACAGAATACAAAATATCCCCTTTTCTTCCCTCCTCACATTAGTGTTGTTCTGCCGACAGAGCAGAGCTGCTTATATTTTCCTGACTGGTCCTGTCAGAGGACTAAACCTGTCTTATGGAGTCCGTTCCTTTCTCTTCCTCTTCTTCCTCATTTTAACCTCTTAGGGGAGGTCTTTTTGATTAAATATATCATATATAGTCATATGTAGACAAATGGCCATAGGCCTAGGCGCACTCCATTTGAATCCAACAAGTAAGCAATAATATTTATAGGGTGCTCGACTGTAATGTAAATAATCATAAACTAGTCTCTCACAGACAGTCACCAATTGTTTTATATGAAAAATCTTCAATTTTTATTAACCACAGAGGAACATCACACCTCACTCCCTCCAAAGTGCAAAACGTGAAAAAGTGCAACATGCATTAAAAACATCAATGATGGCAACGGCAAGGCATCTTATATATGGTAGACTCCAGTTAATGTTTTCAAAATAGGGATAACTGACAATCTCCAAGGGTGCACAAAGTCACTAAGGTTTGGTAGTATCCACAATGTTGAAATCTGGTAATTGTAGAACATCTAATAATAAATATAGCTCCAAAGTAATAATCACATCAGATGGTTCAATGGAAATAGTAATGTCCACAAATCTACTAACTGATTCTTATGAAGCATCTATAATGCAGCTCCAGCACTAACCTGAACGTAGGGACGCTGGAGGACGTCCCCTCCAGCGTCCCTACGGCACTGCTACGGACGCCCGATCCAGGATTGGGGGTTGCCGTAGCAACGCCTGGCAACATCTGCCCGGCGCATGCGCAGATCGACTGAAAAGCCGATCTTACGCCCACCATTCTAGCGACGGCGGGCGTACCTCTGGATCAGGCCCAAAGTCACTAAGGTTTGGTAGTATCCACAATGTTGAAAGCTGGTAATTGTAGAACATCTAATAATAAATATAGCTCCAAAGTAATAATCACATCAGATGGTTCAATGGAAATAGTAATGTCCACAAATCTACTAACTGATTCTTATGAAGCATCTATAATGCAGCTCCAGAAGGTCCATAGAGTGGAACAGTGAATATCAATATCACAACAAGTGGTCCAATAATGGATCCTAATAAACAAAAGTCACTGTATTAATGTGTCCCAAAAATCCAACATGATTATATTGGAGCATAATAAGTTGCACACCTCATAGAGCAAGATAAAGTTCCACACACTTGAAATAAATGAAGATCAATGACCGCAAAGCTTGTAGCAGGAGTCTCCATATGTGCCTCTCACATATGGAGCGTATTTAATCTAGCGTATTTTCCCTGGCTCGGACGTACTTTGCCCATTTTACGCTTGCCAAACCCTACCGTAACTTTTCAAAGTGTAAGTACTGGTAAAGGCTACATGTATGTAAGTGTCTAAGCACACCCATACTGTACAATTTAAATGCCTCACCCCGCCTCTGAAGCGTAATTACGGGTGTCGTCTGGCTGTCACACCCCTTAGTTCGTAGTTATGCTGTTGATACGTGGCTGGTACGTACGTTCAGGGTTACGGGGCGTAACATCTGCCGTGCGCATGCGCAGTAAACACTAATGAGCGATTTTTTACGTCAGCGACTAGCGTCAAATCGCTCGCTTACAACGTTTAGAATCTGGCCCAATGTTCCTTGGCTTAAACAGTGCATTTTGAACATTATAAGCCAATTTAATATTATATTGAACTACCAAAAATATCAGCTATATATACACCCTATTAAAAATATGAAGACGAAAAAAATGCCCTAAATATAGATTTGTAAAGTCTACTGCAAACCAAGTGACCGTTTTCAAGAGAAAAGTCATTTGTGTGTTTATTGTTTCCTAACACAACTCCCTGTTGTGCCAAGTGTCTGTGGCGGTTTTATGCAAGCGTGTTTGGCGTCAGCAGTTTGAGGTAGGTAGGAGAAGGCTTGATCTGAGAATCACTATACTGATGGGTAAGATCTTACATCAGCTCCTATCCTGCTGCAATGTGCTAAAGCAGTGAGCACGCCCTAGTTACTGATAGAGTGCCTCTGTGTTAAGCAGACTCTGCTCTTCTCCTTGGTATCCACGCTTTGGGGAAAACACTTGTAAATTAGCATAACATCTCATAGGAAAAAAGCTAATAAGACATCACAGGTGTTTATTGGAAATCCAACTATTTCACGCTGTGATCATGTTTTTCTTTTCACAGAATAGAGTTTGCATTTATTTTTTGGCTCTATAAACCAGTACTTAAACCAAAGCATAACACCTCATTGCGGGCAAATTGCTTATGTGTCCATACACATTCACAGGAGTCTACATCAGGCCACAGGTGACCACACACTGGCCGTTCAATCTGAGATTCTCCCCACAACCCTGCCATGATCTTAATAGGTATGACTCGGCAGCGGGCGCATTGTTCTTGGGACTGCCCAAACGATCCCATTATCGGCAGCTGAATTTCTGGCTTTCCAGCAAATCAGTGCAGGCCAAATACTACACAGTAATCTGCCCAGTAATCAGGTTGTGTGCTTGTGTTTACTCATTACAGACACTGTACAACGCAATGTATAGTATGACACCTTCGTTAGTCCGGAACGAAATTATGAACTTGAAAATCCCGCGCCCACCAGACCAGTTTACTGGGCGGCCCACGGATGACATTGTCGAGACACACACGCGCATTACGTGCATGCGAGGGTCTCTCCGGACGATCGCGTAGCGGGAACTGCACGCCCCCCGCACTCTCCGCTCAAGGTAGTAAATCTGGACACTTATGTGTCCGGATTCCTACCTTAAATTTTACGACTAGGTGCCAGATTTACTAAGCTGTGGGTTTGGAAAAGTGGAGATGTTGCTGATAGCAACCAATCAGATTTAAGCTGACACTTTTACAAACCCACAGCTTAGTAAATCTGGCCCTAGGTCTGTGGCCTTACGGCTGTAGGCGTAGTCGTAACGGGGCTTCCCCCCGCCCAATACCTAATTACCATGCCTATCTCCGCCTAAATGGTGAAGATACAGCAATAGTAAAATTTTACTCCGCCCCTTTTTCGTACCGGTCGATGTACGTAACATAGTTATGTACACCTGCGGGTATGCAAGTGTACTGACGATGTGTGCATGTGCACATCATAGCTGAGAGGGGAATTACGCATGCGGTGTGTGTAATTCCCTTATCGGCCGTTGGTCAGTATCTGGGCTATTGAAATCCTGCTTCACTGATACAGGTATAGTACCTTGCACTGTAGCATATTAATATAGTAACTTTTGTCATTAATACTAATTTACATTTAATATTTCTTTAAACTTCTAGCAGTCCATCCAATTCTTACTTCTGTGGCAGCTCCTGTAATATTATCACGTTCCATGGCATTGCCCGATTCCACAGCCAAAGATTGGTGATGAGCAAATGAATCTCAGGGATCACACAGAGCAGAACAGTTAATATAAATGGTATTAATGATTGGAGGGTTCGGATATAAATAAAAGTATTTGAATTACCATTGAGGGATTTGAAAAGTTCCTGAGATATTCATTAATCAGTTTAATGTACTGAAACATACAGTATCACAACTTACAACAAATAACAACTGTATACTTTGTAGCACAGTATTGCTACATATAATTTATGCCGGTCATAGGTAACCTGTTGTGAAACTACAAATCCCATCCTGCTCAACCAGTTATCAGCTATGCCTATGCTGTTGGGTGCACGTTGGGAGTTGTAGTTTCATAATGCCTGGCCTCGTCTTTACCTATTTTATGCTATTTCAATGTATTATGTCCACCGTATAATTCACCCTCTATGGGCAAGTGGTTGTCACTTATCCCGCATAGCTGTTTAATCAGTGGTGACTTTTGTTTTCTCACCTGGATTAACCGAGCTATACAGGTCAGTGATCAATCTTTAATGGTGCTCTCATGTCACAACACTCTCTGTACTTTTTATTGTATTGCACATTGTGGAGGAGAGTTTTTGTTAAGTAACAAATGATATTATTCTTATTATGTTTATTAACTATGTGAAATAAGGAAAGTGGCAATTGCTTATGCTGTGTGTCCCCTCTTGAAGCGTTATGTCACATCACATTCTCTTAAGTTGCTGATGTCCCTTCACTTTTATGTTTGCTTGTCCAATTAAAAGGACTCAATGTGTCTTACTGTATGTCCTCTGTGTACAGTGATGAGGAGCAATCTGACAATACCTAGCCCCTTAATTTCTATATTTTTGCTTACATTTATTCTGCTTTTGTGTTGATTTTGCTTCATTCTTTTATTTGCCATGCCTTTCAGCTTTTGGATTCCAGGAAAACAAAGGTTTGTCTCTTCTTAATGATGATTCTGTTATTCCACATGTAACACTGCTGTTGCTTTCTCTTAGAGTTAGTCTTGTATGCTTGAGTAGCGATTATAGCGGATGCAGCAGCACCTAGTGGTGAAATATATTATGCAAAATGTTACTGTCGAAATTGAGATGTTTTTATGAAAGATTAAGGGGCAAATCCTATCTCATATCTATCTATCTATCTATCATCTATCTATCTATCTATCTATCTATCTATCTATCTATCTATCTATCTATCTATCTATCTATCTATCTATCTATCTCATATCTATCTATCTCATATCTATCTATCTCATATCATATC
>WWET01001223.1:98905-123074 GCA_011038615.1 Limnodynastes dumerilii
GTACCCAGTGTAGGGTATAGCCGCCGTAAGCAGGGACTTTACTATGGGAGTGCTAGGGGCGTGTAGGTTGATACGACGAGCGTACGTTCGCATTCGCCCGTCGTGCGAATTTTCGTAGCGCTGGATCAGGCCCTAAGGCCCGTATTCAGAGTACCGGACGTATAATATATACATGCGGTATGTTTAGCAATTTTTACGTAGTAATTTTTTTACGTAAGTTACGTAGATTGCGTAAATGCGGTCTAGATTACATTAAAATAATGACTACGCATGCACAGTAGTAAAAATCGCTAAACACACCGGACGTATATGTTATACGTCCAGTACTCTGGACAAGGGCCTAAGACAAATCACCAAAAGATGATCTTTAAATTTGGGCCTTGAAACAGCCACCAATCCGCCTCTTTTTTCATACAAACAGCCAGTGGTTTGAAAGTTTACATCATCGGTGGTTTTACATTAACCCATTAAACCATCCAATGTTAAATGTAGTGGTTTGGGGCTTAAAGCTGCTGAAAATAGGTGGTGGATGTGTTTGGCGGTTTCAAACCACCAGAAAGCACAAATTTTAGTAAATTTAGCCCATTGGGGTAGATCCTGGACGCGGTACGACAGAGGAATTACGCACGCCGCATGCATCATTTCCCTTGTCCTGTAAGTTGTCTGCATGCGCATAACCTTAGTATGTTTGTGTACCGGGCGGCTTGTTGTCACGTTAAAAGGGGCTGTCCCCTAATTTAGGTTCGTCATATCTCCGCCATAGAGGCGGAAATAGACATGTAAATTAGGGGTCCGGGCAGGGGATAGCCCATTACGACAAGGTATGAGGCTTTAATGCCACAGACCTGGTCGTAAGATTTAAGGTAGGAATCTAGACACGTAAGTGTCCACGTTTACTGCCTTGAGTGTGGAGTGCTGGGGGCGTGCACTGCCCGCTATGCGATCGTACGTACTGACCCTTGCACGCACGTACGGCGTGCTGGGGTCAGGAGCTGGCCCATTGTCAGCAAACTGCACATCTGGAGCGACTGTGTGACTGATTAGTACTAATGCTTTATAATTTACTACCCACCAACACTACTTAATATTGTTTGTAAGTAAATGTATCTGTTACTATTACCTATCTAGTTTTAAATAATATTATGTTTCTTTTTATTATTAGGTTTGCCCCAGATCTTACATAAAAGTATCTTTGATTTATTTTGCAGTTTGTGCATGTTAAGTGAGCAGTATAGCAAAGCCCTATTAGCAAATAAATAATGACAGTTATAACAGGTATCTCTTTTAATAGACATGTCTCACATGATATTGGACCTGACATCACATCAATGTGTCACATCAATGTCATCACCGTTATTTCTAACCACGTTTAATATACTCTTAGTTGTCATTTGTATATATATATACTAGTTTAACAGCCTCATAGCTCTGTATGGTTAGTCTTGTTTACTTTATAATACTTAATACATTAGGATGTTTATTTGATCCTTTCGTCTGTATTCTAGCACTTGCAGTTGACCATCCAGGCCCTTCAGGATGAGCTGCGCACTCAAAGAGACCTCAACCATCTTCTCCAACAGGAAAGCGGGAACCGGGGTGCAGAACATTTTACCATCGAACTCACCGAGGAAAACTTTAGAAGGCTGCAGGCAGAACATGACCGGCAGGCCAAAGAACTTTTCCTTCTCCGAAAGACCCTAGAAGAGATGGAACTGAGGATAGAAACACAAAAACAGACACTAAGTGCCAGGGATGAGTCCATCAAAAAGCTGCTCGAGATGCTACAAAGTAAGGGGTTGCCTTCTAAGGGAATGGAGGAAGAGAATGAGAAAACACGAAGAATGGTGGAGGCTGAATCACAGCTTAATCATTTGGAAGTGCTTCTAGACCAAAAGGACAAAGAAAACATTAATCTAAGGGAGGTAAGGAGAGATCTGAATTTCCTTAGAGCAAAAGGATGTTTGTATGTCTATGTGCGGTATATTCCTTGGAACATTGACAGCTGTTGATATTGTAGCTGGTGTGTTAAAACTTAGAATTGGTTGTTGCTGATTGTACGATATTAGAGGATGAATCCAACTTCTGTCAATTAGACAGAACTGAATTAAGAGATTCCGAGTGTGTCCAACTTGTCCTAAAGCTGTTGCAGAAGTCAGCTTAACTTAGGGATCAGAGACCTGGTTCAGAGAGTGAGCTACTCCTGGGCTAAACCATGTTGATTGCAGGGGGAGTCATATTTCATCTGTTGCAAATTGTATTAGAGTTGAGAGGTGATGTTTCCCAGCCCAAGTCTAAATAACAGTGTAAAAGTAATGATGGTCAGTATCTGTGTGCAGTTATCAATTCAATGATATATCCCTGCATGCAAAGAATACAATTAACTTGACTCCCCCCTGCAATCAACATGGTTTAGCCCAGGAGTAACTTTCCTCTCTTAATTTAAATTGAATATCTGCTAAAGCTAATGACATTAATTGTTTGGCCAAGGGGTGCGCACATTACAATGTTTTATGAATAATTAAATTAAATGATATGTTTTCTTTATATCTACACCTTACTAAAGGATCTCCCTTTCTACTTTGTAAACAGTATATAAATCATGAACCAATGTGGTTATTATATTATTGTACCCAATAGACTTTTTTATTATTTAAATAAGATACATTAATGGAAGAGGTGATAGATTCCCTGAAAGAAATCATTTACAGGTATTGGAGCTCCAGTAAATTCACTGTAGGGATTAATACTTGTAGGCTGTAGATAGCATCTCTTCTTTCTATCGTTTTTGTTTTTTATCTTTTGGTATTTTGCTGTTTTGTTTACAAAGACAGGGTGGCTATAATGCTGCTTGCCTATCCATGTGCACAGTATTTAATGTTATATAGCTGTACATGGAAATGATGGCTTGCTTGTGACAGCTCTTTGGATCTCATATTGAGAGTCGACAGATTCCAAATGCAAATGTCACACCTAGAATCAACTCCAGACCTTTTACCTGCTTAATTGATGATGAAATAACGAGGGAATAGCCCACACCTGTCCATGAAATAGCTTTGGAGTCGATTGTCCCATTACTTTTGGTCCCTTCAAAAGTGGGAGGCATAGAGACCGTTGTAATTCCTACACCGTTCACCTGATTTGGATGTAAATACCCTCAAATGAAAGCTGAAAGTCTGCAGTAAAATCACATCTTGTTTGTTTCATTTCAAATCCATTGTGGTGGTGTATAGAGCCCAAAATATGAGAATTGTATCTATGCAAATATTTATGCACCTGACTCTCTCTCCTCTCTCTCTTTGTGTGTGTGTATATATTTATATTAAATTTGTTGTATTTTTTGGTGACCTCTGCCATTTAGGTATTTTTCTGTCGTATAAAGTTGTCTGCAGTTACTGAAAGCCATGTTAAGCGACACCTGTTTCTTTTTTCCTGCAACATGAGCAATAATATGAACTTTTAAACATGTTTGGAATAAGGAAAGATTTCAAACTTAACTTTGCGTATATGCGGTCTTTTAGACCGCATATACGCAATCTACGTATCGAAACGATACGCAGATTACGTACAATAGCTACTACGCATGCGCAGTAACTTTTGTTCATTGAATTACGTCCGTCTATGGAAGACGGACGTAGTTCTGGATCTACCCCAATGTTAATGCCCACAAGTGCACACGAGATAAATTGGAGAGACCTGTAGGAGGTTTGGCCCAGTACAGATGTCCCCTTTGTCCCTGAGCCTGGCCGGCAGCCCTCGGAAAGTGGTGCCGCACATGACTTATGGGAAATAATTTAGTTTTATTTTATTTTTTATTTGCATCTTTTGGCAAAGCGAGATAGGGAAAAATCCCTTGGGAAAAACCTTCTTGAAAGCAGTAACATCCAATTTCTTTATCGTGGAAGGCTTTTCAGTAGTTTGATTCTGTGCCACTCGGCCTTGCCCGGTGTTGACAAGGGCATTTTTACAAGTGCGACTGCCCAAGCACAGTGCGGGACCTTTTGGAATATTTGCTTTAGCTGCTCTTTCTAGCTCAGAGAACCTCCAGCATTTTCCTTTGAATTTCCGGAACAGCTCATTTTGTCACCAGTATTTGTTTTCTCAGTGGATAATCTTTTTTTAAACTTTTCAAATAAACATTAGATCTTTCTACATCACTGTGGCCAAACGTTTGGGAATACAGAGTCTTTATCATGTGGAAATCTAGTATAGATGTTTGGTTTTTGTTTTGTTTTTTATCAAACGCTCTGACCACACAAAGTTTACCCAAAGAACCATCAAGTACTTTTATTATTGCTCTCAAAGAGCCTGCCTTAGGCAAAAATCGGCTCAACCTACACTTAAGACTTTTAAATCCATGTAGCTTTTTTTGGACACTGTTTGAAATTAAGTTATAACATTTTCTGTTTATAACACTTTTTTTTTAATTAAAAACACCAAGTTAGATCTATTTTATTTTGACAGCTTTAGAAAGTCTAGAGGATGCCTCTATTTGAGGAATTTAGATGACCTAACAATGGATACTCATTGGCACAGGGAACAAGGAATGACAGATTTAGAAACTGCCTGGGTGGATACGTTACTGAATATTTTTTTTTGTGTAGAATGCTGACAGAGACTGTCCCCCTTTTCCTTGCAGATAAAATGCTTGCTCTCTGTGTTTACTGTAAGTTCTTGGTACTGGAGCCAGAACTAATTTAGTAGGGAAACACTTTATCAACACTAGACTCTTGTAATGGTTATAGTTAGTGCCCCCCAGACATGTTTGATTGGGTGTTTTTTTTTTCTTGTGTTATATATATATATATTTTTTTGACTTTTGTGTTTTACTTGGCCTGCTACCATTAATTAATCGTATTATTTGATACTAGATAAGGCTTAGCCAACTATTAATATGATTATTTTTATTGTCCGGTTTGATTCATTTTTAGCTGTTACATGTAACTGATTTGTGGAAAGGAAAAGAGCTCAAATATTTTATTTTTTGTGGTTCTATAGCTGAACTTTTAAAGGTCAGATATTGTAATTTTATCATGTGGGCCGCATATTACATTCAGGGGAGAAAAACTGTGGTGCAAGTAAGAAGGAACAGCCATGATTTACAGCTGCTGGAGAAATAAGCTAAATGAAAAGGGGTGAATATACTATAGGATAAGGGGTAAACCGGTCTGTGCAAGATATTAACCTTATTGGGCCGGATTCATACCACCGGACGTATTGCATATACGTCCAGTGTTTACCGATATTTGATACTGCACATGCGTGGTATCTTTTTTACGTAATCTACGTATCTTTTACGTCCAGGTGGTTTGAATCCGGCCCATTGTTTTTACTGCAACCCTTTTCATATAGTAGAGGATTTGATATGGAGGAGAGTTTTGAGATATGATATAGGGAGAGAAAATAATATTGCTGTGAAAAATATCTGTGCCACCGGATCCAGATAAGATCCGTGGACCGGATTTAGTCTACTACTAGCACTGTGTCCGGAGTACTAAGCAGCAGCGGTAATCCAGCCTTCTGTGCGAGTGAGGGGAATCGTACTGCCATCTGAGAGCAGACCCCTACCTTAATATTTGAAACCTGACCTTACTTAAAATGGGAACATATCGAAAGTCAGGATAGGTTGGGTATGCATAGGACACACCTAGACTGAAAAATGTAATATTTACCCCCCCACATACACCTTTCGCTCACTCCCCTCCTGCTGGCAGAGAACCACACACTGTACAATGTAATTGGACCGATCAGCTGATAATTGGGTGATTGGTCTTACAGGTGCTGCTAGTTCTGCATAGTCCATCTTGCCCTCATAGACCATGGTGCAACCAAACAGGTGACATGTCTGCTGGGGATGTAGTTGCTGGTACGAAGGGCCTGTTTTAGACCAATGGTACTGCAGATACATTAATTTTGGCTGTACCATTGCTGACTATTTTCATTGTGAAATTTAAATTCTGGAGCAGGTACCTTGTCGAATGGGCTTATTTCAACAATTTATTTCTGCTTAGGGTTAGGCTCTGGAAAAGGGAGGGTTTAGGTTAGGCTGTGGATGTTAGCGTTAGGGTTAGGCTGCGGAGAGCGGAGGTTAGGTTTATGGGATGGTTAGGTTTAGGCTGTGGAGATGGCAGGGCTAGGCTTAGGCTGCGGGACGATGATAGTTAAGGTTAGGCTTGCGAAGAGGGAAGGGTTAAGGTTAGGAAAAAGAAATCTTACCTATTGTCATTGCAAATCGAAGACTATGCCATTGTGGAAGCTATGTCTTCTAAGGGCAGACTTATAAAAACTGACGAAACGATTGGTCTTTATTACCGCAAAGTGATAAGACACATCGCTTGAAGCAGCAGACCACAGCATACTCACAGCATAATCCCAGACACAGAAGAACCAGGCTATATCATTTAGTCCTAAGAATTGCAAATAAAAAGCATTCTTTTCCTTAATTCTGATTTTTTTTTTCATTGTGAAATTTAAATTCTGGAGCAGGTACCTTGTCGAATGGGCTTATTTCAACAATTTATTTCTGCTTAGGGTTAGGCTCTGGAAAAGGGAGGGTTTAGGTTAGGCTGTGGATATTAGAGTTAGAGTTAGGCTGCGGAGAGCAGAGGTTAGGTTTATGGGATGGTTAGGTGTAGGCTGTGGAGATGGGAGGGCTAGGCTTAGGCTACGGGACGATGATAGTTAAGGTTAGGCTTGCGAAGAGGGAAGGGTTAAGGTTAGAAAAAGTAAATCTTACCTATTGCCATTGCAAATCGAAGATAATGCTATTGTGGAAGCTATGTCTTCTAAGGGCAGACTGACAAAAACTGACGACGATTGGCCTTTATTACCGCAAATTGATAAGACGCATCGCTTGAAGCAGCAAACCACAGCATACTTTATGCATAAACCCAGACACAGAAGAACCAGGCTATATCATTTAGTCCTAAGAATTGCAAATGAAAGCATTCTTTTCCTTAATTCTGATTTTTTATTTTTTATTATAATGTATATGTTCATTTTTAGGATTTTTTTTGTAAAAAAAAAATATATATTTTTGCCCCACAAACTTTTACTGTAGTTTTATGTGGTAAATTGCCATTGAAAATTGTAACTCCTGGCGCCATCCTGCTGCCTATAAGGCAATCTTCACAATCCATGTTTAATTTATGTACCTTTTACAACCGCACGGCTTTCGTCCATCTTTGATCATTGTGTATTCAGATATGCCTGAGATCCACGAGACGCTCAATTGAGTTCTGGAGACCGTGTTCATAACTATGCAATGTGCCATTAGCATTATTACACATTTTTTTTATTTTTTTATTAACAACCATCCCTCAGCCTTGGACAAAGGTTTATAAAGTTCCTTTTGATTCGTTAACACGTTTGAGTGTGCGTTTAAATCACTGTATATCTTTATAGTGGGATTACGATCACCGCAGGCCTCCTCAATTTAAAAAAAAGCCAGCAAAATCGCCATGCCCTAGAGTATTGTAATTACCTTAATGAATCTTTGATAGACATGTATTTTTTATTCTTTATTACGTTCCATCTATGTAATTTGGTTACTTCATGTTTACTGTACTTTTTTTAAAAGAATTATAAAATGCGATTTAATGAATGAAGTATGAATCAGAACCATAAGTAATAGTCTGAAAGCTTTTTTGTATTCTAATTATTGCATTTCACATAATGCGTACATCGATTTTAGGCCATAGCAGAACATGTTAATCTTCTTAAAAGATTATTATTTACATATTTGACATGTTTTATTCACTTTTCCAGACAGTTTTATTGAGGCTTTTAAAGGCAGGACAGACAGTAACTGAGTAACTGGCCCTGCTTAGCATCATTGGGCCTGATCCAGACCTAGCGACGGCGGGCGCAAGCGTAAGATCGGCTGCAAAGCCGATCTGTGCATGCGCCGGGCGGATGTTGCATAGGAACAGCGTAGGGGCGCTGGAGGGGGCATCCCCCTAGCGTCCCTACGTTAAGGTTAGTGAAGGTGGGCGGGATTAGGTAATATAATGAGGGAGGGAGGCTTAGCGGTAGTACCGCTCGTGTGTGAGCGTATTACCCATTGCTTATGCCGGCTGAAGTTATGGTAGCCTTTAGCTGGCGTAAGCAATGGGAAATACGCCCGCACAGGGAGAGTGGACGCCGGTAAGCTGTGCTTTAGTAAGCACAGCGCATAGGCGTGAGTCTGGATCAGGCCCATTGTCCAAAGACGGTATGTCCAGGATATGTGTGTTACACTTCTATATAGTAACTGTTGAATGGCAACACAGGTTCCTGTATTGTATATAATCTAGTTCAGCGGTTGTCAAGCATTTTTAATGGGGAGTACCCAGTATCAGGGCCTTATCCAGACTTAAGGTCGTTTTACGTACGCAAGTGTACCTAGGTTACGCACTACTAAGGATAACACACTCCCCCTGACACCCCGCTCCCACGTACGTGACTTGCGTGTTCAGAACCCTGCCTTAACTTTGATTTGCGTATCTCTGGTCGGGCGTATTGCCTTGTCGTACGTAAGAGCCTAAACCCACCCATACTGTACAATTTAAATGCCTCTCTCCTCCCCATGGGCCTGATCCAGAACTAGTTCAGTGCTTGAACTTAGTTATTCCTGGGCTAAACCATGTTGATTTCAGGGGGAGTCAGGTTATTTGTACTCTTTACATGCAGGGATATATCTTTGAATTGGTTACTGCACACAGATACTGACCAGCTTTACTATCACACTGTTATTTAGACTTGGGATAGGAAACATCACCTCTCAACTCTAATACTGTTTGCAACAGATGAAACATGACTCCCCTGCAATCACCATGGTTTAGCCCAGGAGTAACTAAGAGCATGCACTTAACTAGGTCTGGATCCAGCCCCATGTGTATAATTGGCTTGCGTAGGGATGTCACATCCTATCATACGGAGTTACGGACAAGGGGCCGGATACAGACCTGATAATGTCAGGCCACCTACGCAGGCAGAGTGCATAAGTGGCTTGATTTGGCTGGAGGGCACATGCGCCCTCCAGGTGTTACGCTAGTGTGCTCCCCTCTCTCTGTCAGACGGACAGACCGGCGCACGTGCGCAAAGTATGCGAGGGTCTGGATCCGGTCCAAGATATGTAAGATCAGAGTTATGATGCGGAACGTCTGTCGTGTTCATGCGTGTTCATGCGCAGTGCGTTCCCATAGCCAGATGTAGGCATGCAGCATGCGTAAATTAGCTGTTGTTATTAAGTTATTAAGTCTGTATCAGAAGCTAAGACATCAGGTTACATCAGGGACATACAGTACCACTTTGCATATCAGGTGAATTCAGGGGTACCTTAGCAAGAGAGGGGCTTGGGTCCCAGGGCAAAGCCTCCTCAGGGGCCTCTCCCCTCATCTGGCCCATGCATAGGCCAGTTGCTGCTCTACACAAGCTCAGAACGGCACCTGAAACGTGCATGTGCCTGCAGTAGTTTATAAACAGCTCTCAGCACTGAGCTGACAGCCTCCAGCTTCATAAACAAAGCCACGGACGCCTGCTACTATATATTAGTAGCATGCCATGGCTCTATATAAGAATCTGTCAGGGACTAGTAGTGGCAGCGGTGCTGCTAAACCCTGGGAGCTTCATATACAGAGCCGGGGCATGCTAGTATTATACAGTAGCTAGAGCTTTGTGAATGAAGCTGGCACTGTGGCTGGGTATCTCTAGGGTGCGGGGCCCAAGGTGTGGGTCCTGGTTCAAATGCCCTCAGGGGGCAGTTCTGACTCAACATGAATGTGTATTGGATCCCCGATCCCAAGAATTTGGATTAGAATTGGAATTTAAAGCATTTTTCCAAACCACTGAGCACATGCTGCTTAGTTGTCCACTATCCCTATTTTACATAGAGAACTCACCATTTTAGAGATGTGGCACTGGACCCGGGGCTCGGCAGCAGTGGAGATCTAAAGCTGGATCCCCAGTATACCCTGAGTTGGATGGCTTGGAATTGTGCATAGGGCGTAAGGCATAGTTGTCGACTGCTCGTTTCTCCATCCATGGTGAAACAAGAGATGGGGCACTGCGTGATGGCGCGGTTTATGCAAATTACAGTAAAATGTAAATATTCCCCCTCCCATCTAGTGTACATGCCATATACAATTTATACCATTTAATAGTGAACATTTTAATCCCAAAAGAGGTGCTATGTCGATTGGTCTTATTTTGACAAGGTACCCGTTTTGGTTAGGGTTAGGCTGTGGGACAAGAAGGGTCAAGGTTAGTCTCCGGACAGGGAAGGTTAGGGTTAGGCTGCAGAGAGGGGGGAGGGTTAAGGCTAGGCTGGGGGATAAAGATGGTTAAGATTAGGGAAGGGTTAGGCTGAGGTATATAGTTGGTTAGGGGGGGTTAGGGTTAGGCTGCAGCGAGGAGAGGGTAAGTGTTGGGGAGGTTTAGGGTTATGTTGTGGGAAGGGGATGGTTAGGAAAAACTTACTTGTTGCCATTGGACTTTTCGCAGACTGTCCCATTGCAGGAACAATGGGCCTGATCCAGACATAATAACGACAACTAATTTACGCATGCTACTTGCATAAATCTGGCTGTGGGAAAGCACTGTTACGCATCATAACTCTGATTGTACATAACTTGTATATACCTTCATACGATAGGTCGTGACATCCCTACGCGTTGTGGGTGGGGGGAGGCATTTAATTTGTACAGTATGGGTCGGATTAGGCACTTATGCATGTATCATTGTGCGGATTTAGCACAATGGTAGTGTCACGGGAGTGCACTAGCCACCTACATGTAGATTTTTGCTCCTCCATGCGTACAGAAACCACTCTTAAGACTGAATAAGGTCCCAAGTGCCCAATATGCTAGAGACCTAGAAATTGAATATTTGCCTTTATATTCTTACCATTCCTTGACATTCAGATGCTAATTAACCACAAATTGATGAATGTCCAAATATAAATACTGAGCCTCATATGAGGAGACTAGATAGGATGTTAAATATTGCCTAAATTTGCTTACTCTGCATGCCCCCATTGGTTTGGGAAAGTCCAATACAGGCTTCTGTGTCCTGGCATCTATGCTCAGAACATGTGCAGGGTTTAGTAGAGAATTGAAATGTTTTGGTAAGAATAAATAAGTTGCTGACTCATTAATTTATTAAATAAATTAGGGGAAGTGAAACCTATACAAACTACATTATGCTATCATATAGGATATTACACTTGGAGGTGAGCAATGACACTTATTCTAAAATTAGTAAATAGGTTGCTAGTAAGTTGAGCGATGTGAGAGAATGAATCCCTCACAGATGTAGCAACATTAAGCATGTTCTAAGTGTGTCTGAAGAGCAATTCACTACTTTTTCTTTATTTTTCTATAGTTTTCTACAGTGTTCTATTATATATATAGTTTTAGACTTTATGCAGTTTAAGTTTACAAAGCCACAGGAAAGTGTTCGCAGAGGGTAAGAAACTACATTCGCACTATGATAACACAAGCTAGCCATTATCTCATTAAAGTGACTAGGCAAACTGGACATACATTCCAGCTACTGCACCAATCAGGACAAAAGGGGGTCCCGGGTCCCACTTGTTACGATGGCGGCCCTGGCGAAATCCATCAAGACCCATAAGGAAAACATCAGTATGCTCAGAGAGGAGATCATGGATTTTCTTGAGGATGTTGCAGCTGAAGTACCCTGGCTGGGTGACCTATTGGATTTATTCACTACTGGAAGACAAGCCACCTAGTGCAGATGAATAGATCAGAAATATGCCAAAGTCAAGTTTTCATCTTGTTATTGGGTATAAATTAGAATGAAAGGACTTACTGTCTTTAACAATTTAGTTGTCTTAATATTTCCACTTGTAAGTATTTACATCATTCAAGAGATTATTATACACTAGCGTATTTATGCTAGCCAATGATGTCAAATCCGCTATTTGTATTTACTGCGCTTGCATGCGGCAGATGTTACGCCAGTAACGCTGAACGTACGTACCATCAGCGTAAATATGAACGAAGGGGCGGGGGCATCAATACGACGTTTGGGCTGGGTTAGGCCGCCACGTACTTAAATCCATTACGTACGTCAGTAGTTACGCTATGAGAAGTTAAGGTGGGGTTTGGGCAGCGTAAAACGTCCAAAGTACGTACGAGCGAGGGAAGTGCCTAGAAATTACGCTAGTGTAAATGCGCTACGCGTTCTAATGTAACCCTAATGTGAGCCCGGGATCTACCCCAATGTCATCACTTATGAAAATTGATTTAAATCAGTGGGAAAAGGGACAGTATCTCATACCACCATATAACAATTCACTTTCAGCTCTGACTACTCAGTTATAAATTATATGTTTGTAAATGTCAATGAAAAGGTGTTTCACAGATGAAAATGCAAGCACTTGCACAATTGTTCTAACAGTCACTAATTAAATAAGCTGCATATAGCTATAAAAAGCATGGTAAATGTAATGTGTCAAAGCCACTGGACGTGCAGCTCCTTTTCCCTATGACTAATTAGAAGTACTTAAGCTAGGTACACACTTGCCTGAGCCTCCTGTTATCTAACTCACGAACAGGCTCTTTACAGAAACAAGGGTGCACCCTGTGAGTCTCCATAAGGTCCTTGGTGAGGTCCTTGTTCTTGTCAATTGAGCAGCTCAGGTTCTGCAGAAAAAACCCTCAAATGTCAATTTCTTTTACTAATATATTCAACACCATTTGTACACCAGCAGATTTTCAAATGATCTCTCCTTAAAAAAAAACTCATATTTTCCATACACCACATATGATAAACATAGTGGGGCCGATCCAGAAGTGAGCATATGCCAGCTCGCACAGCGTGATTTTCCACTGCGCATGCTCAGAAATAATGTACACGTAATCGCAACTGATGACCTCTGGGATTTATTCACCACTGGAAGGCAAGACACCCAGTGCAGATGAATTGATCAGAAATAGGAGTGCCAAAGTAAAGTTTTCATCTTGTTATTGGGTATAAATTAAAATAAAAGGACTCTTTGCAGTCAACAATTTGGTCATTTAAAGGTTTCCACTTTTAAGTATTTACATCATTCAATAGATTATGTACATCGTTCAATAGATTATGTACATCATTCAATAAATTATGTACATCATTCAATAGATTATATACATCGTTCAATAGATTATGTACATCATTCAATAAATTATGTACATCATTCAATAGATTATATACATCGTTCAATAGATTATGTACATCATTCAATAAATTATGTACATCATTCAATAGATTATATACATCGTTCAATAGATTATGTACATCATTCAATAAATTATGTACATCATTCAATAGATTATATACATCGTTCAATAGATTATGTACATCATTCAATAAATTATGTACATCATTCAATAGATTATATACATCGTTCAATAGATTATGTACATCATTCAATAAATTATGTACATCATTCAATAGATTATATACATCGTTCAATAGATTATGTACATCATTCAATAAATTATGTACATCATTCAATAGATTATATACATCGTTCAATAGATTATGTACATCATTCAATAAATTATGTACATCATTCAATAGATTATATACATCGTTCAATAGATTATGTACATCATTCAATAAATTATGTACATCATTCAATAGATTATATACATCGTTCAATAGATTATGTACATCATTCAATAAATTATGTACATCATTCAATAGATTATATACATCGTTCAATAGATTATGTACATCATTCAATAGATTATGTACATCGTTCAATAGATTATGTACATCATTCAATAGATTATGTACATCGTTCAATAGATTATGTACATCGTTCAATAGATTATGTACATCATTCAATAAATTATGTACATCATTCAATAGATTATATACATCGTTCAATAGATTATGTACATCATTCAATAGATTATGTACATCGTTCAATAGATTATGTACATCATTCAATAGATTATGTACATCTTTCAATAGATTATGTACATCATTCAATAAATTATGTACATCATTCAATAGATTATATACATCGTTCAATAGATTATGTACATCATTCAATAGATTATGTACATCGTTCAATAGATTATGTACATCATTCAATAGATTATGTACATCGTTCAATAGATTATGTACATCATTCAATAGATTATGTACATCGTTCAATAGATTATGTACATCATTCAATAGATTATGTACATCGTTCAATAGATTATGTACATCATTCAATAGATTATGTACATCGTTCAATAGATTATGTACATCATTCAATAGACTAAATAACAGTGGGATAGTAAAGCTGGTCAGTATCTGTGTGCAGTAAGCAATTCAAAGATATATCTCTGCATGCAAAGAATACAATTAACTTGACTCCCCCTGCAATCAACATGGTTTTGCCCAGGAGTAACCTTCCTCTCTTATTTTCAAGCTCCTTAGGTCTGGATCAGGCCCTATGTCAGTACTTTATACTACTTTATAGTTGCTTGACACCTCAATATTCCTGCACCATGGTGACAACATTCATAACCGAGTAGCAGCTGACTCAAGCTCTAAAAGCTGAGAAGGTCTTTTTAAAGCTCCTCAGCTACCAGTGACCAGTGGAGGTGTCACTGTGCTGCTGGCCTCTGCTCTGTCTGTGGTCGTCAAGGAATGCATATGATGCCTCAAAATGCACTGCCTGTGATTACCAGTCTAGTTCAGGTCTGGCTACAGGTGTCACTACAGGTGTTGTGAAAACACCAGTCCCAGCAGATACAGAACTAGCGAGTTGTGGGCCCAGGTGCAACCAATATGCTTTGGCCTTGATGATATCCCAGGTAATCCAGTGGGGAGTTTTGGCGGCTGTGGGCCCTTGTATCAGAATGGGCACTGGTGCTGTTGTACCAATGGTAGTTCCTCCCCTGAGTCCCAGAATGTTTTGACTGCATAGGCATAGCTTTTATGTCACAAATCATGCTGAGACTCCTAGTTACACAACACCTTAGGAGCCCCAGGTTGGCCAGGCCTGGTCTAAGTAATCCAAAATGCATTTCTTCTCCTAAGGTAGCCTGGTTGTTAGCTTGCTGTCTGAGTGTGTCTACTCATGACACAATAATTGCACTGATCTCCTCTCTGCCCTACACCATCTGATAGGATTGGCACAGTGGCAGCTGTATAGCTCAGGACACATTGGTCTTGGCATACACTACCCATATGTGCACCAAACAGCTGATCATCGCCTGAATGCTAGGTAAGGTAAAGGCTTGATAAGGGGTGATAGTATTCAATGTTGATCTTATGATACTCTGTCTCCTCTGTATTAGCCAATTATTATTATTATTATTATTTCTATAATAGAGGGTAAGGATTTTGATTAAGAAACCTCAGAACCTCTTCCAAGTGTTGTAATCGTAACGTGAACCTCTAGTTTTGTTCCTGTCTCCTCCTCTGTTACTATGGTTACAGGTTACATCCTTTTGTTACATTTGCAATGAGTTTTGTCACAGCGGGCCAGTTCCAGAGCTAGGTTTTCCATTACGCTTCAAGACGTAGCGTATTTACTATGCACTCCCCTTGGCCGTACGTACTTTTGCTGTTTTACGCTTCCCAAACCCTACCTTAACTTTACACAGCGTAACTACTGGCGTACGTACCGGCATCACGTACGTAACTGCCTAAGTACGGCCAGACCGGTGGATCTAAATGCCTCCCCCTGCCTCCAAAGTGTAATTACGGGTGTCGTATGCCTGGCACGTTCCTTGATTCGTAGTTACTCTGGTGATACTAGGCTGGTATGTATGTTCAGAGTTATGTGGCGTAACATCTGGCATGCGCATGCGCAGTACATACAAAATCACGTTTTTACGTCAACTGCTAGTGTAAATACGCTAGTGTACTTAGTTCTGGATCTACCCCACTGTCCTCAATTACAACTTTAAGCTGGGACACATTGGCGAGTCCTCTTCGCTGGATCTTCCATCATTTCTTCCCTTCATGCAGTTTTGTGACTATCCTGTCAAGGACATTGTAAAGCGTAAAAATAAGGAGCTCCTAAAGATCAAATCAAACGATCAGATGATTCTGCAGCATCGTTGGACAGTACATACTGATGATATCTCCTGAAACAGTCGTTTGATTGTGTGATCTGTACGATTATCAGCAGAAAGAGCTTCAGTGTGTACCTAGCTGTACACTCATCACCTTCAGTTCTGAACTATTTATTAATAATTCTGCTACTACTACTACAACTAATAATAATATTCTAAAAATAAAAATAATAATTGGCTAATACAGAGGAGGCAGATAGAGTATCATAAGATCAACATTGAATACAATAAGTCCTTTGCGAAAAGTGCTACTGCGCATGCGCAGTAATTTTGGAACTTAATCTACGTTACTTCTTGCAACTTAGATTGCGTACGCGCGGTCTTTAAAACCTCATGTACGTAATCTACATTGCAAGAAGTAACGTAGATTACGGTCCAAAATTACTGGGCATGCGCAGTAGCACTTTTCTCAGATTGCATTGCGGCCGGAGCTCTGAATCTGGCCCATTAATTCTAAAAATAAAAATAATAATTGGCTAATACAGAGGAGGCAGATAGAGTATCATAAGATCAACATTGAATACAATAAGTCCTTCTCAAGCCTTTAATTATGGAACCCCCTAATATAGCGTTTCTTAGTCTTAGTCTCATTTTAAGACAGATTTTTAAAAATTGTGGAGCAAACTTTTCTGCTAATTTTTTTGCCGTTTTTTTGTAGTTTCACATTGTTTCAATGATAATTCTAGAGCTCAAGTCACACATCCAGTGAAACGTGGACATTTGTTTTCCGACAGAATGCAGTCACAAGTAATATGTTATTGTGTGTTGCAAAAAGAGAAAAAAAATTATTTACACACTCCTGTCTTCTATTAGCCAACTTTATTTGTAGCACATTTGTTTATCACACAAGCTCTAACATAGAGACCAGTGTTCCCAATGCCAGGTTAGTCACCAGCGTGTTACTGTCCCACATTGCTTGCACTATATTAAGCGCTCTAAATTCGGTCACCTGAATTTCCTAGTCATGCTAGGAAGCTTGGAAGGTTATGTCTGTACTGTATTTAGTTGTATTTTGTACAGCGCTGCGGACACCTTGTGGCGCCTTATAAATAAATAATAATAATAAACGATATGGATATGCCACTAATTTTTACACAGGATTATGTATCTTGCGCTATGCATGTAGCTACAATTTACATAAGCTTTTTAATATATAAATTACTAGTCTGGAAATCACATTGAACCTATTGATTGCACATTCGTGTTTTATGTCCATCTGAATAAACAAAATGATTAATATTCCATTAAAAAAAAGCGTAGAATACACTTTTTACCACTAGATGGCAGTCTTGCATGCATTATTACATGCACTCTGCTACTTGATTTGAACATTTTACCAAACTTACTGCAGTTTATAAATTTTGCTTCAGTTTGAAGAATTTCCAACTATATTACACAAAAAGCACCTTTCACTCCCCTGTTCACATGCACAGGTATTGTGGCATAGAATTAGCTTCACTTTTAATTCATATACTATTGAGCACACTTTCAGTAATACAGATCTGGAATATTATGCTTGAAATGTAGCTTGCAACTTGTGATATATGGACTTTAATGTATCACTTACCACAGATGTATACTCTGGGGAAATGTAGCTGTCAATGCCCGGGTTATTTGGTACATTGCTATTTTTATTTCTTTAGGTATATTTTCTCTTGTGGTTTCTGAAAATAAATTATTGCTGAGATTTAAGTAAATTGTTTTTGGACACTAACTGAACATATTTATGCCTTAATATCTCCAGCCTTGTAGTTCATCTTTGCAAAACACCAATAGAATTTTATATATATTTGATCTAAAGATTCAGTTTATTGGACATATTTATGCCGCAAATACTTTTTAAATATTATAATGCGCAGACCCACCTATTTGGTTCGGTGCTGTCTGATATAAACCCTTGGAGTTTTCAAATGCATGAAGTTAGGGTGCCCAGAATGGAAATTTGATGAATGTTGAAGACTTATACTTTTGGTCAGTCCCGGGCAAGGGACATATGGTGTACAGTAAACTAAATACACAAGCCCTACAAGGAAAGACATTGTAATTCTGTAATGCAATCCAGTGTACTGTATTTGATGTTTGTCACACATTGGATTTTATTACTATAATATGTCATTTTTATAATGTAGTTTTCTCTGAACTGTAATAAAAAAAATTGTTTCTTTAAAAAAAATAAAAAAAAAATGCGTTAATATCACAGAAATGCATATATTTCTTGAATTTTCTTACATCTTGAATGCAGAAGCAGATAAGTATTTAGACCAGGATATAAATAATAGCCTCTCTCATGTTATAATCTATGCACCACCCCACCCACATCACCCCTATTACCAATGCTATCCACCAACCAGCATGCTAGGTTTCTTTGGTCTGTGTGGCAGCAGCACCACACTGACATCACAGGAGCCATTAGTAAGTTAAAGTTAGGTGTATGGCCTATACCATGGGCTATAACTGAGCATGTACACATTGCATAAAATATGTTTCTGTCTCCTCAGATCACCAGTGCAATTTGTCAAAAACAGCCCACGTGTCATTCAGACCTCAATCAAAAGCAAGCACATGGCTCTCACTTACTATGTCACTTTAACACCGGAAACTCATGCATACAGTTGTTTACGAAATGCTTAGTTTATATTAAGAGAGCATAAAAAGTACACCAAATAAGGCAGAAATAGAACACAGTAGCTATAATAGATACTTTCATGCATTGCGGCTCAAGGAGTTAGCAATTCTGCTAATGAGACGATTCTCAGAATAGGCCTTATTTGTGTGGGGTTTGTATCTTCTCCCCGTGTCTGCATGGGTTTCCTCCAGGGGCTCCGGTTCTATCTAATCTATGTCTGTCAATTTGTCTGTGTATGTGTGATGGCTCTATATGGGTCAGCGCGGTGGCTCAGTGAGTAGCACTTATGTCTCACAGCGCTGAGGTCATGAGTTTGATTCCCGGACTAGGCCTTATCTGTGTGGAGTTTGTATGTTCTCCCTGTGTCTGCATGGGTTTCCTTCCACATGCCAAAATCATGCTGGTTAATTGGCTGTTTCCTTCCCCAAAATCATGCTGGTTAATTGGCTGTGGACTGAATTAACCCTAGTCTGAGGGCCAGATTTACTAAGCTGCAGGTTTGGAAAAGTGGAAATGTTGCCTATAGCAACCAATCAGATTCTAGCTTTCACTTTTTTCTATTATATATAAGAGAATGGCAGCTAAAATCTGATTGGTTGCTAGTTTAATACACACCTCTATGTTAAAATTCTAAAAATAAATCACTGCAATACTTAGTCATTGAATTGGGCCCTTATATTACTCTGTTCCGATTTGTGTGAATTTAATTTTGTGTTAGAACTATGCCTTTGCAATATATATAAGAGCTATCCTTTAAAACATGTTAATTGCATATATATTGCAATTGCATAGTTCTAACAGAAGCTATCCTTCCATTTTTGCAAGGCATTCATAATGCGTGTGTACCTTCCTGCACCAGGGTTGCACAGGTGCTAATTGATATGCTTAGAAATGTCACAGTTGCTTATTTTTTTATCTCCACATTGTTCCCCATCCAGAGCCGGTGTTTGATGCCCACCTGCAAAAAAAAAAAATACTAACCAAGTCCATGACACCCTCACTGTAGTGCAGACTGCCGCCAGCTCCGGTGCCTGCTTCTATGTCAATATCACTCACTAGTCACTCTAGCGCCTGAGATCTACAATCTCAGACACTAAAGCAACTCTAGTTACCGATATATCCCTTATTGCTGCACCGCCTCTCCAGCAAAGCGCTGGCCTGCCCCACATACCCTCGCGGAGCGCGTTTCGACGACCCTTCCCATCCCACGTCAGAATGCCCTGGCCTATGCTGAGTAACGTGGCACATGTCTTGAGTGCATACACATGATCATTGCACATATTTGCATGCCCATTAAACAAGCACAGTGCTGAAAACAAGGCTTAATTCTTTTCAGTGTTAATTTAAGGATTTCATAAAATCACAATTAGATAGTAATTAATTGTTGTCTCTGGAAGGACAAGCATACAGTTTTTTGGCAGTCATTTTATTCAGGAGGTGCATATATATATATATAGGTTTAGTCAGTTAGAAAGCGCACACGTCAGTTGCAATATTTGGGTTGTTATACATGATAATAGCAGGGTTGCCGACTTTGTAAAGCTTCCCTCCGGGGGAACCCAGAGGGAAGCCATAGCTTGCTGCAAGGGGCAGGGCTTAATGATGCAATTTATGCAAATCATGCCATTAAGCCCCGCCCCTGCCAGTCATTCATGAAATCTCTAGCGTTACATGTGATGGACTAAATCTAAGGATTTTACAGTTGTAATTGAGCTGGTCGGGGCTTGCGGGAGCTTTGTCGCCTCTCCCCGGATACTGGGAGAGTAGCAAACTTGCAGTATCGGGGTCCTGTGCGACCGCAGCAGCATGGCGGAGGGATCTCCGTCTTTGGGCTCACTGCGGCTCTGATTCCGGCTTCGGTTACAGTGCTGCTCCTTTCTATTGTCAATTAATAGAGATTAGAGTATAGAAAATAAAGAGTTATATATAAAGGGAGAAGGTTAGGTTTAGGGGTTAGGGTTTAGGGTTAGGTTTTGTGGTTAGGGTTAGGGGTTAGGGTTTTAGGGTGTTTATTAACCCTATTACTAACCCTGGGCCAGATCCAGAACAACGCTTGTGAGCGAATTTACGCGTGGCGGAGACGTAAAATCGCCTTTTGGTAAGTATTGCGCATGCGCACCATAGAAAACGTATGGACCATTGTAGCGAAGCAATAATTGCTGGCAATCTGTGTACACAATGCCAACGATCAGCACTGCTGCAGCGGTCACAGCGTCAAAGCCCCTCTCCTGCACTCCATATAGCCCTTACAATACATTACATCTGGTGTGCGCATGCTCCAATGTTACATGTCAAGGGGACTTAAGGAAAAACTTGCCTAAGTCCCCTTCCGTGTCTATTGGGGCTATGGTGCCTATACAGAATGCAGGATTATTTCTCAGTGTGAATTAAAGCTTGGATCTGATCCTTAATTATTACAGGTTTAATGTTTTTTTTTTAGGGGAGTGTATAGAAAGTACGTGTGCGTAATTACGCTACGCGAGTAAACGTACGACAAACGTAGTTCTGGAACTACCGAAGCCGGAAATCAGAGCCGCAATGAGCCCCAAGTTTGCCGGGAGAGCTACCCAAATTCTGGGAGTCTTCCGGATATTCCGGGATTTTCTACACACACAACAAGATGGTCTTCGTAACATACACCACAAAACAAAAACTTCTTTGTTATTTAAGTATTGTCCTTGTGTATCAGACATTTGTCCATATGTAATAAAATAACAATCTTTGACACAAATGAAAAGTCCAATTAGAAATGTAAGATCTTAGATGCTTTTTCTCTGGGGTGTTTAGGGTATTGTCAGGTTACCACTTAAACAAGGTATGTCATCCAAATACTGTATTTATTTGACTTTACAATCAGATACATATTTGTGGCTGAATTAATGGAGTTTATAAAAGGACCTATTGTGTGTTTTATAGGAATAAAAATGCGACATCTCTGTATGATAGAGTATAGTATGAAAATCTTTGTTTTGTATTTGGACTGAGAAGTATTAACCTTGTCAGAAGCCCTGTGGATGATTAATAGCCGGACATTAATGGTGCAGGAATGAGCAGGTAACCTTACATTAATATACAAGGAATGCATGACGTTGGTCAAGTTGTTCTAGAACTGCAGAAAAGAGACTGTTGGTCGGATGAGCCAAACTACAAACTGAACTGCCGGTGCTACGCCCAGTTTCCAAACCAAGATATTTGGCTAGATCATTCCCATATCCACGTTTGTTTGGCAGGTTGTTATACAAGGGCATTTTACAGAGAAACTCTTTGTCTCCTCTGTAGGAAGGGCCTCCAGGCTAGTAATGTGCTAAAAAGATCTTGTCTACAGGCCTACAAAAAAACAAAACCCAGACCACGGCTTTTCTGGCTCTGGTTTAGTGTAGCATGAATAAAGTTATGTTATTTCAGGGGTTTATCTGGAAATGCAACATTTGTCTCTGAACCTCACCTGTGGGGATCTGCAGCATGCGATTTGTGGCTTTTTTGTGACGTGTGGGCTTGTGTGGCTTAAAATATAACATTAACAAATATACTTGCGTTGTTGTCATAATGAAAAATTGGATGCCAGGGGTGCTTAGCTGCTCCGCCATTGCATCTGTGCCCTTCTAACCTGTGCTTGCTGTTGCTACAGCGCAATTTGTTTTGGTTTAATGATCATTTTGTGAGTTTTTGTTAATGGTTTTGCTGAGCGTTCTCTCACATTGGGCCAGATCCAGACCTACGTTTCCTTTACGTTTCAACACATTGCACTCCCCCAGGCACTCCTTTCGCTCGTACGTACTTTGACCGTTTTACGCTTTCAAAGCGTAACTCCTGTCAGCCGTAATGGCTGCACTTACTTACTCGCCTAAACACGCCCATACTTTATGATTTAAATGCCTCCCCTCTGCCTCCCAAGTGCAATTACGGGAGTCGTATGGTTGGTACGCTTTTGATACTAGGATTGTACGTACATTCACAGTTACGTGCCATAACATCTGCTGCGCGCAGAACATACAAAATAGCGTTTTTACAGCTAGCGTAAATACCACGGGCCATTGATACAGAAACAGTTCATAACGAATTTTTAATTTAACAGACTTTTATTGCATTGTGGTGGGGCTATAGGTGTTAAGCTGGGTAGACACCAATTTGCGTCCAATCCGACCTTGAACCGTCCTTTTGGTGTCACATTAGTGTGTACACACAGGGATGTGGTTAACAATCCGAAAAGCCATATTTCTAAGATGATGCAGCTGCCAGCTAAATGGTGGATGTATCATTGTTTGACAATCTTGCAAAATAGAAAATTGCTGTTGGGAACAGGATCCTGTTAACCCATTCCCAAAATCTACTTTCTGAGGTGGTTTTGTTGGGTTGAAGATAAGGATTTAAGGAGAAAGTTAGGGTTAGGTTATAGGGTATGGGGGGTTCCGATTAGGCTGTGAGGCGTGGAGGGTTCGGATTAGGTCTGAAGAATTTTAAGGTTAAGGCTAGGCTGTGGGAAATGGAGGGATAGGGTTTGAAAAGTGTTAAGGGTAGGGTTAGGTTAAACACCTTCCTTTGAGCGGATGACTCTTCACAACTCCACATGTCGCATCAGCGCCGCTTTCTAAAATGCAGACTGCCGGAAATTGCAGACAGATTATATTGCCGGCAGTGTGCGTTGAGATGTATTACGATGGTCTTTTGAACTGAAGACCATCGTACCGGCGAACCACAATCGTACACTCACGCAATCGCCTGGTTGCGTCAAATGATTTTTAAACTTGCGTAAATCTGCCAATCACCCAATCAAAAGTGTTTATGCTCCTTTATCCAATTCTTCTCCCAATTCTGACATCACGGCGCCTTTGTGTGTGCGTGACAGACGGTCTTGCGAAGATTGGAAGAGTGTGTATGGTGACGGGATCCTTTCAGCAAATCATTTCCGCAGATGCAGTGTGTATCACTTGTATCTGAAGAGGATTGAGCAGGTGTGTGCCCAGCTGTCCACACACAAAAGAGATTATTGCTCCTAGCAGGGGGTGGCCCATAATGGGGCCGATATTACTCATAGGCAGTCGTTCCGATATCGACGCCATACACTTCCCCTGCTGAGAACAATAACCCTGGCAGGCCCATGCTGCTGTCCTATTTGATTGCTGTATTCTCACTCTGATTGGCTGGGCCTCCTGCCAATCTTGAAAGGAGACGCATGCTGCTGTCCTATTGGATAGCAATAGTCTCACTCTGATTGGCTGGGCCTCCTGCCAATCTTGACAGGAGACCCATGCAAATATGCTATTGGCTGACTGCAAAAATTTTGTAAGGAATGAAAAAAATGATAGTGGGAGAGTCAGTAGACCCACACAGGGAGAAAGGACTCAGCGGACTTAGTGGGAGAGGTTTATAGTGATTTGTCAGTAAACCCCCCATGAGGACACAAACAGTAGATCACTAATACCCCGTTCACACTGAGCCAAAAACCCGGGATATTGCAGGGGCAAGCCCAAATAAC
>WWET01001223.1:123588-138956 GCA_011038615.1 Limnodynastes dumerilii
AATAGTATAGACTATAGAATAGAATGGGGTATACAATAGTCTAGCAGTATAGAACCAAAGAGTCCCGGGTCAGTCCCGTTCAGTGTGAACGGGACGAAAATCCCGGGTTTTTGCCGGGGCGTCAGTGTGAACACGGTATAACTGTGATAGTAGACCCACACACAGGCTGAGAGGATACAGTGCTGCAGCACCTCACACACTTATGAGCTGCATGAGAAGCTGGAGAATTATAATTATATTATATACCAATACTTCCAAAAAATTGTAGCCGGGTAGCTAGTGTTTTTGAGAGTTTTATGTGACTTAGTAAAAAAAAAAAATTCAAAGGATCAAAGAAAATTATTTTCATACACAAAATAAGACCGCATATACGCAATCTACGTAACAAAACGATACGTAGATTACGTAAAATAGTTACTGCGCATGCATAGTAGCTACTATCGGTATTTTTACACCGGATGTGCAACACGTACGGTGTTGTGATAAAGCCTGTAGAAAAATTATTTTCTTTGTGTCTGAGACAATAGAAATGTATTACGCAACTACTGTATATAAGGGGTGTGATTAATTCGTCCCCAGGTGGGACAAGAGCATTAGACTTGCTTACAAAATATATTTAATTCCAAAATATTTTAATGGAGCGCTGCCCAGTGTAGCCTGGCTGTAGTCTGCACCCCTGTATACAAGTGCCAAAGGGTGCTTCTTTAGTCATAACATTTAATAAAACAACTATTATGCATCATTCTTTTTTTTTTTCTTCCCTAACTAAACAATGGCTTTATTTGTTCTCAATTTAAGGTCAGCGACTCTTAATAGGAAAAAGATCTGAGAAGCCCTTGGGCTAAAGATTGGAAGCGTTTTGCTAATACCCTAAATCCTGACAAAGATTAGTTACTCTGCGTGTTTCACTTAATGTTCCGT
Organism: Limnodynastes dumerilii; assembly: GCA_011038615.1. NCBI lineage: Eukaryota > Metazoa > Chordata > Amphibia > Anura > Limnodynastidae > Limnodynastes > Limnodynastes dumerilii. Next base: position 124,510 of record WWET01001223.1, read on the forward strand.
TAAATAAACTTCTCCTTATGTTGAAGACGGCTTTTTAAGCAGCCTTGATGTTCTTGGCTCTTTGCTTTGAATTTTATTTAAAGCGCAGTATCTCGACTGAGAGTTCACAAATGTCACTTTTTAGTTTCTAGGAGGGAGGTTGTCGTTTTTCTCTTGACAGCCCGCACATCTATTACTTGATGAGCCTTATGGGTGGATAAAAGCCTCCATTCTTTTACATCAGGAAAGTAAATAACACTCAACCTTTTGTGTTCCACACAAACATGTACATTTTTATTCCAAAGGGGTTTAACAAGCGCTACCCTGTGTGCCCATCAAAAGGGCAGAATCAGTCTACGTTAGCAATCTGCAGATTTTGCTGTGTAAAGTGGGGTTTGTCATTTACTTTTGTTCTTTTATTTATGGTCGTCATAAGCTGTGGTGTGTGGGCCAGATTTACTAAGCTGCGCGAAAGGAAAAGTGGAGATGTTGCCCATAGCGACCAATCAGATTCTAGCTGGCATTTTCTAGCGTGCCATAGAAAAGTGAGAGCTAGAATTTGATTGGTTGCTATGGGCAACATCTCCACTTTTCCTTTCCTGCAGCTTAGTAAATCTGGCCTCTGTGTGTCTGCTTGGTACATTCTGTCTGCAACACTAACACAGCTTATATTTTAGGGAACGACCCCCTGTGTTAGCTTTGAGTTTCTTAAGATGGCTATGTAATGCAGTATTATACCATCATTCAGCCAAATATTAATGGGACCCATCTCTAGTATTTCAGCAGTGAAACGGACCATGGTGTGACTCTTGGGTTCAGGTATTGTCAGTGTGTTACCACATGCTAGCTGATTGGACAGTCCTCATTCATTGGAAATGTTATGTAGCAAAGGATGTTTTTGACATTACTGAGCAGGAGGCAAAGCGTTTTTGCTTGTTTCTTAGTGAATTGATTGGCTGCGTTCATATCTGTTTTGCTTCAGCCATAAATGATGGTATACAATGTGAGAAGTCACTACTAAGGAATTGAATCTTCCTGAACAGATAATTTAGCAACTTGAACGGATATAGAAACTACTAGATAACTATCGTCTGTGTTGACTGTCCAGCAGCATCCATGCATTGTGTGTGTGTGTGTGTATGTGTTTATATGTAATGCAATCTCAAGTCATATGTATTCAATTACTATACTACATTTCCACTTGTCTGGCTTTTATACTAAATGTTCATCATTTGAAAGTTAAGAAGGACCAGTCACTAAACAAGCTATAAAAGTTATGAATATCTGTAATGCATTACCTATATCCAAATTGTTACTTGTGGTACTTGGTATCCTGTATCACTTGTGGACATTGATAACTAAAAATGACACATTCCTTATCTTAATGATGGCACTGGGGTAAAACTGTAATGTTGGTGGGAATATTAAAGTGCTACAAGCAGGTATAAGATTGACCAAGTGTAAGATCCAGGGAAATGTATAGTCTTGTGAATTGAAGCGATTAGATTGCAAAAACAATTTGGCATTAGTAGACATAATTGTTGGACACATATCATACAATAATATTTGAGAACACTAGGTTGTCAATAACTGAAACTGGGTAACACGGTGCTGCAAGCGGTAGAACTTTTTCCACACGGTGCACGGTCATGAGTTTGAATCGTAGTTTGGCGTTTGTACGTTCTCCCTGTGTCTGCCTGGGTTTTCTCCGGGTGCTCCGGTTTCCTCCCACACTCCAAAAACATGCCGGTAGATTAATTGGCTGCTGAATATTAACCCCAGTTGTGTGTGTGTGTGTGTGTGTGTGTGTATTAGTAAGCTCCTACGGGGCAGGGGCTAATGTGAATGGTTGCTTTAAAGCTTGTACGTATTATGATGGCTCTGTATAAAAACCTGTTAATAATGAATAATAAAAGCTAAGGAACAGCATTTACAAAACGATTGTACACATACTTGGCACAATGGGCTGGATCCAGACTTAAGTGCTTGAAATTAGTTACTCTTGGGCTAAACCATGTTGATTGCAGGGGGAGTCAAGGTAATTGTATTCTTTGCATGCAGGGATACAGCTTCGAATTTCTTTTTTTTTTTTTATATAAACATTTTTATTGAGCAGTACAATTAAATTCAAAACATTTTACACATTGTACAATCCAAGAGTAATAAGCAAAATGATACAGTCAAAGAAAGTTATCCAAATATCACTCTTCCTTACATGTTCACCCTTTGCAGTGTGCAATAGAAATGCAGTATTTATCACCCATTTGTCTACCCGGCCATACGCTAAAACACAATTATTGTCATGCTCCTAAACAGGCATAAAACAACATGTTACGCTGAGCATGTAAAATTATGTAATTATTCTCACAAATCGAGAAACCCTCCATTAGCGTGTGTAGGCCTGACTCTCCGTATTGTTATGTCATGCGGTATCTATTTGAATTGGGGGATCGTTTAGTAAAAACCTTGTCTCATACCATGACGTATGCAAAAAACAAGTATGTATTTGTGATTTTATGACTGGAGACAAGGTGTTCACATAGTGCGACCATCTACCAAAAAATTTTTGTGCTTTTTTATCCTTGGACAAGGTAGTGTCTAGCCACTCCATTCTAAAAAAGGAGTATAGCTTATCATGGAACTGTGACACTAGCGGAGGCTGGGTTTGTATCCACTGCTGGAGTATACACTTCCTTGCTACTGCTGAAATGACTGTAAGCATTTGTTTACTATGCTTAGAAAGTTGCAGTGAGGGATCCAGTACTCCCAGAACTGCCCATTCTGGTGTTAGGGGCGCAGTAATAAAAAGCTTAGTCACACTATAGGCATGTACCTGTCTCCAAAACTTGCGGATATGTGGGCATTCCCAAAGGCAATGAAGTAATGTTGCCCGGGGGTCCGCACATTTCAAACATTGTGAGGTATCTGCTATCCCCATTTGAAAACGTCTGCTAGGGGAAATATAACCTCTATGAAAGGTATATAAGGTCATTTCCCTATATGTGCTAGCTTTCAGGACCTCCATAGAGAAATTCAAGGTTTTCAACAGGTCCTCAATAGATAAACCTGGAAAAATGTCCGTCCAATAGGCCAGACCCCGTTTCACCCTGGTATGATCTAAAGTGTCACGGAGATAGCCATAGTGAGAAGAAATTGCACCCTTTACCTGTGGTGGCTGTAACAGCATGGCATCCAAGCAGATACTGACCAGCTTTACTATCAAACTGTTATTTAGACTTGGGATAGGAAACATAACCTCTCAACTCTAACACTGTTTGCAATAGATGAAATATGACTCCCCTGCAATCAACATGGTTTAGCTCAGGAGTAACTAATGTCAAGCACTTACTTAAGTCTGGATCCAGCCCAGTAAGAGTAACAGCTACTATTGTGTGGAAGTAGATGAAGAGAGGTGGCTTCTCCTAACGTATAGTTTTGTGGTCTTGATTTCTTTTTGTTCTGTATGTAATATACAGCTAAATATAAACATTTAGAGCAGTTCATTTTGCTAGGTACATATAACTATATTTTTAGGCTATGCAGATTACCCTGAAATAGCAACTGCTGTTTACTGTCTCTTCTTTTATTTTATTGATGATAAAGCTGTTTTCTGCTTATATTTCAGTTATAAAAAGTTTAGATCAGAAATGACCACTAACTGTGTGACAATGGACCAGATTCAGATGCACCAGAGATGAAAAACAAGAGAGGAATGTTACACCTGGGCTAAACCATGTTGCTTTCAGGGTCAAGTCAAGTTGATTGTATTCTTTGCACGCAGGGATATATCTTTGAATTGCTTACTGCAATTGCAACTGCTTATTTAGATTTCGGCTTCAGCTCTCAACTCTAATGCTGTTTGCAATAGTTAAAATAGGACTCCCCTGAAATCATCATGGTTTTGCCCAGGAGTAAAGTTCCTCTCTTATTATTAATCTCTGAATCTGGTCCAATAACACAATAACACAGCACTTAACAAATAAATATATGCTGAATTATTTCACAAGGATAAGGCTTTTTCTCATGAAATTCTACTGGATATCAGAAAATGAAATATTTTACTTGGGTCTGAAAAAGAGAGAAAATGATTCTCCTGTAACTTAAGACTTAGCTGTGAAAAAAAACGTGTCTGGTGACAATGGTATTTAACACCTCTGGAAATACAGGCGTTACACCCCAGTATGTCTGGGCGCCTCTGTATAAAAGCAAGCATTGCTGGGGTTCAGCTCAGAAGAAAACAAACAAACTTCATGTATAACGTTGCAAAACAGATCATCCTCAGATTGATTTATTTTTTTGTATCACACTAACAGCTCAGACTTTTACAACCTGCAATTTTGTATGTCCATTTAATGAAGGCATCTTTGTGGGGGAATGTTCTCCTGTGGGAACAGGGGTGTTAGCTGTGAGAGGAATCTGGTGGCTTGTGTGGTCAGACGTGAAATATCTCGGTTTCAGAAGTTGTTTGGCAGATGCTCACCTGCTGTTAGTTGTGTATATAGGAAACAGCCCTGCCAGCAACAGATCTGCCAAACAGGGGCCTATATATATGACGCTGGCTCATTAGTGCTGGATGTGGCATCACATCACTTGGTGGCCTATCATAAAAAAACAAGGTTATTAGTCCCATGAGGGAGCAGAAAATTAATTAAGCCGTGCCAATAACCCTCTAGTGTTGCAAGAACATTAATAATATTACTTCTGAACTGTTGCTTCCTGCTCATCATTTGCATGTTTTACAAAGTTTACTCTAATGGTCGGCCAAGAAATGTTATTCGTTTTGCACTAATCTTCCAGAACCCTCAGCATAACGAGGATAACATGTTCCTTTTTGCAATTCGATGTTCTGCAATAAAGTTTATTAGTTGTGTGCAGTTGTTAATAATACAATCCCATTGTCTTTGGTTTAATTACCATTTGGCAGATTGTGTTATTGTACTTAAGTTAATAATTTGGTGTTTTGTGTATTGCACAACTAACATTACCACATTAGTCTAATATTTAATGAATAAGTGTTCTGTTCTAGGCTGTTATATTGAGAGTATTACTGGGGGGTAACAGCTGCCTCTATTCTGTTACTGAGCCAAAATTGATCTAAAACAATGTACTTATTGTCATGGATCCTGCAGTGCACGAGCCTCTATTCATAGTCGATAGCCGTCCGATAGCATGTTTGTAATTCATATCTCGCACTGATCCTTGTGTTTACAAACAGTTACAATGCATGGCAAAAGTGCCACAGGCAAACATATACAGATACGTGCAATAGGTGAACGTACACAAATAAGAAGAAATTTCATATTAAAGTACAAGTGATTTTATTAACCTAATCATAGCCAACTGGATCCAGAAATCAGATTTTTTTTTATTATTATCATTTTTATTAATTTAATTTTTTTCCCCCTTTTTTTACGCCAAGGATTCGGAATTCCGTTAGCACGCCTATAATGTAATTTGTATTACTAAGGAGTGTGGTTCACCAGTACGATGGTCTTAATTTTAAAAGATCATCGTACTACAACTGAATGCAGCCTGCCACCAATTGCGGCAGAGATGCAGTTCCTGGAGTCTTTTGACGAAAGGTAAGTTTTTAACCTACCTTAACCCTATCCTAACCCTCCCTCTTTCACAGCCTAACCCTAACCTTCCCCTTCTTCAGTCATAACCCTAACCATCCGTGCCCCAAACCTAACCCTACATGCCCTGCAGCCTAACCCTAACCCTCCATGCCCTGCAGCCTAACATTAGCTCTCCATGCCCTGAAGCCTAACCCTAACCCTCTATGCCCTGCAGCCTAACATTAACCCTCCATGCACTGAAGCCTAACCCTAAACCTAACTGTCCATGCCCCGAAGCCTAACCATAACCCTCCATGCCCTGCATCCTAACATTAACCCTCCATGCCCCACAGCCTAACCCTAACCATCTATGCCCTGCAGCCTAACATTAACCCTCAATGCCCCGCAGCCTAACCCTAACCATCTATGCCCTGCAGCCTAACATTAACCCTCCATGCCCTAAAGCCTAACCCTAACTTTCATGCCCTGCAGCCAAACCTTAACCGTCCATGCCCTGCAGCCTAACATTAACCCTCCATTCCCTGCAGTCAAACCCTAACTGTCCATGCCCTGCAGCCTAACATTAACCCTCCATGCCCTGCAGTCAAACCCTAACCGTCCATGCCCTGAAGCCTAACCCTAACCCTCCATGCCCTGCAGCCTAACCCTAACCCTCCTTGCCCTGCAGCCAAACCCTAAGCGTCCATGCCCTGCAGCCAAACCCTGACCTTTCTCTTAAGCCCTAACACATTGCTTGCGTATGTGGGTTATCGTTACTATGGGCCGGATCCTGACCTACGGCCGCCCGAGGTCAGTACAGCCGGCATCCTAGCGGGGAGGGCACGCCCCCTGCACTCCCCGCTGTCGGTAGTAAATCTGGACACTTACTTGCCCAGATTCTTACCCTTACTTTTACGATCAGGTATGAGTACATCCTTCAAAACAGGGGAATTACGTATGACATGTAAGTAATTCCCCTGTCAGCCGTAGTCCAGGATCTGGGCCTATGTCTGTATCTGGCGCAATGTCATCCTGTGAGATCTTCTTTGTAACTTTGCTCTGTGTCTTTATTCCCCAACTCAACAATTTTGGTACTCTGACTGGTGCTAGGGTAAAGATGGCAAAATGATAGTTTTAACAAACATCAGTGGTTATGGCAATCATTTGTTAATGTAAGCCAGGAAAAGCATGGTTAGGTGAACTTTCATTTGCACCACTTACTTTGCAGCAAGGCTTGCCCAGGTTCAGCTATCAGATCCCCTATGGGTATGCCACAGGTACACTGTAATGGGGATGTTGTTGCTGGTCTACCCGGTCCTATCGCAACAATGATACTGGCAGCTTGCTAAATAGAAAAAAAGTCTATTGGGAACCAGTACCTATATAGACCCATCCCAATAGCATCAGGCTGCTGCAGGTAAATTAGGGTTAGTGCAGCAGCTGCGGTGGGCTAGGTTAGGGCTTAAGGGGAAGGTTAAGGTTAGGCTGCTGAGCATGAAGGTTTAGGGTTAGGTTGCGGGTTATAGACATTTAGGGCTAGGGCTGAAGAAGAAGGTGGTTGGTGTTAGGGCTGAAGAAGAAGGTGGTTAGGGGTAGGGTTAGGGCTGAAGAAGAAGGTGGTTAGGGGTAGGGCTGAAGAAGAAGGTGGTTAGGGTTAGGGCTGAAGAAGAATGTGGTTGGTGTTAGGGCTGAAGAAGAAAGTGGTTAGGGCTGAAGAAGAAGGTGGTTGGTGTTAGGGCTGAAGAAGAAGGTGGTTAGGGGTGAAGAAGAAGGTGGTTAGGGTTAGGGCTGAAAGGGAAGGTTACACCCTCTTTAATGGCTTAAAATAAGCCCCAAAGCACACAGAGATGTATTCAGACTTAATAACAATCACATACATACATGCCGTGTGCGTAAGTCGGCGTTTAGCAATCTGCTCATGTGCTTGTCAGCTGTTACACATCGGATCTCACTACGTACGGAGATGATTTCCGCTCGTGCACACCTCTACATGACAGGACGTAGTAATACTCTGTACATGGGAGAATACGTAATGTGGGTGGGGGAGGCATTTAACTTGTACAGTATGGGCTGGGTTAGGCGCTTCTGCGTGTACCTTTGCTACGTCCACACACCGATACGCACAGAGAAGTTAAGGCAGGGCTATGGACGCGGAAGTCAGCTGAATTCCGTCCGTCAGAGGGCAGTGTCACGGGAGGGCACCGGCCACATTAGTGCAGACTTTTGCTGTTCCGCGCTTACTTAAAGCACTCTTAAGTTTGAATCAGGTCTGAAGCAGCCCCTAACAAACAAACAAACAAAACAGATGAAAACTATCGTGTTAGAAACATCTCCTGTTTATAGCAGTGAGATAAAAAGAAACTGTTTAAAAAAAACAACAACTTTATTTTGTTGAATATAGCGTGAATTCTCGGAATGATTAGTACGTGTGATATGAGCAAAAACATGGACATACGAAGGTGATAAAAGGGTAAATTCATATATTTGTTTGGAACCTCTGGTGAATACCTCATAAATCACCGTGGTTTGGAGATGTAACAAAATTTATTACAGAAATATATACCGAACAACGCTGTCCATAGCATTTTACAAAGTCAATGAAATGGTTCTAAGACTAGTGGTGAGACCGCCTGACGTGATGATACTCCGTACTTGGGAGAATACGTAATGTGGGTGGGTGGGGGGCATTTAACTTGTACAGTATGGGCTGGGTTAGGCACATCTGCGTGTACCTTTGCTATGTCCACGCAACGATACGCACAGAGACGTTAAGGCAGGGCTATGGACGCGGAAGTCAGCTGAATTCCAACCGTCAGAGGGCAGTGTCACGGGGGGGCACCGGACACATTAGTGCAGACTTTTGCTGTTCCGCGCGTACTTAATGCACTCTTAAGTTTGAATCAGGTCTGAAGGAGCCCCTAACAAACAAACAAACAAACAAACAAAACAGATGCAAACTATCGTGTGAGAAAAATCTCCTGTTTATAGCAGTGGGATAAAAAGAAACTGTTTAAAAAACAACAACTTTATTTTGTTGAATATAGCGTGAACTGTCGGAATGATTAGTACAGTGTGATATGAGCAAAAACATGGACATACAAAGGTGATAAAAGGGTAAATTCATATATTTGTTTGGAACCTCTGGTGAATACCTCATAAATCACCGTGGTTTGGAGATGTAACAAAATTTATTACAGAAATATATACCGAACAACGCTGTCCATAGCATTTTACAAAGTCAATGAAATGGTTCTAAGACTAGTGGTGAGACCGCCTGAACATTACCCCTGGCCTCCGATACTGTGTCGTGGGTCTGAGCTTCATGTGTGTGGCAGACACCCGCAGTTACAACAACATTGGCTGTTTTTGCTGTTGGACAGAGGGAAATGTTTACATATTTGTTTCCTGCGAATCAATGGAACCGTTTCTGCTTGAATTTCTATACGTACCTACAAACGTCTCTTCATGCCTCAACTACAGATGAACTTTATAAGATGTAGCTGACCCTACACCTCATGCCTCACGGGAACGGGACCCAGTGAACTCATTGGATTTAAAGTCATTAGTTCAGTTGTTCATTAAATTGTATACTCCTGAAACTGACAGCTGATTGCCTCTTTTCTGCATAGGAATTTGCCTCATGTATAATTAGTCTGCATATTTTCTATTGCTGGTGGAGTTGACACATTATGCCATAGTCCATTTATGGCCAACCAACCCTGACCGAAGGTGGCAAGACCCCAAATAGAGCCAAGAAACAAGATTGATGTGGAAGGGATTGGATATTGCAGAATGGTGGCTCAGTGAGTAGCACCTCACAGCGCTGAGTCATAAGTTTGGTTCCCAGACTAGGCCTTATCTGTGTGGAGTTTGTTTGTTCTCCCCATGTCTGCTTGGGCTTCCACTGGGTGCTCCAGGTTCTTCCCACATCCCAGAAACATATGTGTATGTTAATTGACTGATAACTAAATTAACCCTATCTGTGTGCGTGTGTGTGTGTGTGTGTGTATGTATGTATTAGGGACCTTATTATGCAGCTCCATTAAGGGCAGGGACAGATGTGAATGTCTGATGTTCTCTGTAAAGCGATGTGGACATTTGTGGCGTATTTTGGTATTTTGTATCAGTTGTAGCAGGGTTCCATGCGTCGCTGCGATCACTCATTTTAGACATACACACTGCCAACAGCTAATTAGGCTGCGGGGAAGGAAGTTTTAGGATTAGGCTGCGGGGAAGGAAGTTTTAGGATTGGGCTGCGGGGAAGGAAGTTTTAGGATTAGGCTGCAGGGAAGGAAGTGTTAGGATTAGGCTGCAGGGAAGAGAGACTTAGGGTTAGGCTGTGGGGAAGAGAGGGTTAGGGTAATGGAAGGGGAGGGTTAGGGTAAGAATTAGCATAACATTGGGGATATAGAGAGCGGCGCTTACCTCTCTGTGGAGGGGTAGGAAATTTCTTAGTAGCTCCATCTTTGGAAATAGGGTGTCAAAAATGGCCCTTTCTAAAAGGTCTGTTCTCAGCGTCGAACCACATCTGCTGTAGCATTATCTCTGAAAGGCCTAGCAACAGGCATGTCAAACTCAAAATTCCAATTGGGCCAAGCAATCAAAGTCTAAAATTGTTTAGGTTGCAAGAAAAATAAAAAGTCTCGTCCAGCCTCCCCACTATACCCAATTCATGTCTCTAAAGCCTCCCCAGTATTCCCCATCATATATTTTCAGCCTCCCCAATATTCCACATCAATGTCCCTCCAGCCTCCCAACTATTCCCAATAATGTCTTTCCAGCCTCACCGGTATTCCCCATCCATGTCTTGCCAGCCTCCCCAGTATTCCCCATCCATGTCCCTCCAGCCTCCCTAGTATTACCCATCATGTCCTTCCAGCCTCCCTAGTGTTACCCATCATATGTCTCCAGCCTCCCCAGTATTCCCATCATGTGTCTCCAGTCTGCCAGTATTACCCGTCTTGTTCCTCACGCTTCCCCAGTCTTCGTATTCTCCATCCTTGTGTCTCCAGCCTCACCAGTATTCCCCATCCATGTCTCTCCAGCCTCCCCAGTATTCCCCATCATGTGTCTCCAGCTTCACCAGTATTCCCCATCCATGTCTCTCCAGCCTCCCCAGTATTCCCCATCCATGTCCCTCCAGCCTCCCCACTATTCCCCATCATGTATCTTCAGCCTCCCCAGCATTCCCCATCATGTCTCTCCAGCCTCCCCAGTGTTAGATGTCAGTCTTACTTTCTAACAGGCAGTTTTGGTCTGATGCATTTTGAGCCATATTGAGTGACCAACTCAGAACATCTTCCTCCACACTGAGGACCAGAGGCATATGGGGACATTTTTGAGTGGGTATCTTCCTCCTTGCATCCCAAAGGGCATACTTTATTTGTTTGTGTTTTTTTATGATTCATTCTGCCCTTAATTTAACACTGTCCTTAATTTTTTTTCAGGATAGTAGAATTAGTATATAGAATATTCCTTGCCTGCCTCTGATCATGTAATCAGCTGGAGACTGTTGGGTGGTTTAATTTAGTGCGTAATCAATGCTGGTTAAATCGTAGACTGGTAACTGGATATTTTTGTGCCTACGTGTCTACGTTTTAGAGCAAAAAGCCAGGGGCCAGATCTACTAAGCTGCTGGTTTGGAAAAGTGGAGATGTTGCCCATAGCAACCAATCAGATTCTAGCTGACATTCTTTAGTACGTCATATGAAAGTTAGAGAGCTAGAATCTGATTGGTTGCTATGAGCAACATCTCCACTTTTCCAAACCCTGTTGCTTAGTAAATCTGGCCCCAGGTGTATTTTAGGTGAGAAGTTTACATACTGAAATCTCTTTGAAAAAATGGTCCCTCCAAAATAATGGGAAAACTCTACAATATTCATATTGTTTTGTTTTTTTTAGTTTGGTTTTTTGGCACAAACGAAATTCTTTTGTTGAAGGTGAATTGAAATGCACAGTTCAGTTAGAAAAAACAATTGCTGTAAAAAGGATTTTTTCCATGCAAAATAGCTTTTCCAGGGGCTATAATTGATATTTGTATTATAGTCCACAGTGGGGGCCCTCTCAGGGAGATAAGCTGTACACAACATACTTTCTGTCCAGTATACAGTTCCTTTAATTCAGTAAGGAAGAGATCATCGTTCCAGATTATAAAATGCAGTTTGGCTACTATTTCTGTTTGTAGTCTGGACTTCTCTCTGTACATTTAAATACAGATGGGCTCTGGGAGTTTAGTCCATCAGCGTAAATGTTGCTTTCGATGTCCATATATCAATGTATCGGAGTCTAACATGATTAATTGTGGACAGATTTTTCACATATGGGGAAAACATTAGGAAAAACTATGCAACTGTTGGTCTTTCGGTGAAAATGCAGATGCCGAAACCTCAAAAAACAAGACAGAAAAAGACCCCTGAAAGAATCCTATCCGCTGTACTTTTCTTACATACAAGGAACTGGGCGTGACAGAGAAATAAATCAATACGTAAAGTACATTTTTTTAAAAGAGTTCTGTAAAACATCCTTGAACATTTAACATTTTCATCTAGCATATGCTGTATTTCTTGGAAAAAGTACAGGATTTCTAGATTTGGTGCACTAATCTTTTAGCTTTTATCAGTATTGTTTACAGAATTGCCCTCTGCTTGAATTTTGTGTTTGGGAAAAAGAGAACAAAAAATATAGGATTTTAACGTTGTAAATAGTGTCAGCCTGGTACCTGGACCCACAGAGGAGCCATCAGCTACAAGTTGTTAGCAGTTGGCAGATTTCTCGTAGACCGTGCCATTAGCGCTGATCGTGTTCATAAATAACTTACCACCAGCTGACGTTGTTATGCGGTCAACATTTTGCATGGCTGGTGACCAATCTTCATATGCGCCAGATGGGGTATAGCCCCCCCACTCCCTCCTTCACTGCCATCCAGACGTCTGCTAGTGCCCTTTCTATGTGCTCCTCTGTGTCTACATGTTAAACATTCGATTTGTGTTGCACTCAGATTTTTAAATGGGACTAAAATATATATCCATTATGACACCTATAGTTTGTGAAAAATGTTTGTGTTCATTGCTGGTGAGTTTCACTGTAATTGCCAACCATGTGACCACACATACAAACAGATATGAAAACATAGCGAAATATACATATAAACTGGCGGCCTGCCAGGCTCGCATTATTTTATTTGTATTGCAGGCTCTTGATCTATTATTGTACTGGTATTTATTGCGATTTATAGCCCTTATTATTGATCATATGTATTTCAGCCTTGTATTACTTGATTGTTTATTTTCAGGACGCCAGTTTATATGTATATTTCACTGGGAGGTGTCAATTTTATTTTTATATGTTTTCATATGTGGTTTGTTTGTATGAATAAATTTCTACTTTTTACCCTTTTGCAGTAATTAGACTCTAGGGGTTATTTTCTATTTATAGGGTGTGCACCTTTAAAATTTGCCTCTTTCTTTCCTCTTCTGTGGAAAATTTTTGTATGGGTTTACAATTTTTGGCTTATTTAGTGTAGCACCCCTATGTACATTTTTGATATATATACATTTACATATTTTCTTCATTTATCTGTGTTGTCGGTTACCTGTGCAGCCTTTCTCTTTTGATTTTAAGTCCATGTTACCATATTATGATATAGTAATTTATATCACAGTTTTTGAGTGTTTTTAATTAAAAGTCAATGGCTTTTAGATTATTCCATCTCACCATGGTCCTGATCCAGACTTCATAACGACAGCGAATTTACGCAGGCGCTTGCGAAAGCACTACGCATGCACGTGGCAGATGTTACGCATTGTAACTATGATCGTACTTAACTCTGCGTACCTCCATACTATAGGGGGCGTGACATCCTTATGTAAGCCAAAAATACGCATTGTGGGTGGAGGGAGGCCTTTAAATTTTACAGTATGGGCTGGGTTAGGCACTTACGTACTTAAAGTATTACGTATGTACAGAGCTACACAAAAAAAGTTAGGGTAGATATTGTACCTTATAAATACGCAATTCCATTTTGCAGGCATTGCGTCTTGGCAGGGGGGGAAGGTGACAAACACACTCCATAGCAAGGAGGCAGAACACGATTCTGTATAGGTGAGACTAGATGGAGGCGGAGCTGGCGGAAACCACTGCCTGATAGATTTTTAGAGGCTGACCGCTTAAAACAGCGCTCGTCCATGTATGAGTGCTGAGCTTCACAGCTTCCCTGCCAGAGTGCAGTCCCCTGGTCAGAGCCCCACTGAGAGCTCTCCTGGGATTGTTATAATGCTTCCTAAATGTAATGAAGGATTCATGTCCAAATAGGAAAATGCCACCTAGCCTGTAACCACCACAGTAAGTTATATCCAGACAAATCTTGAGACATGGGACTGGATCCAGAGCTTGAAAAACAAGAAAACAGGTGATAAGTTACACTTGAAAGTTACCACAACTCATGTGTGATTGAATATTGTAATGCTGACATGATTGTTCGGCTGAATGACTTTTGAGGGGTGTGGGTCCCCATCGTGAACAGCCCTATTTTGATAAGACTGTTCTCTCCCAGCCAGTTTCGACCTGGCTCGGAAAGAGATTGCTTCTGCCTAGATGAGGCAAAGCAATCGATCTCTGGAGCACCGGACGCGGTGTTCTGAATGGTAAGTATCCCCCAACCTGTTCCCTAATCCTTACCTTAACCCTCCCCTTCTGTTACCCTAAACCTATCCCTCCCTTCTCCGCAGCCTAACCCTAACCCACCCTTCTCTGCAGTCTGACCCTATCCCTCCCTTCCCTGCAGCCTGACCCTACCCCTCCCTTCCCCGCAGCCTGACCCTACCCCTCCCTTCCCCCTGCAGCCTGACCCTAAACCTCCCTTCCCTGCAGCCTGACCCTAAGTCTCCCTTCCCCGCAGCCTGACCCTAACCC
>WWET01001223.1:139039-160155 GCA_011038615.1 Limnodynastes dumerilii
CCTACCCCTCCCTTCCCTGCAGCCTGACCCTACCCATCCTTTCCCTGCAGCCTGACCCTACCCCTCCCTTCCCTGCAGCTTGACCCTAAGTCTCCCTTCCCCACAGCCTGATCCTAACCCCTTCCCTTTTATGGCCCTAACCCTAACCCTCCCTTCCCCAGAGCCGAATCCTAACCCTCCAACTAACACCAAATGTCCCCGGAGAGGTTACTCACCTCTCCTGCTGCTGGTTCAGAGGCGCTTTCGAAAATGAATGGGTGAGTATCGCTATACTTACCCATTCAGAAAAAAGTCTATAATTACTGCCATTCGAAATAGAAATTTAGTTTGTCTCTACTTCAGAAAGACAGCCATCATAGCATGGACTCCCACCGCTTACAGATACAGATTACCAGAATGACAATAACTTCCCCGGTCAATGATCCTTGGTTAGGTCATAAAATGTATGCAATCCCTCTTGCATAGTATTCATCATGACAATTACTTATGCTACAACTTTTTTTAAATATATAATTCTTTAATAGAGAAAAAATACATACAAAAAAATTCCAACAATTCTAGCAAATTGTATTGTTCGTCCTATCAATGCACCAATTTTAATGCCCACTATTGGACTGATCATTTTTATGCCAATACATGCTGTCCAGCAGCAGTAAGAGCTTGCTATGAGTCAGGAGAACATGGCTCACATCCCGGTTTGTGCTCATTGATAAATTATAGTCCCATGTCTTTAGTGTTGGGAGACAGGGACATAAATCCTGCTCTATGTGTGTGTTAGAGCTTACAGTGGTGTGCAGCAAGAAACTTTGTGTGGGATTTCCCAGGAGAAATCAGCTGACAGCATATTTTTATTCAGTTTTCCATAGTTTCGATTACTTTTGGGGATTTTGCTTGGTTATTACACTGGATTAGTTTAGGTACCACAAAGATTGATTAATGGTTTTTTTTCCACTTAGTAAAAAGGTCAAACAATGATTGTTTGTTAAAGTTACATTTAAATGTTATGCGTCTACTATTGGAAAAATTAAATAATTTCAGGGATGTTATGCGTGGTAAGCCTAAGCCGTTTGAGCCCCACCCATGGGCGTATCAGGTGGTGTATAGTCGCGATCTAGAACCACCAGTTGGAACCTATAATAATGTGTGTTGTTTGTGTATGGCTGTAGAGGGTTTATAGATGATTTGTATTTTATTGTAAAAGGCCTAAATGCTGTTGTAAATATTTTATCTCATTGGTTGAATAATAAGATAAAAACTCAAATATACAATTTTTACAGTTGCAGTTTAGGGCCTGGATTCACAGTTAAGCAGTTTTCGGCTTACGTACGTTGTTTTAAGAATTGAGCTACTACACTTGCGTAGTAGCTTCTTTACGCTATCTACGTATCATTTCTAAAGACTGCGCTTATGTCTAATCTACTTACAGAAATGGTATGTAGTGTAAATAAGCGACTACGCAAGCGTATAAGCTCAATTTGAAAACAACGTATGTAAGACGAAAACTATGTAACTGTGAATCTGGACCTAGATGTCTAATATATGATACGATTAAAAGAACAATTAGAAACGACTAATAAGTGTTATAAGCATCATTTATTCCCAAGAAATTAATCATATTTGCCTGAAATGTATTATTTCTTATCTCACATGTTTTTGTCTTTATTTTCTTGCATATTTTTGGACTGATTCAGAATAGGGGATAAAATGCGAGCATATATTTAATATTTAACATATAAAGCAGTATATGAAAACTGTTTTGTAGTATTTTCTGTCTTGTTTTGACCATAATTTTGAGTTTTTCTAGGAAACATAAACTCTAATATAAACTGGAGGGTGGTAGATTCAGAGGAAATGTGTGGAAAAAATATTTCATTAATACCCCGTTCACACTGAGCCAAAAACCCGGGATATTGCAGGGGCAAACCCGAACAACCCGAGTCGAGGCTCTGTGTGAACGGTCACACCTCAAAAAAAAAATCGGCTTTGTTGCTTTAAAAACCCAATTTTTTAATAAAAAAAAAAGTTTTGAATAAAGAAAACCATTAAATGAATTTCTAAAAAACCCTTAAAAATAAGAAACAGGACTTAACTGTCCTGCGAAGCGGCTGACTGCAGGTCCGGCTGAAATGGAGGTCCTGCGAGAACATGGAGGATCATCGCGGGACTTGCAGGAGAGGTGAGTAGTGTAGTATTGTATACCCCATTCTATTATATAGTCTATACTATTGTATATCCTATTCTATTGTATAAAATAGGGTATACAATAGTATAGACTATAGAATAAAATGGGGTATACAATAGTATAGCCCCGAAGAGTCCTGGGTCAGTCCCGTTCAGTGTGAACGGGCCTGACCCGGGAATTTCCCGGGTCTATGCTGCAGTGTGAACAGGTTCCCCCATGCTGTACTTCTGTGTGGCCCGGTAAAAATCCAGGACGAAAATCCCGGGTTTTTGCCGGGGCGTCAGTGTGAACACGGTATAAAAGGGTGATAGATAAGTGGAATAGCCTCCCATCTGAGGTAGTTGAGGCTAACACAGTAGAACAGTGTAAACATGCTTGGGATAAATATAAGGATATCCTAAATCTTTAACTAAATTGAGGGTAAATAGGGTCTAGGGTCAGTATAGTTTTAAATAAACAACTGGGCAGACTGGATGGGCCATGTGGCTCCTATCTGACATCACTTTCTATGTTTTTATGTAATTCTGTTTGCGTAACTTAAATTTATAAATAATCATGGTTTTGTTAAAGTGTACCTTTTCTTTTTTTTGTTTAGATCTACTAATTGAATTTTTTTTCAGTTCCTCCCAACTCTGGATCCCAACCTTTATATGTTCACTACCCATCTCATCATGTTTTTGTTTTAAACCTTTTGGTAAAGTACCAAAAAAAAGTTTGTACAAAAATAAGTTTAAGTTAAGTTCCTGTAGTTCCTCACAAAAGCATCATCCTGTCTGTAACATGTACTGTAATATAATATTTTATAGGACAATACATCACTTTCATTAAATATGCAGCAAGTTTAGTCCACACCTAATGTGGCGAGGCCTTGTAAAAACCAAGAGATGCTAAAATATTGATAGAATAATTTCTGCCATTCCTGTTCCCTGTATTATCATGGGGTTGCCCAGTGGAAGGGGGCCAATCAGCAGGGGCATTTTATTTCTAATTTTCTCGGAATAGCTTTTTGTTATCTCCTTCCCAACAATTTTTGTTATATTAAAGTTTTAGCTTTTTATTTTAGTTAACATAATTGTATAGTAAACTGATCATTTTATTTAGATGGATATATGTAGACAATTTAGACTGTGGCTTGTCACATGGCTGCACAATTTTAGAGCTTGTCTTGTACTTCAATTACTTTTACTGACTGTCTTAAAATAAATTTAAAATGCTAGTTTATTTATGCTTTATTTTGTACACATATATTTATAATTCAGGGCAAACAGGCTCTCCACAAAGCTCAACATCATTTAACAAACTCTTGCATAACTAGTAAATTTAAACCTATATAACTTATACCACACACTCACTGTGCTAGTTCTCTTTAATGAATTTGCCACATCATGAATTATTCAGCTGGCTATAAAAATTATATTATATAGGCTAACATTTTCATAATTCATGTTGGAAAGGATTAAATCACCTAGCATTTCATGACTTGCTTTTTGGCACAGAAAACCATTTACAGTTGTGCCCAGTTAAACCTTTCCCAAAACAGGGAAATGTCTGCCATACCTGGCATGAAATTGTATACATGGCGGGCCCACCTGCTGAGGAAACGTGAATGGGGCTTCAGAAATCTTTAATCTTTGTTTGCCATTTTGCATTTACTGGCTTCCTGCAGAGATCAGACAATGAAGCTGATATCACCAATTCAATGTGCTACAGAGAGGGTACATGACCGAATTGGACAGATGATGTCAGGTCCATTGTCTAATCTTTGCAGGAAGCCAGCAGCTGCTAAATGGTAAGTAAAAGAAAAACATTTTTTTTGCCAATGTACCAACGGGCCACCATCTAGCTTCCATGTTGTGAAAGAAGTATCATGGCCGGGAAGGCTGTATCTGGACCAACTGTACCTTGAAAATAAGTCACAGTTTATTTCCCATAAGTACTAGCTACACTCCATGGCTCACCAGAAATCTCTAATAGACCTGGACTCTCAGCACTGTTGCTATCCATAGTCTAGATCTCTGAAGTGCCCAACCATCAACACTGTACTCTACGTGTAAACAGCATCAGAGGTTTACATCCAGCATATAAAACAAGGAAAGTATTGTACATTTCGTATTACATATAGAACAAGACCAGATACTGAGATCCAGCATAAGTAATGGTTAGTACTAATATATATTGGGTTATCAAATGACAATCTCCTCTTTTCATAATAACTCTTCTTTGTCCACACATTGGGCCAGATTCAGACTCGGATATTGGATCCCTGCTGGATATCGCCTTCTGTCCGAGCCATGGGAGGTCACTTCCCTCGCTCACATGGACTTCCCATCCAGGAGCCCTGCCTTAAGTTTTCTGATCCATTATTGCATAAAATGGGAACAGATCGTAGGTCTGTATATGGCGGTGAGCATAGGTCAAGCCTATACTGTATCATTTGTATCCCTTCCCTCTCTCATTAGCCCATGCACCCGCTTTTAGAAAAATGCATCGGAATGACTAAAGGTAGTAAAGATTTGTACTGAAAACGGAACGCATGCACCATTGCAAAAAGTGCGCAGTTTCCGATCCTAGCTATTGGAAAATGGCCCCTTTTTAGAAGTCTGGATCAGGTCCATTGCATACCCTCCAACATGACCCATTCCATTAGGGACAAAATACTCTGCTCCTTAGTTTCCAACTGTTAGTTACTATGGTAACCACCTTTGTTGAAGAGTGAAATAGTGTTTTAAATATCAGTTAATTCATTTAAACCAGGTGAGTGACAGTTGGAAGCTCAGGAGTGGATTAAATTCTAGCTAATGGAATGGGTCATGTTGGTGGGTCTGCCATTGTTCTCATCAGTTCTTGAGTCACTAGCTCAGTTGAAACCTCATTATTACCATGTTTCCTTGGATAGTCGCCAGTTCATAGAAATTGGACTCTTAACAACTGTTTATTTGGTAGAAGAACTTTTTTTCATTTTAATCTGTAAGTGGCCCCTTTGAAGGCGCCCAACATTTGAACTGACTGGTCTTTCTGATGCAATTCTTCCATCTAAATGGTTATTTTCCTAAGGATTTCTGCTCATGTTTGCAGATCCCGTTGATTAAAATGACATTTGGAAACTGGTAAGTGGGCTGGGAGAAGCTAGTTACTGGGGCTTCCTGTTTTTCAAACAAGAGAATGTTTAATTTTGTACAATCACAAATTCCAAACATCGTCGGTGTGCTGGGAACACTGAAATCCAGCCTCATGAGAACTTTTAAGGATGCACTGTTTCACTGGCTCAGACACAAGGTGGAGTAGCAGATGGTACCAATAACTTTAACGGGAAAGCATTGTAGTGAAGAGTGGAGACCACTTTTCTTAATCATACCCCTAATCTTTTGTTACATACAGTATGTTAGATTTAAAAAAAATTCTTAATTATTATTTATCTAGACTTTATCCCAAGGGGTTTATAGCTGATTGATTTGCTTTTCTGATTATGTCCATCATGTTGGACCTGATCTCAGCTAAGAAGCATCTGCTTCTTATGTGCGGATATTTCAGAAATTACCTACTACACATGCGTAGTAGGTAATTTATGCAATCTGCATACCAGTTAGGTGCGCAGATTGTTTAAGAAGTAGTTTAGGAAGAAAGAGGCGACCTTAAGCCACCTTGGGGAGTGTTTAGGTAGAGGTGGGAGGGGGGAAGGATTTAGATTAGCCGGGAGGGGGGGAGGCAATGTTTGTGCAGAGTTTCCTTTTTAAGAAGGAAACTACCTCACGGTAAGATAAGATATGGCATTCGTAAGTGCAAAAAGGTACCTAAAAACGGGGAACGGGTTAGGGGCAGGACGGCTGAATTAGAAGCGGATCTGTCCACACCTAACTTACTCTTAGTTTTGAATTTGGTCTGTTGTTAGTAAATCAGCGGTAAAATAAAGTAACCACTTTTGTAAGTGTTTTGTGGGTGTTACACCGCAGAGGTTGAATCTAAAGCTGAGTACACACTATACAATTATCATGCAAACAAGGTGGTCCAGAAAAGCAATCGACCGATAATAGAATCGACTTCAATGCTTAAGCCATCCGCTAGAAACATTGGGCCTGATCCAGACCTATGCCGCCCATCGTATTTACGGCAGGTGGATGCGTAAGATCGACTGTTCAGCCGATCTGCGCATACGCCGGGCTGATGTTGCCCGGCATAACCATTGTTTATCTGTGCTCCGGATCGAGAGGAAGGAGCGGGCAGCACCGTAACTGCTCTGTAGTTACGGAAGGTAGGCCAGGGGTAGGGAAATAAGCTTGGAGGGGCAGGGTTAGAGGCATCACGCTCCTGTCCCGGCATAATTACACTCGGTTACGCCGGCTGAAGTTAGGGTAGCCTTGTGAGTAACTGAGTGTAATTACGGCGGGACAGGGGGAGTGTCAGGGGGAGTGCATAGTAGCTACGATGGCCGTAAATACGCAAAACGGCACAGCGTAGCTCTGGATCAGGCCCATTGTGCATTGCCGCAGGGAGCTCGGCCCCATTATCAGGCTCTCTGTACTCTTCACGGTTTCCATGGTGGTCAGACCGTTTTGTTAGGAGCCTGGGAAATTTTGAAAGTGTGTAGCCAGCTTTAGTTGTAAAAAGGAAATCCCTTTAACCGTGCCATCCACACAGTCATCATAAGTAGTTGGGTCATTTAGTAATGTTACCATCCAGCCCAACGTTATTTAGTAACGTTGGGCTGGATTTTCTAGCACTTCCGTGTGTTTCATTCATATATTGCTCTCTTTTTTTTGCACCTGGTTTTAGTGGGAACTAAAGCCACCTGTGTAGTTACAGTGGAAACACGTGAAGGTCTAAATATTGTAATCTAGCGATTGCCCACGTCTATTGTCCTTGGATCAAATCACATGAAAGTGAAGTCTGAAGCTGATCAATTGTGGCCAAAAATATGTTGTAAAATATAGACTATTGTTGGTTAATGTAGTCCAGGAGTGGGGAACCTTTTTTCTGCCATATCTATGACATCAATCGTGGGCCATGCAAAATGATCAGCTTAAAAATTAGTCTGCTATATATGGTCAAAAATGTCATTAACTCGCCCCTAATATGCGCTTTCAAAGAATGGCGGCTGCATGAAAATCCATCTGCTATCATGCACAGGCTACTGGCTTCTCTCCAATGAGAGTTTTCTGATCAGGAGCCAGGAATATGGACGGGTCCCAGTTGCCTCCAGGGACCCAGGAGTAGATCCTGATCTGGAGCCTACAGGACCCCACTGCGCAATGCAGTACTGACTTCCGGAGCACTGGAAGTGACCAAAGTTATTTAGTGGCCTAGTGCTCTGGAGTTTTGGAGAGCACATCCAGAGGCTTAGCCAAAGTACCACCTGCAGAGGGCCAGACCAAATGATTTTGCGGGTCTTATACAGCCCTTGGACCGAACGTTCCTCACCCCTGCTAAAGTCTATAGTAACCAATCATTTGCTTGAGATAATCTAATACATGTACGCTGCTGTGGTTTTGTGTTGTGTTGTGTTACTGCATATTTTTTGTTGGACGTTTTACCACTGAGGGCCAGATTTACTAAGCTGCGGGAAAGTAAAAGTGAATATGTTGCCCATAGCAGCCAATCAGACACTTAAGCGACATTTTCTAGTATGTAATAGGAAAGTGAGAGCTAGAATCTGATTGGTTGCTATGGGCAATATCTCCACTTTTCCTCTCCTGCAACTTAGTAAATCTGGCCCTGAGTGTTCATTTCTTTTATTCGAGTGACAATTAGATGTTGCTTTAAGTAACTTAAATCAGACCATAAAATTAAATTGAATAGCAATTGCTATTTGCATGCAGTTATCAGACGACCACAGTAATTAGAGCTCATATGATCCAGTCACTCAACTGGACATGTCTGTTGAGTTTGGCCACCTACATAGAACATCTGTATATTAGAGTTGGTTGCTGTTTTTAAGCTTTAACTAAACCTGATTTTGAGGGGGAGTTTTTATGATCCATATATATAAATGACAGGGATTTTTTTTTGTTTTAAATTCAGAATCGTATAAATAAGCTTGTTACTCTTTTAACCCGCTCCTTCTACTGACAGTTTCAGTTGAATGTTTAATCTGCTGTTTTTCTCTTTCTGTTTTACTAATTGAAACAAACCAAACATTTAATTTAATCGACTGGACATCTGGAAATGCTGTATTATCATCACTAAGACGTAGCTCGCTACCTTGGCAATAGTGAACATTAATAATTGATGGTGCTCCCAGCATTAATTCATGCATTGGCTGTAACACAAGACAGTGAGTGCTGCAGACTCATGTACCTGTAGACTCCCGGATACATTCTAACAGATTAACTCAGCCTAGTTTTTTTTTTGTATCTGCCATTTATTTTATGACCCATTAATAAAATGAAAGTATGAGTCGCCAGGCTTACTTCTATCGTGTTCCTCCACAGGAGCTGCACAGACGGAATCAACTCCAGTCCGAGTCAGCCAAGACCAAAGCTCTTCAAACCGTCATTGAGATGAAGGTAATTTTCTAAAGCTGACCACTTGTCCCACATACCCTGCTGTATATGGAATTATTTCATCTTTCCTGCTCTGCTCTATATTGTTTGACGGATTCTTAGAGATGATAGATTTCTTTATAGAAAGTGATCATGTCTTACATACCCGGCTGTATACAAAGAGCTCATGTCTTTAAACATCCCCCTTGAATTAATTTAATATACCCGACTCCCAAGTAATCACATGTCCTACTTACTGCTCTGTGACTACGTAATCACATTTTACATACCCTGCTGTACATTAAATGATCGTCTCATACATCTCATATGAACATTTCTATAGATACTCTGCTATGAACCTGTGCTATTTAAACTGATGCATATTTAATGTCTACTTACTCTGTATACTGTAAAGCTGTAGAAATATTTATCGAACTCTTTACACTGTGCCTTTAATAAACACTTGGCCCCTATACTGTACATCCAAGTGACCATTTGCTAAATGGGGTCCTTTACAATGGGATAACCGGGGTAACCAATTTGTGATTGCAAAACAAAGCATTCATGTATTGTATAAATAGTGCTTATTACATAACTGTGGGCAGTTTGTCTTTGATTTACAGTTAGGGAGGTGTAATGTCAGTACAGATGTTCCATAAAACTGCATATTTTGACTTGCACAAATGTTTCAGGTACACCTTTCTTCCAGGCAAAATTTGGCTCTACTAATAGTCCTCCAAGTCACCTATTAAACTATAGTTCAAAACTTTTATTGAAGCTGTTCAGCATATGAGACTTGATCCAGACCCCTGCACGCTTTCCATACGTGTGGTGGTTTGCCAGTCCACGTGGAAGAGGGAAGTGAACTCCCCTATCCCTCTGTTGTGCAGAGATTTTGGGACTTACACTACCATAAGTCAGCCTTAAGTCACATGAGCAGATTAGCGGCCTGTCCGCTCATAAGTACCTAACCCCACCCACACTGTAAAATTAAAATGCTGCACACCTTGGTGGGCGGATGGGAAGCCCAACCCCTTTTTTCCCAGTCCTATCATATGGAACTATGTTTTGTACGCTAGGTGTTACGTGTGTAAAATGCACGAAACATCTGGAGGGCGCATGCACCCTCTCCTCCAAACACACTACTTACAGGGGTTGCGCTCATCACTTCATTTTTTAAATACACACAGCCAACAGCTAAATGTAAGCTATGAATATATTGTGACTATATTGTGAAAATCTCAGCAACTATAAATTTATGCCACAGACACGACTGTTTCTGACGCACCGACAGGTTAGTGCAGGGGAGAGGATGTAGTGTAGCAGGATAGTCTTAGGGCTAGGCTGCAGGGAGGGGATGGATCGGTGAAGAAGAAACTTAGGGTTAGGCTGCAGCAGGGGATGGATCAGAAAAGGGGAGACTTAGGGTTAGGCTGTGGGGAGGAGATGGATCGGAAAAGTGGAGACTGAGGGGACGGATCGGAAAAGTGGAGACTTAGGGTTAGGCTGCGGGGAAGGGATGGATCGAAAAAGGGGAGACTTATTGTTAGGCTGCGGGAAAGGGAGGGTTAGGGTAAAGGAAGGATGGAAGGGGAGAATAGGGGTGAGGATTTGCATAAGGGAAGGGGAAATAGGAATTGGCGCTTACCTGGAAGTTTCAGTTCAGCTCCGTCTTCGCAAATGGGGTGTCGAAAACAGCTTTTTCGGAAAAGGGCTGTTCTCAGTTTATAGTAATTGCCATGAAAGTGCCATCCCAGGCATTGTTTCACAACACCCCATAAATATTCACTTAGTTAAGAATCTAGTGAATGATAAGACCACGGCATATAAAAACGATTATTTATCGTTGGTAATCTATATGCGACCTGTTGGATTTTTAATTAGTTTTCTAATTCCTGTATAAATCAACAAAAACTTTGTGTCTGAAAAGAAATGTTGGACTGTGTACACAATCCATGATTTTTTTTTATGATTTGCAAACAGTGCTTATGTGTGTCTGCAGGTCCAGCAGCCTCACAGTCTTGGGAGAATTCAATTTGTGCAGATCTTTGCACTTGTGCAGATAAAACTGAACATTGTAGATAGAGGCGGAAAAAATTAAAACTCAAATCCAAATGACTTCCATATTAGGAACACAAACGTTATTAATCATATATAATATAAAATATAATTTAATGCCTCCAAATCAGCCTTATCACCCCTTGGAGTCTTATTACCACCACTAGAATGCAGTAAACTGAATATATACTTTATTACATTTTATTGCCTCTCATCCTCACTTTAAAATTCATTAACTGCAGCAGATTGCTAATGATAAACCTCATTTTTTGTGATACTTGAGAAAATGTATAATATATCACTTATTAACTTGAAGTTAAGTAGTAATTGTTTGTTGAGACAAACATTAACAATGAATGGTGCTATTTTTTATTAAAACCTTATAAACTATTATATGATATTATATGAAATCACAATACAGTATATAGGTCAAACATGATTGGGTTAGCTTAATTATTAGCTTCATTATTAATTACATCCTCAAGTTGGGTGTTAATGTAATGAATGCATCAATGGGCTTCATTTAGACCTCTGCGACTCTGCAGCTGGGATGGTACTTGGCAACTCCACGGTAATGCAGTCTTGTATTGTTTTATATATTTAACGTCTCAAGTAAATCGGTTTTTGTTTTTCAACTGAACGATATCAGCTAAAAGGCCGTTTAATTATGTGGAAATGCAGCCACTGAGAAAATGCATTTTCTGCAAGTCATTGTCCAGGTAAATCATCTTGAAAAGCTTTTAGTGTAATGACACAGCAGAGAGGAGGCGTTGGAAAGGACAGGGTCTAGTGAGTCATGTACTGGGAGTGGGTAAGAGTCACTTAGTGTTTTAATAATGCTTAAAAAGATGAATAGAGTTATGTACCATTTTTATTCATGCTGAATAATAGTGACCCATTGCACTGCCATGAGATATTGGTCCACAGTTACGTCGTTTTCGTCTTACGTACGTTGTTTTAAGAATTGAGCTACATGCGTAGTAGCTTATTTACGCTATCTATGTACCATTTCTGTGCGTAGATTGCATAAGCGCGATCTTTAGATCTCCCCCCCAGACTTCCCCAGATCTCCATCCTTCCTTCCAAGATATGCATCCCTCCTCCACTCCCTTGTCATCTACTGTCCCGACTAATCTAACCACCTCCTTACTGGTCTCCCCCTCACTTTTCTTGCTCCCCTCCAACCCACACTCTGTGCTGCAGACAGGCTTACCTCCCTCTGCCACTAGACTACCTCTGCCTCTCTTCTCTGTTAAAACGTGGCTTACTGTTCACTACAGAGGTCTCTTCATGCTCCTGATGCTCTTCAGCAAGACTTTTGAAAGTTCTCGTGGAAGGCTAAACCAATCTATTCTACCTGCTTTCATTCAGGTTATCCTACTCTCTATCAACACCATAAGAGAAATAATAGCTCCTGGAACAATGTTATCCCACAGACTAAGCACTCTGCCAAAGCAGACTCAGGTCTAACGTTGTCTGTAGACCCATTTTTCAGTTTCTTTAAAATATCTGAGTATATTGAAATCATATTGAAATATTATTCAAAATTATTCACAGGTTTTTCCTAACTCTCCCCAGGCAACATAAAACCTATTCCTCTCCAAACTCCGCTGGATGAATTAGGAGATGTATTATAGGGCACACCAAGCAAATGACAGGGTCTTCTATAACCCCCATCTTGCTATCCTGACCCTTTCCTTCCTATCGTAAATTGGGATTTTCTACTTATTGGTAAATATCTCAGTTCTAGGAACCTAACCCCCCTCTCCCCTCACCTTCCTACTTAGTTATTTAATTGGTTCATGTAGAAGGTGCACAAGGTGAACGGAAAGAACTCATCTAGAATACTCCTCTTCTTAGTCTTCTCCAATAGTTCAGTGGCACATCTTATCAAATGATAAATATGTAAGCATGTCCCGATCTTTCCCTTCTCATCCCTTAGCTGTCATTGCACTGTATGTGTCCTGTACATCACAGTAGCCTTACAGCAATATTGTGACACCAACTGCTTAGATCCATTGTATAATTTTATAAGCATTTTTGCCTCTCCCCTATTATTCTTCTTTCAGATTTCTTTGTTAATCCCCAAAGTTATTTTTTGATGTTTTCCCATGTTGCATTTAAGCAACTTCAGTCCAAAAATTTTGCCACCTTGTCTGTCAGTACTGGGAAACCCTCCTCTGGAAGAAAGTTTTGGATATGAAGTAGGATTAAACTCATACTCACCAAACTTTTGCCAATGAATATTGGGGAGATTGTGATAGCACCATCATGGGTGCACCATGTGCCACCAAAGGGGTGTGTCTAGCTCTTCCCATGAATCTGAGGCTGCCAGGAAATCTGTTTTTCAAAAAATAATAGTTAAATTGTCAGTGAAAAATACTTTGTGTCTTTGAATTTCGGTCTTCATTATTGAAGTCTTTTTGTCTTAGCTAAATGCTGGTCTTTGTTTCCATCTTGGCCCTTCCTAAGAACGACTGCCTCCATAGGCCAACTTGCAGAGAAATAGGACCAGTGTTCGAAGTGGAAAATTATAAGTGGGGGTATGGAAATTTCAGCACCAGCACCTTTCTTCTGTGTCGAACCGGTCTTATTGTCCCTTCCTTCTTTGTGGCCAGCCAGTCTTATTGCCCCCTCTTTTTTCAGACAGTCTTATAGCCTCCTCTTTGAGTGTCCAACCAGCCTTATTGCCCCTCCTTCTGTGTCCAGCCAGCCTTATTGCCCCCCTCTTTACTTGTGTCCAGTCAGCCTTATTGTCCCTTCCTTATGTTTGTCCTAGCAGCATTATTGGCCCTCCTTTTGTGTGTCCAGCCAGTCTTATTGCCTTTCCTTCTGTGTCCAACCAGTCTTATTGCCCCTCCTTCTGTGTCCAGCCAGCCTTATTGTCCCCCTCTTTACTTGTGTCCAGTTAGCCTTATTGTCCCCTCCTTCAGTTTGTCCAACCAGCATTATAGCCCCTCCTTTTGTGTGCCCAGCCAGTCTTATCCCCCCCTTTCTTTGTCCAGCCAGCCTTATTGTCCCCGCCTTCTGTTTGTCCAGTCTTATTGCCCTCTCATTGTGTTCAGCCAGTCTTACAGACCTTTCTTTATGTGTTTCCAATAACCCTTTTTGCCCCTACTCCTGTGTCCAGTCAGCCATATTGCCCCCCTATTTATCTGTGTCCAGCCAGTCTTATTGCCCCTCCTTCTGTGTCCAGCCAGCCTTATTGCCTCTTTCTGTGTCCAGCCAGCCTTATTGTCCCCCTCTTTACTTGTGTCCAGTTAGCCTTATTGTCCCCTCCTTCTGTTTGTCCAACCAGCATTATTGCCCCTCCTTTTGTGTGCCCAGCCAGTCTTATTGCCCCATGTTCTTTGTCCAGCCAGCCTTATTGTCCCCGCCTTCTGTTTGTCTAGTCTTATTGCCCCCTCATTATTTGTGTAACCAGCCAGCCTTATTGCCCCCTCTTTATTTGTGTCCAGTCAGTGTTATTGTCCCCTCCTTGTTTGTGTAAACAGTCTTATTCCCCCCTCTCTATGTTCAGCCAGTTTTATAGCCCCTCTTTATGAGGGGCTATAAAAGTCCTATTGTCTTTCCTGTGTCCAGCAAGACTTATTGCCCCAAATGTATTTATGTGCAGTGAGCCCTATTGTCCCCTCCTTCAGTTTGCCCAGCCGTATTGCCCTTCCTGTGCCCAGACAGCCTTATTACCCCCACTTTATTTGTGTGCAGTCAGCCTTATTACTCCCTCCTTCAGTTTACCCAGTGTTATAGCCCTTCTTTGTGCCCAGCCAGTCTTCTAGCTCCCTTTTTGAGTGTCCAGCCAGCCTTATTGCCCCAACTTTGTGATTCTATGAGCAGCTGTATTCTTATTCAGAGCCGGCTCACAGAAGTGGCGGTATGCCATACCGCCGTATACCAGCCCACTTCAAGCACTGAATAGGATACAGTTGGTGAAGTCTTTCATCATACTGCAGGGGGTGACTTAGGGAGATTGCCAAACTATTCAGGGAGTCAGGGAGAATACTCACTACTCAGGGAGAGTTGCCAATACTATAATACTATATAATACTATATTATACTATTATAATACTGTAATCTAAAGTTCTAATATTAAATCAATGTACATCTTTACAGGCATAATATCAAGGAGATCTTCATTGTGTCACTGGTGTTTCTTTGATGTTCTCTACCAATGTTTATGCTACACATAAAAGTCTGTCGTCTTATTCTACAATTATTGAAATGGAAACTATACTGAAATAGGGGAGTTGACCACATATTATACATTAAAGAACATTAATCTAGTGTTTTTGTTATGCTATTGTATTTGGCTTGCTAATGGTAAGGCTACACTCGTGCACCTGCATATATATATTTAAGCCAAAGAAATGCGGTAGCTTTTGAAGAGGGTGTCGTTGCTTTTGTAAGGTTTAAACTGCATGTTATCTACAGGTTAACAGAAACCAGAAATGCTGCTCTCCTAAGGCATCAATGGGTGAAGGAAGCACACATATAACGTTACATGCACTGTTTATTAAGATAAACCTTTATTCGAACTGATAAGGAAGGACACATGCTCTCTCATCAGGTTAATTTGTTCATTAAAATAGAGAAACTCACAAAAATATGGCAGTGTGTAGTAAACAAAAGTTCTTAGTAAATAGAACCTATTGTGTCATTACAACATAAAAGTTGTTTGTTCTAGTTTAGCTGCGCTTTAATTGCAGTGTACCCATCTGTATCATTAGCTTGTAGCTCCTGGGGACTTTTACTGTATTGTTTTAAGTGTACTGATAGAATTTCATGACACAAATTCCATAACTGTCCTGCTAATGAATAGAGCTATTTCGATTTCATGTCATAATCATTCCCCTGTCTTTTACCACGAATTGCTGCTATCCCCTGTACAGAGCTACTGTAATTTAGCTTATGGTGTTTTTGATTGCGTGCCAAGAGTCCTTCATAGCTATGATTACAAGGCAGAACCGATGACTTGAATGTGTTGTAACTGGAGAATCAAACTTAATATGAATCTATGGTTTTACTTTACTCCTTGTAGAGATCTCCGTCATTGTGCTTTGATCCAGATTTTATTTGGCAGGTAAGTTGAAAGGTTTGTGTGTGCATTTTCTTTTTTTTTTATTCTGTCTGGGTGTGTGTGTTGAATTGTTTCTCTGTGTGGACCTATTCAGTTATTGCATCTGCATCTGCACATATGATCAGCTGAAAAAGAAATGGCTGTAGACAAAAACATTATTCTCTGACACCAGGAAAGTGAGAAGTTATCAAACAGAATCAAGTGCCAGCAATGAAACCAACCTGTTAGGTCTTTGTTTGGGACAAATATGAAGTAAAACGGGGAGGAGGGGCATGTATACCCTCCAACATGACCCATTCCATTAGGTACAAAATGCTCTGCTTATCATTTTCCATCTGTCAGTTACTATGGTAACCACCTTTGTGAAGAGGCAAATAGTTTTTTAAATATCAGTTAATTTATTTAAATTGTATCAAATGGAATGGGTCATGAGTCATTAATTAAATGAACCATGAAATCATTAGTTACACATGTACAATAGTAGCCAATTATATGAGAGAATGCAAATGTTATCTCCTCCTGTCATAGTTTGGACAGTTTCCTTTACAGTAGCATCTGCTATAGTGCAGTACATGTTTATGGCAGGTGTCATACACTAGTTTTTTATATAGTCTAGCTAAGCAGACTGCATTTACATACCCTCCAACATGACCCATTCCATTAGGTACAAAATACTCTGCACCTCAGTTACCAACTGTCAGTTACTATGGTAACCTCCTATGTTGAAGAGACAGATAGTTTTTAAATATCAGTCAATTCATTCAAACCAGGTGAGTGACAGTTGGAAGCTCAGGAGCGGAGTGAATTGTACCTAATGGAATGGGTCATGTTGGAGGGTCTGCATTTAGGAACCATCAATTTCCTTCATTTTAAGAACTCAAGTTCCCCCTGACCTTTGCTTCACTTTGACTGTTACTGTTGAACATGGAATATCTTGTTTAGGAACACATGATAAAATGGTAACCAGCCATGACAAATGCTGGCAAAGCACACTTAATAAATTGATGAGAGCTTAGTATTATTTCAGGAGTAGATTAGCCCCAGTATTAGTTAGTGCTAATATTGAGTCAGTTGGTGAGATTACATTGTCTTTCCTTACCACTATTTAAACTGCAGCTTTAGGGGACATCTCTCTATAAAACTCATTGTCTGCTGAATATTTATAGCTGCCTGATGGAGATAAAAATCATGATAAATCATGATATATATTTTAGTACTGAATTAGATCATTTCTGATTTATCTTTATGGGTTAAATAAACATAACACCATGGGCTAGATTTACTACACTGCAAAAAAGGAAAAGTGGGGATGCTGCCCATAGCAACCAATCAGATTCTAGCTGACATTTTCTAGTATGTAATAGAAAAAGTGAGAGATTGAATCTGATTGGTCGCTATGGGAAACATCTCCACTTTCCTTTTCCACAGTTTAGTAATAGATTTAGCTATAGGTTATATTTGGATGGACCAAGGGAGAGGCTATTTTCCCCTCATTTTTCCTCATTTCATTTTTGATTCATATGATCTATAAAGTATGAAAACAATTATTTTTTATTCTTGTTCTAAATATTATTGAATTTGATAGCAGTAGTCCTTTCCTATGCACATATATAATACACACTTTACATTAGCGTAGATTGCGTAACCGCAGTGTTTATTACGTACACAAATGGTACGTAAATAAGCTCAATTCTTAAAACAACGTACGGAAGACGAAAAGTACGTAACTGTGAATCTGGACCTCTCTTATTTAGCTCAGAGTTAAGCAGTTTATTGTATGATCTTTAGTGGTTCTTTTATATAAATTGAGACTTTACATTAAGCAGGACATGCAGTAGTGTGTGATATAGTGTGTAGTATGCGTGTCTCTCCCGTGATTCTTAAAGCGTGTTTGGTGTGCCTTGGTTTCCTTGCAGTGTGTTCTGGTATCTGTTTTTCTAGCCTTCTATTTTTCTGCATACATTTATTAGATGAACTCTACCAACATTCTTTCTGTTTATACAGCTGAACATCCTCCTTGGTTGCTGAAATTTCCCTATGATATACTAATAGCAAACATTATGTGTGTGGCATGGCAGCTAAACCTATCACTTGTATTTACCTCTGTGCTTAACTGTAACAAAATGTGATATCTTGGGAGTGTTATGTCAAGCAAATGAATAACGTTGCATGCAGAATTTTACCCTTCCATTGCTTAAGGTGTGATACTGGTCTAAGGTTCTTTCCTAAATCATATGTAGCATTGCCCATTGACACCCTTTAAATTATACTTATTGGACCAAATCCAGAGTTTGAGAATAAGAGAGGCAAGTTCCACTTGGGTAAAACCTTGTTGATTGCAGGGGAGTCATATTTCATCTATATCAAGCAATATTAGAGTTGAGAGGTGTGAACGGTGATGTTTCCTATCCCAACTTTATATAACAGTGTAGTAGTAAAGCTGTAGTAAACACTATCTGTGTGCAGAAAGAAAAAGCAAATAAAATTTATTCATTTTAATTATTAACAGGTTTTTATATAGCGCCAGCAGATTACATAGCGCTTTACCATTTTAACAGTCAGTATGAACAACACTGGGTAATAACAAACAGACTGGGTGGGTAAGAGGGCCCTGCTCACAGACTTACACTCTATAAGACAGTGGCTTTGATACATAAGGGCTTTATTTACAACCATCGTTTTTAGGTGATAATGGCAGTTTTCACTTGAAAACATTCATTATCAATTAAAACGATGCATTTTTGATTTACAAAAGGGGCATCGCAATGGAAATCTGTTGTTTCCATGACGATGCTCTAAAACTTCTTATCTGTTCACTGGCCCGTTCTTCTTAATGCGGGCCAGCTCTAAATTCAATTTACTAACCCCCGGAGCGGAGATTATCATTCCGCTCCGAAGGATAAGATAACGCCACTGCATTTATCCCAGCGGTCTCCCCATATTCCCCCCCTTTTCCTACCCCTAATAGCTGTTATTAGGGGGAGGAAAAGAGGGGCGTGTATCGGGAGACCACTGGGATAAATCTAAGTGTCTAACTTTAAAAAAAAATTAAATAAAAGTTTTATGTTTTTTTTCAATTCCATAAAAAAAAAAAAATACATAAATAAATACATTTAAAATACTAATTAGTGTTAAAAAAATGAAGAAAAACTCACCTCTCCGGGAGACGCGCCTGACTCTGAAGAGTTCAGTCCTGATATGAATATACTGCGCATGCGCAGTGTTTTTATACTGAAGTATAAATTAAGTGACCTGCGATGAGCCCAGAGATCATCGCGGGACCTGGCAGGGCTGGTAAGTATTGGTAAATTTAATGAACGAAGCTGCCAGGCTCACTGCGAGCCGAAGCCATCCTGGAAAAGCTTTGTTCATTATAAAAAGGAGCAAATGGTAAATAGAGCCCATTAGGCAAGTGCTTTAAATCACACAATGGAACCAACCAGGGTGTGTGGTAAAAGTGCTCTCAGTGCTCTGTATGTCCAGCCACACAACAGCGTTGGTAACAGAGATGAAGGAATTTTAGAATAGAAAAAGAGAGTGTTTAGATTTGTGTTAATAATGTAAAAGAAAGGAAAAATAAAAAGAATGCAAAGAATATAATTAATTTAAATCCCCTGAAATCAACAGGGTTTTACTTATGTGTTACTTTCCTTTCTTATTTTTAAACTCTGTATCTGGTTCATTAACTCCAACAGATCAATATATGAGAAAAGTTGAATAAGTTATTTCATTTTGATATTTGTAAAATATTAATTCACCCCTGCCCCCTACCATCTATTTGCTCAGGTCTGATTGGCCAAAGGTGAATGATTTCTTTATATTCACACATCCTAAACCTTTTACAGTCATGCTTTTCCCAGTTATTGAAATAATACAATATTCTTTATATTGTTCAAAGGAGGTTAGTACCAGGTTTGGACTGTACAATGCTTAGCAGCCTGCTATTCATCATTTACCTTAGTGATGCATAAAACTTATTTATTTTTGTGACTAAAGGCTTTCAAACTATAGCAATATAGAACCCCACTGAACCAATAATTTAATAAAAATGTAATTAAATTACTGTAAGGATATGGCCATTGGTGTCCCTGTTCTTTTGTTGGGCATCTTGTCATAACTAGTATCCTTGAGAGAT
Source organism: Limnodynastes dumerilii (assembly GCA_011038615.1). NCBI lineage: Eukaryota > Metazoa > Chordata > Amphibia > Anura > Limnodynastidae > Limnodynastes > Limnodynastes dumerilii. The sequence continues at coordinate 158,968 of WWET01001223.1, forward strand.
TTGCTATAGGGAGCTGGTATATTTTAGTTGTAGCGATATACCGCTTCTAAACAAGCGTTATAAAATAAGTCTGGGTAATACCAGACAGAAGCTGGGGAGGGCTCTGCTTGCAAACGGTTAATATTTAGATATTAAATCTGTACAGTTGGGGGATTTTTTTTTGTGACCTTATGGATGTCTATTGTAGAAATACCTGTATGCATAAATAATTACAGTATTGTGATGTTTCATGTAGGTAACAGTTGGCATAAGAAGATAAAAGGGAGCAATGTCTAGCAGAAAATCATATATTCACTTTCCCCATTTAATACTTTCTCTCTGGTGTGACCACAGTATTTGTAAAGTCACTGCTAGTTCTACAGGACTGTTACTTTTTCTTACTGCAGAAGTGCATGGCATGAACTGTGTGATGGATATAACAGGCTCATTTACTGACTGGTACTCACTTCCTCTGCTTCTCATAAAGCTTTCTAATAACCTTAATCTGTTTCATGTTATATTAGGTTCCATTACGGACTTCTCATCTACCATACTGACATTTACTCCGGTAACACGTCTATTTTCACAGGATACCAAAATTGCGTCCCTCGAAAGAAACATCCGAGACCTGGAAGACGAAATCCAAATCATAAAAACGAATGGCGTCCTGAACACAGAGGACAGAGAGGAGGAAATCAAACAGATGGAAGTTTATAAAAGTCATTCAAAGTTTATGAAAAGCAAGGTGAGCCTACTATGGTAATTCCAAATAATGGGAAAGGCATGTGTGCTGCTAATTCTGAATTCTGACTGATTATTCCATGTTCAGAGCGGATCAGGAGTCTTAAGTTAATATGAACTTGTTTCGGTTGATCCAGAGTTTTATAGTATCAGCATAAACAGGTGCATATGTCCAGCTGTGTCCTCACCGAACACGGTGCTCTGATACGTAAGTGCAAACACTAACCCAAACCTTTCCCTAATTCTAACCCTAACCCTCCCCTCCCTGCAGCCTGACCCTAACCCTTCCTTCCCCGCAGCCTGACCCTCACACTCTCTCCTTGCAGCCTGACCCTAACACTCTCTCCTTGCAGCCTGGCCCTAACTCTCCCTTCTCTATAGCATAACCCTAAGACACCCCTCCCCGCAGCCTGACGCTAACCCTTCCTTCTCTATAGCCTAACCCTAAGACTCCCCTCCCCTCAGCCT
>WWET01001223.1:160428-177193 GCA_011038615.1 Limnodynastes dumerilii
CGCGCCCTCCCTGCAGCCTGGCCCTAACTCTCCCTTCTCTATAGCGTAACCCTAAGACCCCCCTCCCCGCAGCCTGACGATAACCCTCCCTTCTCTATAGCCTAACCCTAAGCCCCCCATCCCCTCAGCCTGACCCAAACTCTCCCTTCCTAAGACCCTCCCCCCCTCCCTACAACACTAAAAGTCCCTGGAGAGGTTACTCACCTCTCCAGAGCTGTCAGTGGCGGGGGCATCAGGTCCTCTGTGAAAATGAATGGGTGAGTATGCCAATCAGTATGCCGATTGGCACACTCACCCATTCATAACAAAAAAATAAAAAATGACCACCTATTCGAAATAGAGACAGCCGAAAAGGAACTTTCATCTCTATTTCTAAAAGCCAGCCATGGGTGCGGGAACTGCAACTGGTATCTGATCCCCATTGCTAATTTTAACATTTTGACTGACTCCTTAGCACTCCTTGCTAGCCAAAGCAAGATTTCCAAAGAACCTTTATCCCGCCAACAATCTTATATTTTCTCAAACCTGTTTCTAAGAATTATAACTGCCCTTGCCTTTTTAGCTAATAACCTAATACTGTTCTTTATTCTCCTTGAGTCTACCATAATCCCCCCCTAATTGCTATTACCCGATGAGGGACACAAAAAGAACGTGTTATAGCAGGCATTTATATACTCTTCTACATACTAGCAGGCTCACTTCTACTTTTCACAGCTCTACTTTACTTTCCTGAAACCTTTGGCTCCCTAACAATTTCAATACTAAAAAAGACCCAAATTGAACAACCCATATACTTCTCTTCCTCGGTCTGATGAGTCGCCTGCTTAGTAGCCTTTTAAGTCAAAATACCGCTCTACGGACTTCACCTCTGACTCCCAAAAGCACACTTAGAAGCCCCCATTGTCGGGTCAATATTTTTTTTTATTTTAGTAAACTATTTATATTTGGAAATAAGCAACATACATCCAAGGTACATATAATGACAAATTGAGAGGACATAGTACAACATCATGCCAAACATACTCTAGTCTCGTTCCATGCTGGTAGACCAGTCTACTGCATTGAAGAATTATATTACGAATGGGGGACCAGATTCAGATTTAGGTGCATACATTTAAGAATTTTGTTACGGAGCATGCATTGTCGGACTTTTTTAAGAAGAGTAGATGGAGGGGAGGTATGAAAATGAGTCGGGAAGGGATCTCCGTAAGAAAGAAAATACAAATGGGCACTTAAGCTAGGCCTATGGCAGTCTAAAGTGCCTTTACGAACTGAGAAAACGAGTGACGGACCATAAAATTAGGTGCGGATACACACTACTTATCACATTTGCATCTGTGAATTAGGCCCGGAGTGTCCAGGTAGACTCAGGATGGAAGCCTTGATGATGCAGAAGTGTAGCACAATTTCATTTTTCTTCAATATAAAAGGAAGCTGAGAAATTTGCTGACCAGGTACTGAATTAGGACAACAATCTTTCCTGTTTTATAGACAAGTGTGTAAATCTCAGCTTATTTTCAATAATAAAAATAATAATAGTAATTTGTCAATTAATACTGCCCGTCATATCACAAGGGCAGAAATGACAGCAGTATTAGTTCTTTGACCATTATCAGATCTGATATAGACACTAGGTTTTATTAAACTTCCAAAACGGAAAGTAAAGTTTCTAGTTCACTTTAACACATTGTGTGCATTATCTGATTGTTTTAGTTTATGCTGATAGGGCTCATAGGACTAATAGTACAAACATGGGCAGATGCTTTCAGCTATTCAGTTTTTTTGTAATTAAAATCATACAAATTCAACTTATATGCAAATTCAACCATAGAGCCATATAGACATTTTTTTTAAAAGCCTGGTTAAGAATTGTGTTAATACATTCCCATCAGTAGTATAGGCTTCACTGGTGGTGAAGGGGTTGGATAGTTGCATGTAGATGTGCATAAAGAAGTCACACGTGTGATTTAAGAAAATAACTAAAAGCTCTGGTTGGGTGCAAGTGATGTCAACACTATACTGTACTCAGCTTAGCTCCAGAACAATCCACACAACTGCGTGCTCCCATACTTATACATGTATTGATTGCGTTATCATAAAACCAAGGGCATTTTACTAGAAATGAATTACGTGACATGTCAATGGTGTGTCATTTAACAGATGGTGGATTCAAGACCTGTAAAACCACCAATGAATGTGATAAATGTATATTTAAATTATATGAAGTTGTTGGGGTTTTTTTTCCCTCCTTTCCTACATGGCTGCTGCTTCAGCAACATCTGTTGTTCAAATGTCTGTTGTGTCTCATCCTAAAAATAAAATAAATAAAAATAAGTAAAAATGCTTTTGTCCTCCGTTGCAGAACTCTGCCTGACAAGGTAAGATGTGCAGACAGAACAAAACAACCCCTTTGGCCAACTTTTATCTCTTGATGTTGTCTCTAGAACTCAATGAATTTTATTTGTGAGATGAGATGAAGTGTCAGTGATAAGCATGTGGGATTTCTATTAAATATATATAAATATAGCAAATATGAGAAACAGTCACTCTCCTCAGGCAGTATGTGTAAACTGATGGGCTTATGTATGGCTTGTGAGTAGCCAGATCTTTAACTCTACACCAATCCAACATTCTTATCTTGGTATGTAATGCAACATGGAGCAGGCAGTATATATTACTGAATAATCACGTTGCCCAAAGTGGTCTTGTAGCTTGAGGTCTGACGTGTCTAGAGCTGGTTGTGCTTTGGATTTTAAGAATATCTTCTAGAAGGCTAACTCCAGAATTTGATTGTTCCCAGATGCCAAACGGAATTGCTCACCTTTCTGCAGCAGTAAGACTGATAGCAAGGTGTCAGTATGACGCTGGCGGTCCTTGTGCTTTGTGGTAATAAAATAAAGGGCAATATTGATGTTATTAGATTGATTAGTAAATGGTTGCAGATCTTTGTGGCATTTTCGGAACTGTTAAGCTGGGTACACACTACACTTCGTTTCTCACGATCCAATCTCCAATCCAATTTTTTAACGACTGGCTCCCACAATTTTTCTGCCGATGCATTGTTTATCTGGCAAATTAAGCTGTCTATAAAATCTCTTTAAACAATCAAGCGATTACACTTGATTCAATGATATTGTGTAAATCGGTAGTGTAATTGTTTGATTGGAACGATTATCGTTTGAAAGAAGTGTAGTGTGTACCCACCTTTACTCTCAGTTCCTCCCTTACCAGAATATTAGCTTGATGTTAATCTTCTACAATCATCTGCGTTGCGATTTGGTCACAACATTTCTATTCGTTACTAAGGACTATGGGCCGGATCCAGACCTCAGGTTGTGGGGTACACGTCATGCGCAAATGAAGATCGGCCCCTTCATCGTAACTTCTAAAATACGGAACTTAGTTCTGTACTGTACATTAGAAGATACGATTGCGTAACATCTGACATGCGCCAATGTTACTTGTTAGGGGCCTTATGCAAATGACGTGCATAAGTCCCCTGACTTTGTTAGTTCTGGATCTAGCCCTATATTCCGACTGATGTAAAGTGTGTATGCTTTCCGATGCCTAGGATCGAATAGCAATCACTAATAAAAGGACAACTAGGAGATTCAGGGAAACGCTCAGCACAATGCAAGCTGACTTTGTTCTTCTTGCTGTCAATTGCAGGAATAAACACAACACTTTGTATAAAAAGGTATTCTAAATAGGTATTAAAAATGGATTTAAATAATTAAGATTCAGTTTAGTGCATTTAAAACGAAAACCTTTTTTTCTGTGTCCTACTAACTATTACTAAAATTCTTTGCGCTTTAGGAACAAAATTGTTAAACAAATAAAAGGCCACAAAAGAAAATGAAAAAAGTTTGCGGAAAATTCCAGCAGTGTTTCAAGTTAAAAAAAAAACTAATTCATTGTCAAACACATTGTTTTGACCTTACGTTTCTGAATGTTCTTACCTTATTTATCCATCCTCCTTATCCAATCCCAGTAAAGACAACAAACTATATTCTGCAATAGATATTTAAAAAATGTTGTGCCTTTGCACCCTGTCTGTATTAAACTTTGACATTCTATTTTGAGCTTCGGACTCCTCCCTCCTCACTTATCAGATCTGGGATAACACCGTTTCTGGACCGTATCTATAAGTTAGAACGCCTGCAGACTTCCGCAGTACATTGTATCTGCAACGGGAAGCAGCCGACCGATGCTGCACTTCAGAGACTCCTGTGCCAAACACCCCCCCTCGTAGGAGATACATATGGGGGGGTGGGAGGAGCCATGCAAATTGTACAGTAAGGGCTTGGCTAACGATGCTGTATTCTGCACGGAAGAGTTTTTGTGTGGGATACTTAAGGTAGGCTCACTGCTGGCAGATACACAGTCCACACTTAGGGGATTAGGGGGAGGGGCATGCTCTCCTATATGCGGACTTGTGAATCACAAATTCCGTACGGTACAATAGTTTCTACAGCCTTGCGGAATTCTATAGTAAGTCTGAATACGGTCCTCTGTTACCTTCTTGCCTCCAGCCTGGATTTCCCAGACCTTTATGCCAAATGTGCTAAAAAATGTTCATGATTATGCAATGTCTATATTGGTTGTAAATTATTATCGTTTTATAGATCGACCAGTTGAAGCTGGAGCTGTCAAAGAAGGAATCTGAACTTCTTGCCTTACAAACCAAGTTGGAAACTCTTGGCAATCAGAATTCAGACTGCAAGCAACACATTGAAGTACTTAAGGAATCTCTTACTGCCAAAGAACAGAGGGCTGCGATCCTTCAGACCGAGGTACACGCATTCACTGACTACAGCGCCATCGTTAATCACAGGCTATATTGTGAATCTGCTCTAACATATTCTGACAGATTAAGTAATTGTTATTTTATTGGTCTCTACTATGAGAAAAATGCTGAAATGACTATTAAGCTAAATGGAATAACATTACAAGGTGGAAGTTGAAGGAGTTATTGGCTCTTGGCTAAAACGGGCCCAGCTGTTTATTGGCATAATTGCTCAAAGTAGCCTAAATGTGCAAGTGATAAAACATATTTAAACCTAAAAGAAAAAAACCCTACAAAGGACTTTAGTACCATTAGCTTATATATGGGGCAACCACAGCCAAGAAATGTATAGTCACAGAAAATGTTTCCCCAGCAATCAGTAAGAAAAGCGGTAACACGGATTGTTTTGCAAAATAGTAGAAATAATATGCAGCCTAATAAGCATCAGGGATGTGCCATATACTGTGTTATAGATAATAAAGAGCTTGTTAGTCTTCCCCTCATGGTTATTGTGGCAGATGCAGGACCTCTTGAAAGGGAAAAGTCCTCAGTGAGCCTTGCGTCCAACGTCTGTGACGACGACTGCGATACTACATTAAATTATCCCACTGAATGTACCTGGCGCATGCTTCCAGTAGCAGACACACCCCCTGCGCATATGGCTATTATGCCTCTGACCTCAAACACAAGCAACAACCCATGTGGCACATCCTCATGTCTACCTGGCATCGTATTGCTGCTTCCAGGAGCAGCCCCAGGTCGCTGACACTTTAGTACTGGAGAGAATCACCTGCGAAGTGGAGCACATATTGTGTATCATCTCCATCACCCACTCGCAAGGGTGTCGGCAAGGGACTTGTTAGAGAGGCAACATACCCTCCATCGAGCAGCACATACACGTCAGCTGTCCTCGCTGCACAGAATGGCCAACCTGTATATACAGGTGCTGATCTGCATAAGTACAGAACAGCTGTCCATTCTTTTACCTTGTTGGAACAGTCCTGGTTGCTGCAGAATGGCTACTGGGCAATAGTAAAGTCTGTTCCACTGTTAGGAACAAAGAAGGGCAGGGCGGAGCTTGTGTTGCTTCCCATACCAGTCCCTTGCCTCTCAAAATGCCATGATAACCCCGGCTTAGAATATTATAATGGGATTTCCCCCTGAGTTTTCATCTTCAAGCTCCATTTCCTGTCTCCTGCTTACCTCTTTGACATTGATGGAATAAATAGCTTTTTCCTTTCCTTTTATATATTATGTAAATTTGCTTTATATACATAAACGCTGATTCCGCTCCTCACATTCTCTCAGTTCCCCTGCTTGTTTGATAGACACGTCAAAGAGATTTTCAATAAAAAATTAAAAATAACCCAGAAAGCAGCAATGGCCCAGTGTCATGGGAAAGCCTAAAGCTGTCATAGAGAGGTGTGTCAAAAGATTGAAATGGCTAATACTAAAGGTTTCTTATAAGATGCTGTGGACAGTGAACAGTAACTGCTAGAAATAGTATAGCAGATGTGTATGCAAAAAAAAACCCCACACAGTTTACATGGTGCTACATTGTGTTTGCCTGGTTTTCAGAGGTGTTAAATGCACGCTCGGCATTTGGGACAGCGCACAGTACAAGACGTACACTGTAACCGAGCAGCGGTTTTTTCAGACTTTCTGGAATCCCTTGTTCACATCTTGTGTCTGCAGCTGTACTAATGAGTATTTGCTAAGGGTTTCTCAATTATGGCCCCAGGTTTATTTATTTTACCCCTGTAGTCTGAATATATTCTCTTTGCCCCTGTAGTCTGAATTTATTCTCAACACTTCTGGCTGCTATAAGCAGAGCCGCCCCTAGGGGGCTTTACTTTTTGAGCCGCTACGGCCTTCTCTACTATATTGGTTGCGTGTTGCAGCTGCCAGGGAGTAATAGTTGTGGGAGGGGAGAAGCAAAACACTACTATTACAAGGTAGCATAGCCTCCAATATGACCACTTCCATTAGGTATAATTTAATCTGCCACTGAGCTTCCAACTGTCACTTAATGACAGTTAATTATCTGATATTTAAATAACTATTTGCCTCTTCAACAAAGAAGGTTACCATAGTAACTCACAGTTGGAAACTGAGGAGCAGAGTATTTTGTACCTAATGGAATGGGTCATGTTGAGTGTATGGGGTAACAGGCATCAATGGTTCAGCTGAAACTGTTTATTACAGCTCTCTATACTGAGCGCTGTTCATAAACAACTAAATTGCACAAGTCTTTGTATGTGCCACCCCATCCTTTGTGTAGGAGAGGGGTGTGTGCCCAAGGAAGCTTACCCTGGGTCCCCACGAGGATGCCCTGGCTATATGGTCCAAAGTACTCCTTAGCTGTGCCGTTTGTTAATAGCAGGTGTGTCCAGTGAAGTCGTCTTGTATCAAGATATCATTGTCTCACGGTTTCTGGAATAATAAATTGTCAGGCATTTTTTGGTGGATTGTTGAGGATGTTCTGGAGTGGTGAGAAGGAATATGTTTCATTCCAGCCTGCCATTTCTGGAGTGTACTTTTTTTAAAAAATTTTTATTAATGCTCCATAAGTCCAAACCAAACACACTAACAGCTTTATGATTTATTAGTTTCCAGCTGTTCCAGCTCAATAAGCAAATAAGAAATAGTCCTTGCTATATTTATAATGAATTATTGACATTCACAAGGAAGCCTCAGATTGCTGCCATGAAAATGTGTTCTCTGAGTTAGCTGGCTGGAAACCACATCCTTTACCTGGATTAGATTTAACTTAAGGCCCATTTGTGCATAATGCCATTATCAGTGATACGAAATTTACCTTGTCTTTAAAACCATGGCGATGTGCCGTTCGTTGCTGTACAGCAAATTAACATTGATTGTTTTTACATACTATTGACTTTTGATTTACATAAGACTTTAAGTGGGGATATTTATGAGCTCCTACCATGATTTAGAGCCCAGCGACTTAGTCATTCAAGCACTGTTGACAGATTTTTGGAGCCCGGTGGTATTGTGTTATATATACTGAGAGATACACGGTAGTCTCTGAAGACAGCTGAGTAGGGACGCTGCGTCTAGGAGCAAGTTTGTCCAACGCCACAATTTTATTTCATTGCCTTAAAATGAAGGTGTCTTTTCAGTGAAATGTGAATGACATATGGCTGGTCTTTACTGTTTAGCAAGAAGATAGTTTAATAAACAAAATCAGCAGGTAAAACTATGCCTAATCCTTTCATGGCAACATACGACGGCTCTATATTAAATATTTCCATATTTAAATAGTATATTCTATTAATATTATATATTAATATAATATATTATTATATTTAATATAATTTAATATATATATTATAGTATGGTATAAATTATTCTATATTAAAGCTGAAAGAAGCTACAAAGGGCCTGATCCAGACTTCCACTGATGCACTGTGCGTACTAACGCTCAGCGTATCGGCATGCACTCCCCTCGACACTACCCCTGTGGTCAGCGTAATTACACACTGTTACTCCGGCTGAAGGCTACCCTAACTTCAGCCGGCGTAACAGTGTGAAATTACGCCGGCCACAGGAGCGTAACTGCCCAACCTTGGGATGTAAGGCAAGGATCATAAAGAACCGGTATACGGAATGCTGGGTGTTTATTACAGGAAAAGGAACACATACATAAATGAAATGGAATAGGTTCAATATAAGAAATATAAACATAAGGTAACACATGGATGGTTGGATATGGGAACACCAGACACTAAAGTAATGCAGGACTGGAGCATAGACTAGAGCTATTAAGATAATGGTGACTAAAGCTGGCCATACACTAGAGCGATTATCGACCCGATCACCCACTTATCGGGTGATCAGGCCGATAATCACTCTGGTGTATGGTACAGATCACTTTTTCAGACGCCAAATAAACGCACCAAAAACGCTCTGGTGATTATTTGGTCTTTAGACATGTTTGATTTAAATTAGGAGAAAACGCCCAATATTTTAAAGGAGCCAATCAGCAAGCTGAATGCCTTCCTGTTCTTCAAAGCTGCTTCATATCTATGTACATAGCTGCTCTGACTGCTCTGAAGGTATACTTTAAAGCTGTCAGTGCAGCATAGTACATAGATATGCAGCAGCGGCTATTGCAAGGAGTAGTACAGACAGGGATCAGCCGAAGCCGCACTGTGTTAAGCGCGGCTTCGGCTGATTCTTATCTGTATTACTGCCTGCAATAACCGCTGCTGTATATCTATGTACTATGCTCTTCTGACAGCTGTAACGTATACCTGCAAAGTTGTCAGAGCAGCATAGTACTAGCTCTTCTTCTGCTAGGATTATCAGTCCTAGCAGAGGAGGTGTATGATGCCGATAACGGGACATTTCCCTAGCGGACATTTCCTGTTTATCGGCCCACCCCCTGCTGGGACCGATAATTGTCCCAGTGTATGTCCAGCTTTATCCAAACAGATCCACAGTAACAGATACTAAGATGTAGTACACAAGGAAGGCTGGATATGGGGACAACAGATACTGTAAAAATGCAGGAATGAGGCATGGAATAGAACAGATATTGGTTCCAGGGACAGACAAGGACAGAATTAACCAGGAATAAATACAGCATACTAAGGAAGGAAGTAAATATAGGGGTCCATTCAATTCAATGCGCAGGCTGTGTTATTTTGGTTGTGAAGCTAATTACTCTTAAAACCGGCTATTGTGGTAGCCAAAATTCGAATATTTTAATATGCACCTCTATTCAGTGTATAAAAAATCTGCTAAAAAAATGAGCACAATTAGCTTTGTAACCAAAACAAAGCAGACTCCACATTGAATTGACGTACACAGGTAAACATGAAGGACATAGACAAGTGACACGGCAGAGAAATGTAGGCTGGAGTACAGCTTCAGTGGAGACTGGAAACTAAATGACCAGCACACTGCTCAGTGAGGAACGGATATAAATACCCACAGAGCAGGTGCTGAGTCCTTGAGTCCACTAATGACATGAGGCATTTAGTCCAATCACTAAATGTCCAGTAAAAACCCTCCAGTCACAGCAGACCACTTACGCACTTTACGCATGTAAGTGGCCTAACAGACATACCTGTGGCTTCAATATTTCCTCTAGATGGTGCAAAAGTTATGGCTCACATTATGTGTGCTCCAGCTAATCTTCGGGTCTGTGGTGCACTCGGGTGAGAACATACCTTTGCTCTATATAAGGTCACCGCTGTAACACTCCTGGTCAGAGGCAGTTGGAGACCCCATGTTGCAAGTCTTCTCTATGAACAACTTATTTATCTATTTCATCCATGGAAACATTGCCTAAAGTGAAATTATTTATAACAATATTGTTCATTTTTAACAAATGTTTCTCGTTCTTGTGCGATACAGAAATAAGGTTTCTATATTTGAAAATGCTGCGATAGTAAATGTGATGGTGTTTACATTCTTTACACAGAGTCCAAGAATCAAGTGTTAATACTTTTAGTTCTAGATTTACTAAGCTGCAAGAATGGAAAAGTGGAGAATTTAACCAAAGCAACCAATCAGATTTTAGCTGACATTTTCTAGTATGTAATAGGAAAGTGAGAGCTAGAAGCTGATTGGTTGCTTTGGGCAAAATCTCCACTTTTCCTTTCATGCAGCTCAGCAAATCTAGACCTTTAAATGCATTTTATTCCCAGAAAATCTTAATGGGGTAGATCCAGAACTCTGCTTGCAATCCGTTTACTAGCGTAGCGTATGTACGTGTGCGTACCTTCTATACACTACCCTAGGCACACCCCTTGAATGTACGTATTTTGTCCGAGTTCCGCTTTCCAAACCCTACCTTAACTTTTGGCCGCGTAACCGTTGTCGTCCGCACGCGTACGGATGGGCAACATGGACTTACGCAGCTAAGCACACCCATACTGTACACTTTAAATGAAACCCCCGCCTACATTGCGTATTTTAGACTTAGTTTTGCAATGCGTAAAATTGGCACGCCCGCACGTACGAATTTACGCAGCAAATACGTGAATGAGTTCTGTTCCGCAACGTAACGTATTCTTTGTCGTGCGCATGCGCAGTACATGCAAAAAAGTGATTTTACGTGTCTGCCAGGTGTAAATTCACACAATCGTAGTTTTGGATCTGGGCCAATATCTTCAGTTGTTTATACTGGGTTGTTATTTTTTTGTTCTTTTTCTGAGGTTATTGATCGTCTGTATTTGCCTAGGTCAGCATATTTACCTATGGATGTACTTTTGTATAAATAAAGTCCTGTTTTAGGGTTTTGATGTGGGCACGAAAGCTGAACCTCTACTTTGAATAATTATTATACTCATTGCCAGAATGTACACGTGACATGAGCCATTTACAGGAGCTGGTCTCATTAAATGCATTGACCTGTACAATTATGTAATGATAACCCATTGCTCTTTATCCTCCGCAGTGAGTTATAGAAGATATTGATTGCACCATTTTCATGCTTCCAAGACTCTATCTGCACTGACCACTTTTACTGTTAATGTTACTTATCTTGCTTAACTAGGGTAACAAATCAGGTGCAAAGTAAGCACTGTACCTTTTTATTTAAGCAAATTCCACCCATTTCTATCCCAAATCTACATGGGGAAAAATTATGTCATGAATCCCAATCTGGAGAGATTGAAAGAGCCGCTTCCCAAGTAAAATTCCCTCTGCATCTGCCAGCCTAGTGAAGGGGCTGAGTTTAATGGATGTGGGTCAACTCTGATAACCTTGATGGGGTAAAATTTTTCTGTCACTCATCATCGCATCACTCTTTCTCCAGAATAGGTCTTGTCTCTCTCCTGGGGCCAGATTTTATAAGCTAACACAAAAGTGAAGATGTTGCCTATAGCAACCAATCAGATTCTAGCTCTCACTTTCCTATTACATTCTAGAGAATGTCAGCTAGAATCTGATTGGTTGCTATGGGCAACATCTCCACTATTCCAAACCCACTGCTTAGTAAATCTGGCCACTAGTATGTTACCCCTGGTCTTTGAAGTTAAAAATATATGGAGGCTAAAAACAAAGAGGAATGGTCAGGAACTTCTCTGAAGAAAGTATTTCTGATAGACCCCATATTTTGGCTTTTCAATCTTTCTGATTGCTCTATCTCCCAATATAAAAGTTCATTAATACAACACCTCAACAATACTGCCAAAGCCCTCATCCCTCTTCATTGGAAATCTTCCCAGCCCCCCACCATTCAGGAGTGGTCAGAGAGAATCGATTCCTACATGGACAAGGATGGACGTACATTCGATGCTAGTACGAGATACTTTCCGAGATACTTGTTTTATTGGTTACAATTTAAAACAACTACACGGATTTACGAGTGTGGGTGATTATCACACACCTTATCTTGCTGATCTTAGCTGACTTGTTTGTCCATAAGCCTACCTTCACTTCTCTGCACAGATTGCTGTATGTGTGGAATGGTCAGACGTACTGCCTAAATCAATTTACCGCCTGTCCAATTTAAATGCCTCCCCGCAACCAAACTGCACGCAATCTAACGCATGGAGGTCTGTCATGCCCTGATATACGGAACTCTAAACGTACGGAATCCATTTATTTACGTTCAGTATGTTCTGGTTGTGGCTCATCCCAAAAACATTTGGCTATTGCTGACACTCACAACAACATATATAGAGACACACACAAACTCATCTTCAATAAACTGTACTATGCAGTCCCCTGTACACTGTATTCAGTGTCCACATTTGATTCAGTAAGTGTTGTACTCAATGGACCTGATTCAGAGATCCGCTGCCGATGGGATCTCAAATATATGCATCTAAGTGTCAGGTCGGAGCAGGTTACAATCCACTGCATAAACAGTCCCTCCCCTTGCAAACAGCGGCGGATCTTAAAGTTAAACCACCATTGACTAACCCTAACTCTGCGCTGTCATTTGAGATCTTAAGTGAATTAGTTGCGTTTATTTAAGATCCTAAGTGTCTGCTCGCGCCCACTTTCCCTCACCTCAATGCCTCCCCCCGCCCATATTTATGCAAATCCTTCGGGTCCTATATTTACGTAGCACTTCGGATCTTAAGTGCTTGTGATCGATTCACAGGTTCGCGCTTACCGAATTTAGGATCCTAACCTCTACGTAGATGGCGTTGCACTATTACTACTCATGCGCAATGATGCGAATTTCTTAAGATCCTAAATATACGCACCTAAACAGCGATAAAATCGTATCTCTGAATCAGGCCCAATATCCCTTCCTTTGGATTTTCATATACTTTATCCTTTGTTACTGAAATTATTTTATGTTACCTACTTTTATTTTTCTGGCTGAAATGAGTCCTCTGGCAGTTTTGTAACAAACTAATTGTTCATTCACTCTTTGAAAATGTTCTAGGAGTTCAGATGATTTTATTAAAATAAATTCATCATTCAACACCAAAGCGCAGGATGTTTCAGTGTATGGAGTTAAGTATTATGGATTTAACCTTTAACAGTTTTGGTGATGTGAGGGTTTTATACTGGTGTCGTTACAGGAAATGCTGGGATAATATTATTAAGTCATTGGCTGGAACTGAGCAGTTTATCCAGAAAAGTGCTTGATCATAGGCAGAACAACATTTATACTAATGTTTGAGGGATTTAAGGGATTGAGTTTTTTTGATAACTTGGACTAGGCCATTTACTAAAAACATGTTTAGCGCATGCTGCCAAAAACCTATTTGGATTTATTCTGTAACTGTGTGCATAATAGCTAGGTCCTGTAAACCTCTGTTAACAGATCCAGCCCTAAATACATCAAGAGTTTCCAACTGCTATTATTAAATACTCACATGCAATGTCATGTTGACCGTGGTTTTTATCTTCATTGGAAACGGAATATGTTAACAAATTGCTTTTAGTTTGTTGTGTGCTTTCTTTTTTGTGAGGTTACTCAGTGGTGATCAGTAGAGCCACCTTTTTCACAGCCCAGCCCAGTGATTACCACCTGAAGCATGAGTTTGATTTGTTTTGGAAGTGGTGTATTAAAATGATTAGCTATGTAATGAACCAGGGGCATGAGTGTTAACTTACAAAATTGTATCGATTTGTCAATTTAGGTTCTTGTAAAAAATTTTTACACACATAAAATCTCTTGTTTTTCTACATGTGGGTTATTGGGACAACTACAGAAGGCAGAATTACCGTAAATGTTAAAAAATAAAACCACTACATCATCTTGGCAATACTGTCACCAGTGTAAAAATATCTTGTTCTTTTGAAAAATCAACTAAACAGCCCAGTTTGGTAACATGTAAGGTTTGAGAATTGTTGAATATTTTATCCACATAACAGGTGCGCAGACTTGGGCCAATCCTGTTGCTTATCTTGAGGTGCAAGTGACAAGGTCATTTTGGTAGTTGACCACACTCAGTAAACAATATGGAAGAGAGCCAGCAACTCACCAAGCCTGAGAATACTTGGGTATATCATGAGATAATGGGCCTGATTCATACTTAAGAAGGAACTTGAAGTTAAGAGAGGAAAGTTACTCCTGGGCTAAACCATGTTCATTTCAGGGGGAGTCAAGTCGATTGTATTCTTTGCATGCAGGGATATATCTTTGAATTGCTTACTGCACACAGATACTGACCAGCTTTACTATCACACTGTTATTTATACTTGGGATAGGAAATATCACCTCTCAACTCTAATACTGTTTGCAACAGATGAAATATGACTCCCCTTCAATCAATATGGTTTAGCCCAGGAGTAACTTTCCTCTCTTATTTTCAGACTCTGAATCAGGTCCAATGTTCTTTTGCATTATATGCAGCTCTGTATACTCTGCTTAAATGAAGCTAATCAGCCTCTTACATTCTTCTCAAACAGAGATTCCTTTGCACTAATTATCTTATACCAAGAAAACGCAAAAGGTGTGTGGGGGCAAGATCTTCCTTCCATGCAAGAGTGTACCTAGACCTGCCTCCTGTGTTTAGGATGGATCAAGATGTAGCTCCCATGTTTGGGATGGACCAACATCTAATTTCTATGCTTGTCTGCATAGTCTTCTGCCATGAAAACTATTCTTCATTGGTTTTGTTATAATTTTGTGATCAAAGCATTAAACATTTATATCTCACTTCATCATATTTCAGCTGGGAACAATGTTATGAAACCAGATATCTGCATATACAGTATCTACAGGGATCTTAAATTCATTAAATATGTAATTAATATTAAGGTCTATGCACAAGTGAATGTTTTACACTTTATACATACTGGGCATCTAATTTTATGATAACACTCCTAGGGCCAGATTTACTGTGCTGTGGGTTTGGAAAAATGGAGATGTTGCCCATAGCAACCAATCAGATTCTAGATCTCATTTAGCTCTTGCATACTGAAGAATGTCAGCTAGAATCTGGCTGCTATGGGCAACATGTCCACTCTTTCAAACCCACAGCTTAGTAAATCCTTTTTAATTACTTTATTTGAATGTTGTGAATCCAACTTGCCTGTGCAAGTTGGATTCACAACATGAGAATAATCTCTAATTGTCCTTTATAATGACAAATTTGGATTCTGGATCCTTAAGTGACATGAAGAGTGAATAGACTGGCTTCTTTGCAGCTCTACATTTGAAGTGTTTTAGACAAACTTCATGTCCTCCTTTAAAGGCTCAGCTTCTATGGTAATCAAGCTCTGTATAAAATGGATTCAATTTAATGATATGTTAGTGTTGGATTACTTAAACTGCACTTCTCCAGGCAAGAGTTCCGCTTTCAAAAAATAAACATAATGTATTCTGCATTTTTATTATTTATAAATAAAGAATATTTTGGTGGTACTTATAAAACTTCATTCTTCTGTTTATACAAGGGAATGAGTCACGCCGGGTCAACGGGAATCCTGTTGAACGGCACCATAAAATATGTCATACAAAACAAAAATAATGTTTTATAATCTAGATAGGGTTTTTTTTGTTTTACTTTTTAAAATACGTCTTATTGAAACATTTACTTCCTATTCACTGACATATATAAGTAAGTTGATACAGCCATTTTTAAAGAACTGGCTTCCATTAAACTTGATCTATTTTATTTGGGGGAGAAATGGCTTACATAGATGTAAATGCCAAACAATTTCTGGACACTTTTGGTTCTTCAAGAAAACAACAGGCTGCAGCACTGTTTTAAAACCTATATATGGTTGTTGGCTATGAAAACTAAAGTGAACAGCACATATTTCCTTAAAAGACATACATCATTGTTTAAAACACATAAAACATTAGAATATATTTGTATCTCTGATTAATAATATGTCATTCATTGCTGGTATGCAGTCGAGGTATTAGGAATGTTCACAGGAGTCCTATGGTGTCCTATGGAGTTTAAATATCTTCTAATCGCACCTAGATCTCAAATACTTAATTCAAGGCACAAGAGTGAATAGGAGAAGTTCTTACAAGACACAGTTCCAATTACCTTTACCACAAAAGAGATGCAGTCCCATGTGTCACAGTATTTTATTCATTCATTTTATTTCATTTTTAATTCATGTATAAACAAATAAAATGTGAAGGAAGGTACACAGGTGGATCTATCTGGGTCAGTGATAACATCCCTTAGTAATTAACTAATGAAATCACCTGGAAGAGGAGGATATATGGACGCACTCATCTGACATCGTCTAATTGCTTTGAAAAAGTCCATTGTATTGGATGAAACGCGTAAGCACACTTGTCGAGGGAATTGAATTGTGACCACCACTATATTGTTTGTCTGCTGGACTTTTCTTCTTGTTAAGAACTCAGGGGCTGATTCAGAGATGCGAAAAGATCGCAAATATACGCACCTTAGTTAAGATCTTACCAGGATACAGCCCACTGCATAAACAGTCACTCCCCTTGCAAACAGCGGCGGATCTTAAAGTTAGACCACCATTGACTAACCCTAACTCTGCGCTGTCATTTGAGATCTTAAGGGAAGTAGTAGCGGTTATTTGAGATCCTAAGTGTCT
>WWET01001223.1:182846-213767 GCA_011038615.1 Limnodynastes dumerilii
ACAAAAATCCGACAATGTCTTCGTCTGTAGATGTCATCAACCATCAGAATTCTCCCTTGGGTGATATGATGCATCGGAATGCTGCATGTGAATTTCAATGTGGGCGATTGCAGATAAGAATTGCTAGACTTCATGACTCGTATGTCAGAAGACAAAATGTATCTTCAATGGTGGAAGAATCCAGCCATGAATTATCAGGGAATGTCACTATTTAACCCGCCCTTGAGACAGAAAGAAACCTGTATATAAAATTTATGGAAATCCAGTCAGTAGTGGAAAGCTATTCAACACTTTCATTCCCAGATACAGTGTAACCATCCAAAGATCACATCAGTCAACAATATGTTTGTGGCCTTCATAAACCACCAAGGAGCTATTAAAAGTCATCTAATGCAGAGATAAATAAGGCATGTGATAACAAGGGTTCTCTTGGTAGCTGGGAAGAGACTATCACAGACTATCTGTGCTGCAATCTTGTGCATCCAGAATAGTGATTTTTGAATGGAGAGGTGTTTCATCTGATCACAGAGAGGTTTGAGGTTCATTGAACTTCAGTCTTGGCTACATATAACTTCCATTTCCATTTCCTTGAATTCTATTAATCAAAGCAAAGAATGCAGATGTGATACCAGTGCTATGCTTCTGGCAACATCTTCCATGGTCCCCTGTGGTGCAGCAGATGTTAGATGTCCAACCTTGGTGTCTACCCATACAAAAGGATCTGCTACATCAAGGTCCTATTCTTTATCCTAATACATTGACTGCATGGAGATTGAACAGAGCATGCTCAGAGAAAGTGGAGCATCAGACAAGTAATAGAGACTCTCTCTAGAATTCCTCTTCTGTTTGTTACAGAATATGGGAATCCCTTGAATTATTCTTTGGAGAAAGATGTGAAATACTGTTAGAATTCTTTAAAGGTTGGAAAGCTCTTGTATTAAATACAGGTATATTTATTCTTGGACTCAGATTTTTCTAAGCAGTCAATAGAAGCTGGTTTACTATCCGGTCACTGCTGGCTCAATGGGATCTCAATTTAGTCCTTATGACTTGAGGAAGGAACCAAATGAGCATTTGCAGGAGATATCTTTGAGATGGATATCTCTGAAGGTTGTTCTTCCTTATTGCCTTCCCTTCAGGCTATAGAGCGTGTCAATTAAAGGCACTCTTTTGTAAAGTGCCTTTTCTAAAAATCTTTTTTAGATAAAGTGGCTTGAGACCAAATCCAGCTTCTTGCCAAAAGGGTATTTCTTTTTTCCCACATAAAAATTTAATATGTCAGTTTTTTTTTATTCTTGTCAACCAAGTGAGGAGGGTGAAGGATACACACTTCAGATCTGGTTAGGGCAGGATCAGTGTATTTGGACAGAGCAAAGGGAATAGGTACAAAGCACCTCTTGATTATTTCAAATTGTTGTCAATGAGAACTTCCAAACACACTACTGCAAGTTGGAAATGCTAATTTATTGTACAGGTCTAAAATGGGAAAGTGTTTAAGGAACCACTGAATATTGAGACTCATGGGTGGAAAGGTCTCTTGTTTGAGACTTCTATAACACAGCATGATAGAAGACCCTATCAAACTGTTATCAGCTGGTTTTCCGCATACAAATAACAGTTTGGACAATTCAGATTGATTATGACTAATTTTTCATTTATCTTTAACTTGTCATTTATAGTGCAACCCATAGACATATACGGTAACATTTAAGAAATCTTTGCTAATCGCTTCTCTATGATTCACTGATTACACATTCTTTTAACACAGTGATTCAATTAGAATTTTTGTGCCGACTGTGGGTAAAATTAAAGAAGATGAGTGTGAGAGGTTTTTTTTTTTCCTCCCTAAAAAATTGTGGGATCCTCCTGGATTCGATTGATTTAATTAGCTTGATTGGCTTTTATTAATTTCAGATGCCCTGCCTGGAACAAAAATAAAACGAAGCCCCTGTTCAAAGTATTTGCCTCGCAGCATAACAGAAAGATGGTTTGTATTACTTTGAAGACCAGGCCTATTTCTTGTGCTTCACAGACACTATGCTGATGCATTGAGCCTATATCCCATTACTTAGAACTTAAGAAGATATTGTAAACCTTGCAAAAATTAATTAAAGGAATGTTTTCTAAATGAAATAGTTTGGGGTTGGTGCATTTTAGCTTCTGCTGTTTCGGAATAAACAGCTGGAAAAAATAGCTGAAACTATGCAAGAAAAACCTCATTAGGAAAATCTCTCGGGGATCAAACAGGTTTCTCTATGCTCCAAAGTAGCATTCAGGAATCAAAACCTAAGGGTGAGCTGATGCTGCTTCCAAGACTTGTGTACAAAGTAAATATTCCCCAAAGGATGTGAAATTGCAGCGAACCCAAAGAAAACAGAGAGAACGATTTTCATGTAGACAGCTTGTTTGCCCGGGAAAACCACAACGGTACTTAATTCAAAAGGAATTGAAGAAATGTTTGGTAGACGCTGGGCTGCCTTGCATAGGAACGTACACCAGGGATCACGCAGGGTCTTTGGCTTTTATGGTCACAAAAAAAAGTTTGTTCACCACCAGTAAACTTTTTTCATTCTTTTCTTAAATAGGTGACAAAAATCCGTATTCCACCTAGGACCGTGATTTCACATTTGCTGCTATTTTAGACCAGAGGTCATTATATTTCTGATAGCTGTTTTGGTATTGTAAGACAGAAAAATTACACCATCTACAACCTAGGCAAAGTTGTGTCCTATCACTCATCGGTCATTGAAAAGTTTAATATTGACATATTTAGTGGTTTTCAAAGGCAGTTGAAGAATTTTGGACTAGCTGTGGTAATCCGTGGCAGGAATCTAGCTGCCTCATCTTCTTATTTCTTTTTTAACAAACTTATGTATAAATAAAGTAGACAACCATAGTTGTATTGGAGCAATTAAACAGAAAGCAAAAAGTTAGATCAATGGACTGCATCCACACTGATCGCTAAGACCAGTAGTCGTCCCTATGTTGCCAACATTGCATGCGCCGCATTCCTAGGACGGATCTGAATTCAGAGACCAGAAGGTCTGTAGATGGTACATTGTTCTTCCCATACTTTTGCACTGTCCCCGTTTAAGTTTTAGGATAGGGTCCTCGGATTGTGTGTCTGAACGAGTGAGGGGAGCGGCCTACAGAATTCTGGATCTGGCGCAATAAATTGGAATACTTTTTAATGTCTGGAAAGTTGCAAAATATAGTGACACCAAATACTTATTTTTACGTGGTTTCCCGAGGTTATTTGGCAAGATGCTGAGAATTTCTTATGTAGCAGTCCCTTGTTTGCCAGTCTTATAGGGGAAGTCATTACGTTTTTTGGAAATCCCTTTTTCCTAGTGTTAAAGCCGATGGTATCTTGTCGGCTATATCATTTTAGACATAATAGCAATTTAGAAAATATATATTTCCGCACAGGTACACTGCAGACAGTTTTAATTCTGCTGTATCCGCCTTTCTTCCCTGCTTAGTGATTAGGGTTGGCCGTGGACCTGATTTAGACTTAAGAAGGAGCTTGAAATTAAGAGAGGAAAGTTACTCCTCGGCTAAACCATGTTGATTTCAAAGGGAGTCACGTTAACTGTATTCTTTGCATGCAGAGATATATCTTGGAATTGCTTACTGCACACAGATACTGACCAGCGTTACTATCACACTGTTATTTAGACTTGGGATAGGAAACATCACCTCTTAACTCTAATACTGTTTGCAACAGTTGAAATATGACTCCCCTGCAATCAACATGGTTTAGCACAGGAGTAACTTTCCTCTCTTTATATGCTATTTGCATTGGACTTAAGTTCGCAAATTCCGTACTTATACACTACTAACTTAAAATCTGTAGGTTCGTAGTAACATACGCAAAAATGCACGTTCCATGCATAATGAACTCGGCCGATATGATGATTTGGGTGGAGAGAGGCATTTAAATGACCAAATGAAGGCGCAGTTATGCAGTTAAGTTCCTAAGTAGACTCCCTACGCATTCAAATGCGAACCTACAGTTAAGGGATCCCTATGGCACTCGTAAGTCACATAAGAACCTGAAAACCGGGGGGCGTACCGAGGGAGTTTCATTGCTATTAGTTGCATATATTTAGGAACCTATCGTGTTCTTAAGTGTGAATCAGGTCCTTAATTTCAAGCTCCTTCTTAAGGACGGCGGGTCTAAGCGTAAGATCAGCTGAAAAGCCGATCTGCGCTTGCGCCGGGCAGATGTTGCCTGGCGTCGCTACAGCAACGCCTGATCGCGGATCGGGCGGTCCATAGCAGCGCCGTAGGGACGCTGGAGGGGACGTTCCCCAGCGTCCCTACGTTCAGGTTAGAGTAGGTGGCTAATACACATGGTCCATTAAGAAATGTAAAAGTACCTAATACAACCGCTGGGTACGATGATTGGACTATGTTTATGAAGCATATTTAATATGATATAACTTACTTACACTTCATTCCATAGGCTTTCCTCTTCCCCTGACTCATGTGTATGTTCTACATGGGAAGTATTCTGTTACATTTAATTGTATGCCATAGATCTCTTGTTGCACTGTGTGTATGCAGATTTATTATTATCGCTTATTAATATAGTGTCACAAATTCTCCGTAATGCTTTACAGATTACATTAGACATTCACATCAGTCTATTGGTGCTACATACTAACGCCCTACGCATTCAAATGCGAACCTACAGTTAAGGGAGCCCTATGCCACTCGTAAGTCACATAAGAACCTAAAAACCGGGGGCATGCCGAGGGAGTTTCATTGCTATTAGTTGCGTATATTTAGGAACCTATCACGTTCTTAACCGTGAATCAGGTCCTTAATTTCATGCTCCTTCTTAAGTCTGGATCAGCCCCAATGTCTCTGCCTGATAGAACACCGACGTTCACTAAACACTGCTGGCATTAGTGTTCACTGTCGGAATTCTGAATATTTGACCGGTAAATCCCATCTATCTTAAAGGTAAGTATATGTGTGTGGCCTATGAACCAATGCTACACTGTGGGTTCATGCAAATCAATAACTTTCTATAATGGACCTGGCCAACCAATGCCTCTCCAGGTGTGTAGCATAGACTGCCATCAGGGGGGACAACCAGAACTGTGGACATATGGGGCCCACCGATGCTTACCTTAGCTCTTACTTCCGATACTTGCTGTTGAGCGCTGCACATTAGCAGGCCAATGTGCAGTAAAGAACTTCCTTGTGCATCGGCCCGCTGTTAATGCATATCTATGACGCTCCCCCTATAGGGGACGTCACAGTTGTGCCGTGGATGTGTCCCAGGTCGCAACATTTTAGCTGATGGCCCTGTGTATAACTGATGCATAACAAAGTATGCTGGGACTTGTAGTTTCACAACACCTGTTTGCCAGGAATGTTCTATAAAATGGCTCCTGCGTTCTTTGTCATTGGTGTGTTTTTTGAAGTTGCATGATTGGCTCATTATTTTTCTGTCCCAGTGTTCTTTGATTCTCCTTTTGTGCTGTGCTTCTATGGTTTTACAATACATGTAACCAATGACATTGGCTTTTCTTGCACTCTTACATAATGTATTATTTCTTCCAATGTTTGCATGACAATGTTATCCCAACACTGGTTGCACTAGTAATTAGATATCTCAAACAAATCACCCCAAACTAAGTCCAGTGTCCACTGAAAAATAAATCCCCCCCCCAACCCTGAAACTGCACTTAAAGTGTGGCAAAATGCCCACAAACATGGTTTCCATTTAAGGGTCATAAAAAATGTGTGTTCCACCTCCCTGAGTCCACTTGTACACAGACCTCCACGTCTGAGTTTTGTAATGGATAGTTGCTGTCTCTCGTCTTGTCTTGTGTTTCTGTCTAAATTCCCCTAAGGTATTTCTCTTATTTGCCAACACATCTAAACACCCTGGATACTTTTCCCTTCCTCATATGTTCCTCATGATTCTTTCCCTGTTTAGTATCATTTGCAGACAGATTCCATGTTTGGAGCGATGATTAAATAAGAGCGTCATCTCATATATTTGTTTTATCTGCCTTTTAAAAGCTTTGAGTGCTTCTATAAACTGTATATTTAGAGCCTTTCATCAGTTTGCAGAGCATTTTGTGCTCTCTGTGGTGATGTGATGTTTCACAAATGTCGAATACATAGATTGCACCAATGCTAGGGTGAACATGATGGATTATGAATACTAAGTCTTCACATGTAAAGTCTTTGATAAGGTTACTTCAACAAGCTGATAAAAGTTTGTATGTGTTTCGTTTAGATCAGTACTATCCAACTTTTGGATGAATTGTTTTGAGACCCACATGGTAGAGTACTAGATGCAATGCAAAGTATTTCATGACTATTTACATCCTGTAGACACAACCCATGAAATTGCTCGTAACCTCTGGACACAAACATAGCTTTCTACTTCCTACGCACCAAGTTAATTACTTTTATGTCCTCTTTTGTTTGTTTTTATTATACTTTTTTGTTATTACTCAGTTCTTTTTGCGCCATTCCCTTTTCTCTGTAATGTGTAAACTGTCCGCGTTTTATTAATTACATTATCTTATCATCCTTCATATTTTTGTTCTAAATTGGCCTCCTTCAAATTTTTTACGGTTTCTTTACGTAAATAACAACCCATCTGCCTAGTATTCCTAACATGAATTGACATAATATGTTACATGTAGGAAGTTCTTTGTTTACAACTGATAGTCATGTTGATAGTCCTATAATAACGTTCTGCATTTTGATAACACTTCAAAGATAAGGAACAGCAATAACAGGTGCAAATGTACACAGTTGCAGGGGAAGGGGGGGGGGTTAAACTGTGTCACTATAATTCCATTGAGAGGTGGTTGTCTTGTTGAAGTCTAAATTACAAATTCAAATAAAAAGAGTTCTCTATTTGTGCCCAATAAGCAAAACATTGTTAATTGACAGCAGGGCAAAAAAACACCACAGAATAAAAGAAATAAGCTGGCCATACACTAGAGCGATTATAGGCCCGATCGCCCAATTATCGGGTTATCAGGCAAATAATCGCTGTAGTGTATGGTACAGATCAATTTTTGAAACGCCAAATAAAAGCACCAGAAAACGCTCTGGTGATTACTTGATATTTTGACATGTTTGATTTAAATCGGGAGAAAGCTTCCAATATTTTAAGGGAGCCAATCAGCAAGCTATTCTATGCTATGCTGCTCTGACAGCTGTAAAGTATATCTTCAGAGCTGTCAGGGCAGCTTTGTACATAGATATAAATAAGCAGCAACATAGAGCGCTGACCCCTCCCCTCTTCTGCTAGTATTATCGGTCCCAGCAGGAGAGGTGTATGGTGCCGATAATGGGACATTTCCCTAGCGGGAAATCGTCCCGTTTATCAGCCCACCCCCTGCTGGGACCGATAATTGCCCTAGTGTATAGCCAGCTTAATTATAATATAGTCCATTTATTTGCAGTAACCATTGGTACTAGTACCACTGGTAGTACTTGGACCACTGTCAAGTGGTACTCGGGGCAACTGGCCAAGGTTGTAAGGGGGCACGATACCAAATATCCAAGGACACAATTAATCACATTATCTTGGGGCTAAATGGCATGTGTAGAAAATGCACCTTAAATCACTGCACAATATGTGAACTTCAACAACAAAAACACTGAAAATATATATAAAGGCCTTGGGTATGTGTCTACATGATATTCAAAGTGGTACTTCACATGATTCCATAGTGGGCAACTGGTACACTCCAAAGGTTGAGAACCACTATAATAATAGATAATAGTTAGTTTTGAGTTTGCATATTGTATAATCTTGTAAAATTTTGGCAAAAATGAAATTCCAAAGGACTGTAAATGTGTAATATAGCTGAGCATGAAGTGAACATTATACCAAGGCAAAGGGCTTGGAGAACAAAGAAGAGTGGAATGTTATCAACTTTGATTCAGACTAGAGGAGGTATAGTGACAATAGTAGGGAAAAACACCAGGAAATTCATTTTAGGCATGCTAATAGATGGGTAAATCCAGTTTTAGATTGGAGGCATTTTAAAAAATGGAATGCCAGGACTACTGGTGCATATTAACATAGAAACATAGAACGTGACGGCAGATAAGAGCCACATGGCCCATCCAGTCTGCCCAGTTGTTTATTTAAATCTATGCTGACCCTACACCCTGATTACCCTCCATTTAGTTTAAGATTTAGGATATCCTTATATTTATCCCAAGCATGTTTACACTGTTCTACTGTGTTACCTCTACACCCTCAGATGGGAGATTATTCCACTTATCCATCACCCTTTCAGTGGAGTAATTTTTCCACACATTTCCTACGAATCTACTGCCCTCCAGTTTATATCCATGCCCTCGTGTTCTATTACACCTCTTCCATTGAAAAATGCCTCCTCCTCTAGCCGGACACAACCCTTGATATATGTGAAAGCTGCTATCATGTCCTCCATCTCCCTTCTCTGCTCCAAGCTATACATGTTCCTCTAGTCTTTCTTGGTATGATTTGTTACACAGGCCATGGACTATTTTAGTTGCTCTTCTTTGCACAGTCTCTAATGTATTTATGTCCTTCTGGAGATAGGGCCTCCAGAACTTAACACAGTATTCTAGGTGAGGTCGTACCAATGATCTATAAAGGGCCATCACTACTTTTCTTTTTCTGCTACTAATTCCTCTCCTTATGCAACATAGCATCTGACTTCCCTTTCTCATTGCTTTGTTACATCGCTTGGCTACCTTTAAGTCACAGGAAATAAAGACTCTTAGATCCCTTTCCTCCTCAGTAGTTTGTAATGTAGTGAAATTAGTCCACGAAGCGACAAAATTTAAGGAGAGAAAAGTGGCAAAGTGCATGTACTGGAGCAATTTTTATGAGATGCTTGGAGTGGCAGATTATCATAGCAGATAATATCTGATAAATGATATTACATTTTCTAGGGCTGCAGTGAGTGTTGCCTTGCAGAATATATTTAGGGTATGGTAGAAATCTGAGGAAGGAGTGGTTCCGGTGTCGGCTTGGATGAGGGGAAGGTTAAGCTAGTTTGGGAGAAGACAGGCCTCCAGAAGAAAAGGTAGGTATTGGGCAGAAAGGGAATTTTTCATATACAGTGGAGATCGAAAGTTTGGGCACCCCAGGCCAAAATTCATTTCAATGTGCAAAAAGAAGCCAAGGAAAGATGGAAAAATCTCCAAAAGGCATCAAATTACAGATTAGACATTCTTATAACATGTCAAAAAAAGTTTGGTTTTATTTCCATCATTTACACTTTCAAAATATCAGAAAACAAAAAATGGCATCTGCAAAAGTTTGGGCACCCTGCAGAGTTAATACCTTGTACTGCCCCCTTTGGCAAGTATCACAGCTTGTAAACGCTTTTTGTAGCCAGTCAAGAGTCTTTCAATTCTTGTTTGAGATATCTTCGCCCATTCTTCCTTACAAAAGTCTTCCCGTTCTTTGAGATTCCTGGGCTTTCTGTGACGCACTGCTCTTTTAATGTCTATCCATAGATTTTCAATTATGTTGAGGTCAGGAGATTGTAAAGGCCATGGCAAAACCTTCAGTTTATGCCTCTTGATGTAATCCACCGTGGATTTTGAGGTGTGTTTAGGATCATTATCCATTTGTAGAAGCCAGCCTCTCTTTAACTTCAGCTTCTTCACAGATGGCATCAAGTTAGCGTCCAAAATTTGCTGGAAGCTTATTGAATCCATTTTTCCTTCTACTCGTGAAATGTTCCCTGTGCCACTGGCTACAATACAACCCCAAAGCATGATTGATCCACCCCCATTCTTAACAGTTGGACAGAGGTTCTTTTCATTAAATTCTGTGCCCTTTCTTCTCTAAACGTACCTTTGCTCATTCCGGCCAAAAAGTTCTATTTTCACCTCATCGGTCCACAGAACTTTATTCCAAAATGCATCTGGCTTGTCTATATGTTCATTTGCAAACTTCAAACGCTGATTTTTGTGGTGAGGACGTAGAAGAGGTTTTCTTCTGATGACTCTTCCATGAAGACCATATTTGTACAAGTATCTCTTTATAGTGGAATAGTGTAACACAACTTCAGTGTCTGCCAGATCTTCCTGGAGGGATCGTGCAGTCAAACGTGGATTTTGACTTGCTTTTCTCACAATCCTGCGAGCTGTTCTGTCTGATACTTTTCTTAGTCTTTCAGATCTTGCTTTAACTTCCACTGTTCCTGATGACTGCCATTTCTTAATTACATTCTGAACAGAGGATATGGGCATCTGATAACGCTTTTCTATCTTCTTATAGCCTTCTCCTGCTTTGTGAGTGTAAACTAATCTCAGTTTCAGTGTTCTACACAACTGCTTAGAGGAACCCATGGCACTGATTGTTGGGGCAAGGTCAGATGAGTCTGGGCTTTTTAAACCTTGGAGATTGAAATCACCTGGTCTTTCCAGACGATGATTGAGAACAGTCCATGACACTGTCAGGTCTCAGCTGTCCAAAGGGGGCGGTGCATGCTGTAAACTCTGGAGGGTGCCCAAACTTTTGCAGACGTCAATTTTTGTTTTCTGTTATTTTGAAAGTGTAAATGATGGAAATAAAACCAACCTTTTTTCTGACATGTTATAAGAATGTCTAATCTGTCATTTGATGCCTTTTCCATCTTTCCTTTGCTTCTTTTTGCACATTAAAATAAATTTTTGCCTGGGGTGCCCAAACTTTCGCTCCCCACTGTATACTGGGCATCTAATTTTATCATAACACTCCTAGGCCAGATTTACTAAGCTGTGGGTTTGGAAAAGTGGAGATGTTGCCCATAGCTACCCATCATATTTCAGCTGACATTCTCTATTATGTAAAAAGAAAGTGAGAGCTAGAATCTGATTGTTTGCTATAGGCATCATCTCCTCTTTTCCAAGCCCGCAGTTTAGAAAATCTGGCCCTAAGACTTGTTAAAGTTCTGCAAACGTTTCTCAACATTAGGCATGTTAGTGGACTTCAGTGTCCTTAGGCCTATGACACAAAATGCCATTTCCCACATGTGTAACTGGATGGGTATATAGAGAATAATAACAAAGAAAAAGATTCTAGCTGAATCTTAAAGGGAAATCTTAGCCATTTATGTGCACTCCAACACCTTGATTTTAATTATATCACCAGACATGTTGTTATAAAACGTTGCAAATTTTATTACATTCCATAGTTAAAAACATATACAACCACAATTCATGAAATAACGAAAATAGAAAACAGATCATATCATGTTGCCAATCATTAGAGCATAGAACAAATTCTGGTAGGGTGCTACTGCATATCACAATTTATTGGTGACGATAATATAAAGATCATATAATCTCCTCACTCAAAATGATATATGTAGATGTGTAAGAGATTAATATATACTATACTGATATGGCTTAAAATTAACCAATGCACAATTTATGGTACTAACCTGGTGGGAATAGCACTTGGTTTATATTTGCAATCCTTTAAGAGTCTATTATTGTCTAGTATCTACATTTAATCTGAACAATTTGAGTTGATGTACAACTCTCTATTTTTTCATGGGGATAGTTAATGCGCAATTTATTTTTCTAATTATTTTCCCAGTGCAGAATTGCTCTTTTTGAGAGGAGATACTCCCTATATGATCTTTATATTATCGTTACCAATAAATTGTGATGTGCAATAGAGCCCTACCAGAATTTGTTCTATGATGATGATTGGCAACATTCTATGATCTGTTTTCTATTTCCTTTATTTCATGAATTGTGGTTGTATATGTTGTTAACTATGGAATGTAATAAAATTTGTAACGTTTTATAACAACAAGTCTGGTGATATAATTACAATCAAAGTGTTGGAGTGCACATAAATGGCCAAGTTTTTCCTTTAAGATTCATCTAGAATCTTTTTCTTTCTTATGTTTGCTAATTAGTTATAGGAACACTCAGGGCGTATGTATTAAATTGGACCTGTGCAACGTGTTATTTCTTTTTGCTGTATATAGAGAATAATAAAATAAAATCTGGACTGGATGTTTACATTTGTAGAGATATAAAGGAATTCCAAAACCTTACATTGAAAATCATGCCTATATTTATGGCCTGTTAATGATACAGTATTAAATGACTACCTTAGAAGAGATCCATCTGGTAGTTCAGAGACCAGAATACCCCCTTCATTTCTTTTCAATTGCAGAATTATCATGCTAATTTATTGTTACCATAGTAGCTACCATGTTAATGGCCCACAGCTTGGGTATTATAAATTGCCATCTTAATATCTCAGTCATGATGTTAATCTTGCAAGTATAACATGGTAATCTGTTTCCTATTGGTTATGAACTGATCTATACATAGAGCTTGGCAAAGTTGCAGAATTTACATTTTGTGACCCAAAACTCTGGGTAGGTGATAGGACCCCACAGAAGATCAGGACTAGTACAGGTCATCCCCTTGAACACCCTGTGAGCTTTATGGCCTAGAGATATCTATTTAGGCCTGTGACTAAACTTCCGATGTGTGATGGATGTCACTCAGCCGTGCCAGTCACCTCCATTCATACATAACCAATAAAAACATTCAGGCTTATCTGTGGGAAGAATGAGTTTATGATTAAAATTAACCATTATTAATTTAACAATGTTTATTATTATTAATTTTTTTTTATCTACGATGGATCAAATTAAGGGTAAATCTAAATTTATGTAATAATAATTTATGTAATGTAAAGAAATACAAAAATACAGTTTTGTGCACACTCCTTCCGCCTTTGACACAACACCTCTACTAGGTGCTACATGAGACCGCCCACACAGACATCTCAACCTCAGGCCATATAACAATCTATTGCCGAGAAACGATTAACAAATGTAACTCCTCGGCTCACCACCATCTGCATCAATTTTACGTGTAAAATTAAACCTGCTTTGTGCGACGTCAACTACTCGGCATGAACCAAACAAGACCACAGGGAAAGGAAAGTGAGTAAAATTCAAGACAAAGTGAGGCTGGATTCCTGTGGAAGCTATCTTAAATAATCCTCATGAAGATCAGCTTCTCTCAGCCTCTGCTGCTTGACCATGATGGTGGTGAGTGACTTCACTGTGATCACTCACACACAGGAAGTTTAACTGTACTCAGGCTAAATACTTAAACCCCTGTTTCTCTTCCTTCTAAGGCTTCTCTTGTGGTGCCAATCATATATTTCATTGCATGAAGTGTATTCATTTGGTTATTTATTTTATTATTGTTATAGCATTTTGTATTCAAGTATCATAATAACATATAGTTGTTCTTTGCATACTGCATACTTGGAAAGCTTTACCTTTAGAACAGGCCTGGCTAGCCTGCATTGGGACTACAAATCCCAGCATGTTTTATCTGGTATCAGCTATGCCTATGCAGTTAAAGCATGCTGGAGCTCATAGTTTTGCAACACCTGGGGAGCCCTAGATTAGCCAATCCTGCTTTAGAATGTCTTTAATGGCCTCCTATACCCTGTGACTTTGACCGCGTATATTACTAAGATGTGTAAGTAAAATGTGCCTATTGTTCATGGGTTCATGTCTGGCTCTTTTTTTTATAGGGCTGAGTGTCAGGACAATGGTTTTTAGTCATTTTATTTGAATATCTATTAAGCTACGGGCGCAGCTGATCTCATATCACTCATGTAGTATATTTTCTGTCAGAAATATCAACACTCATAAAATACAGTAACTACTTCAATAGGAAAAACATCCATGCTTGCTGTTAAGAAAATCCTGGAAGCATTTAGGCCTCGCTTTAAGCCAAATTACTGCATGTGCTGAGAGTGTGTTTACCAGACACCAGCCAAGACCAGCCATTAACGATGATCATATGGTGGGGAACACTTCCTGCCGCTCTTGCTTCATCCCTTTCTGTATTCTTGGAAGTGCCTTTTTTCTCAGAATTTTATGGAAATCTTGAAGTCATTCATGCCAGTATTATCACATATTTCTCATATGCTTCAGACGTCGACACACTGTAGGCGCTAGGATGTAATGCTTAAATCTTACTAAATTCATTTTGTTCAGACTATTCTTATAAACACATACTTAGAAAATATTAAAGCCAAGAGGAAAGTTTAAGGAACAGCGACCATTCTGAACTGTTTAGTATTTTATTGTGGATACAAAGCTAAGAAATCTTCTACTTCACAAACTCTATGCTCACGCCTTCACACACTCTGATGTCTTCAGGTGTGGCTTTATCACATATAATCAGTGATGTTTTGGGCATGTGCTGGAGCCATTGCTCAGTCAGGCCTTAAGCTGGCCATACACTAGAGCGATTGTCGGCCCAAACACCCAATTATCGGGTGATCGGGCAAATAATTGCTCTAGTGTATGGTCCAGATCAATTTTTGAAACACCAAATAAACGTACCAAAAACACTTTGGTGCGATTATTTGATCTTTCAACATGTTTCATTTAAATTGGTAGAAAGCTCCCAATATTTTAAGGGAGCCGATCAGCAAGCTGAATGGCTCCCTATTATTCAAAGCTGCTGCTGCTTTATATCTATGTATAAAGCTGCTCTGAGAGCTTTGAAGGTATACTTTATAGCTGTCAGAGCAGCATTGTACATAGATATACAGCAGTGGCTATTGCAGGGAGTAGTACAGACAGGGATCAGCCAAAACCGCACTGTGTGAAGCGCGGTTTTGGTTGATTCTTATCTGTATTACTCCCTGCAATTCCCACTGCTGTATATCTATGTACTATGCTGCTCTGACAGCTTTAAAGTATACCTGCAAAGCTGTCAGCAGCAGCAGCAACATAGAGCACTGCCCCCCCTCTTCTGCAAGGATTATCGGTCCCAGCAGGAGAGGTGTATGGTGCCAATAACAGGACATTTCGCTTGCGTGAAATTGTGCTGTTTATCAGGCCACTCCCTGCTGGGACCGATAATCATCCTAGTGTATGGCCACCTTTAGGGTTAGGCTGTGGGGAAGGGAGTCTTAAGGTTAGGCTGTGGAGAAGGGAGTCTTAAGGTTAGGCTGCGGGGAAGGGAGTCTTAAGGTTAGGCTGCGGGGAAGGGAGTCTTAGCGTTAGGCTACGGGAAGAGGAGTCTTGGGGTTAGACTATGGGCAGGGGAGTCTCAGGGTTAGACTGCAGGGAAGGAAGTCTTAGGGCTACATTTACTAAGATGCGGATTAGGAAAAGTGGAGATGTTGCCTATAGCAAGCAATCAGATTTTAGCTCTCATTTTCCTATTACATACTAGAGAATGTCAGCTAGAATTTGATTGGTTGCTATGGGCAACATTTCCACTTTTTCCAAACCCGCAGCTTAGTAAATCTGACCTTTAGGGTCAGGCTGCAGGGAGGAGAGGGTTAGGGTAGGAAAATACTTACCATTCGGCAAGTAGGCTTTCGCTTCCAGGAACATCGATTGCTTCTCCTCGAGGCAGAAGCAATCGATTTACGAAAGTATTCTAAATTCTGTGGTATGAAACGGCCCTTTCGAAAAAAGGGCTGTTTGTATCAGCAGCTCTCACCCATCCTAAGATATAAAAATATAAAGGAAAAAAAGAGTAGAATAGTGTCATTCCATAAAAACAATATATCTATTCAAAAATGAAAACACAATCAAAAAAGTAAATGAATAACTTCCCTACCCCCCCAGGTATGAACAGGCTGTGTTCCAGAAATAACAAATTCTAAACAGTCAGATCTCTAAGACCAAGGAAAAGATTAGTCTTGTGCAACTGACAGGAATGGTGAAGTCTGTAGATAAGCTGATCTCACTACCTTTTGCTGTGTTCAGAACCCAATACGTAGCATGTGTGGGGACTTACTATCAAATCCCCTGTATATCCAGTTTGAAGTGTAATTTGCCAGAAGTCTGGATAGAGCTGATAGTGAACTGATTGGGTCACAAAGATCCATGCACAGATCACAAAAAAGGACTATAGAAAAGAGATCTGAAGTCTGGATTTGGAGCTCTATTTACTTACTACGTACGAACGTAGCTCAGCCAGGTTCGAATTAGCTCTCTGCGAACATGGGAACTACGGTCATACTATTTACTAATACTTACCTTCCGCTGGCTGTCCCGCGATGACATTCGAGCGGGAC
Organism: Limnodynastes dumerilii; assembly: GCA_011038615.1. Classification (NCBI taxonomy): domain Eukaryota; kingdom Metazoa; phylum Chordata; class Amphibia; order Anura; family Limnodynastidae; genus Limnodynastes; species Limnodynastes dumerilii. The sequence goes on from WWET01001223.1 coordinate 198,922, forward strand.
AGCCAGACAGACATTCGACAATCATCGCGGGCTTTCTTCGTGTGACCGGAAGGTCAGCACATTTGCAGTGGTTCTCTGCTGGGACTTTGTAAAAATTAAGCCCCGGCATAAGAGCTTCCCCCTTTGGTTTTCTAAGATGTATAATTGAATGATCATTTTGTACCATGTATTGACCATGGCTTTTGTGGGTTGTCTGGGGCTACGGCTGTTGCCCGCTCATACTTTTTTCCAGTTGCTGACCTTCCTCTCCCCCAGCTAACGGGGTCACCTGACTACCCCAGATTCATAGCTGTTATTCAGTTCCAATTTAATAAATATATGCATCCTGTTTATAATCCCATACTGTTGACTTGTCTTTAATTATAGGTATTGTGTATGGATGATGTGCTGGATGCAGACTTAAGAAGGAGCTTGAAAGTTACTCCTGGGCTAAACCATGTTGATTGCAGGGGAGTCATATTTCATCGGTTGCAAACAGTATTAGAGTTGAGATGTGATGTTTCCTATCCCAAGTCTAAATAATAGTGTGATAGTAAAGCTGGTCAGTATCTGTGTGCAGTAAGCAATTCAAAGATATATCTCTGCATGCAAAGAATACAATTAAATTAATTCCCCCTGCAGTCAACATGGTTTTGCCCAGGAGTGACTTTAAGTTCTCATTTTAGGAAGATTCTGAAGTGTGAATCAGGTCCTCAATTTCAAGCTCCTGCTTAAGTCTGGATCCAGCCCGATGTGAAGGGATCAGACGTTGTGTTCAACAACGTACCGTTTCTTTCAGTCCGGTATCCCAGTTTTTAATCCACATTTTTCTAAAGTATCACTAAAATGTTGCTTAGCGCTGGAATGTCTGACTTCCTTGTGCAGTAAGTCAAAAATATTATGACAGCTATAATTTTATGGTGATCATAAAAGTTACTGAGGTAAGTTTAGTGAGGTAATCTCAGTGTTGGAAGTTTTATTAACAAAAATTTTAAGTATTAGCACATGAGTTACAATTCCCATGTGTTTTTAGAAATTTGCTGGATTTAAACTGTACTGTAAATCCTGAACTTCATAGTAGTCCACCTAAGCCTCTTACTTTTAGTGGTTAAAGTAGCCAAAGTGAAAATATAAAAGCTGGCTTTATACAATTTAGTTTTATGGTTCTAATGCAGCCAGACACTCTTAACAGCAAGTTCAGAAATTTCAGTGTATCCTGCAATGACATCTAATTTTACAGATGGCTACTTCCAGACAACACTGATATTAAAGGGTCTGTGTTGTGAAAATGAATTTTATTCAGCTTTTTTGGTTTAATGTACAAGAGATATAAGGTAGATTACCAGTAATCAATCATATTTTAGTTATCTCTTGATTACTTTGATAATCTTTGCTAAGCCATAGTTGCCGACTTTAGTATGGAGGCGGGGGTTGGGGACATGATTTATGCAAATCACAAACACAGAATGGGAGTTGTTCAATCAATTTATAGGTAAATGCAAACAGGTGCATGAAAGGCAGGGGGTAATCTGCTAGCCACAGAAACAAAGGAAAGATAATGCCTCAGCAACACTGCCATAAACCAGTAACAGACTATACCGTTCTATCTGTAAAATAAAACACAGAAATGTCCGTTACACATATTTGCACAAATATATGATAAGCCACCAGCCCCCGTCAAGGCCTTTCTGCATATGGCGGTCATAACTCTAACAATGAGAGTCCCGATGTTGGGTCATATATATATGTTTTTAAATTGTGAGCCAAACTTACCTCAGGAGATACCCCTTAAAGCCTACAAAATGGCTGCTGTGGAACAACTCCCCCTCTCAGCTGCTGCTCCCAGACAAGCCCACAAACAGTACAGACACGGAATGGAAGCTGCTCAATCAATTTATAGGTAAATGCAAACAGGTGCATGAAAGGCAGGGGTTAATCTGCAAATTTATGCAAATCACACCTGATCAGAATTGGTGTTCATAGCGTTACTAAGGATGACATCAAGCTCCGCCCATCCTTCGTAACGCTTGAGGCCATGATTTATATTAAATTATGGCCTTAAGTATAGACCTTGGAGATTTGATGGCTCTTTCGACCATACCTGCGTTTTGGGTGTCTCACAGAAATTTCAGGACCCTGCTTCACAATAAGGACCAACTGAGGGATTGGTCCTTATCGGAACTAAATAAAGCCTAGACATATGCCCAGGTCAATAAACCACAATATTTGGTGCACTATAGAGTTATAAATAAATATATATCCTATAGAAGAATAATCATGAATGCCAATTAAGATATACAAAGTTGATTCCAAACTATTAAAAAAAATGACATATAAGACGAAATATACTACAATAAATGTTTTAGAATAAACATGAGTTTGGAATACACTTTGTATATCTTACTTGGCATTCACAATTGTTCTTCTATAGAATATATATTTATTTATTACTCTATAGTGCACCAAATATTGTGGTTAGTTGACTTGGGCAAATGTCTAGGCTCTGTTTAGTTGTTGTGCATGTGAATTACCACATAGGTGCACTGATTATATTGTTTCGCTTGTGCGGCTTTCTTTGAGTATATTGGATTTTGCAAAGGGAAAAGTTTGTAGAATGACAAACCAGAAACATCTTAACAGGTTTATTGTAACAAGGTTAGAAGCTGGGTGTTGATTAAATAAAGTCTATATTGTACTAATTACTTGTATATTATATTCATTAGTTTCTCTATTGTAAGTGTATAAGTAATAAGCGCACATCTGTTAAATCTTGCATCACAGTAACCGACAATGGCTAATGTAACATTTGCAAAAAGGCCGCAGTGTGTAACATAGTGCATGATATCTGCTTTATATTCATTATATTCTTGTGCTTTACACACAACCTCTAGTGATCAGGGTCAATGCCATACATTATACAATAATCGACTATCGTGTAAATATACCATTGTTGATATTTAGTTACCTTTTATAATATGGTCAGATATTATTCTGGACAACTCAGGTAAACCCTGGTTTCTCATCAACCACAATTGTGGTCTGAAAGATGAATTTCAGTAAGATACTGTCTCTTATAGCGACTACTTTTATTTTTCTGGTAGTAAGTCATATTCTTATACATAGTCTTACTGGTGGATTGCTTGCAATTTATCATTTCAGTTGTTTGTACTGTATGGGCTGGATCCAGACTTAAGTAAGTGCTTAAAATTAGTTACTCCTGGGCTAAACTATGTTGATTGCAGGTGGAGTTAAGTTAATTGTATTCTTTGCATTCAGGGATATAGTTAGTTGTATTCTTTGCATGCAGGGATATATCTTTAAATTGCTTACTGCACACAGATACTGACCAGCTTTACTATCACACTGTTATTTAGACTTGGTTTAGGAAACATCACCTCTCAACTCTAATACTGTTTGCAACAGATGAAATAGGACTCCCCTGCAATCAACATGGTTTAGCCCAGGAGTAACTAATTTCAAGCACTTACCTAATTTTGGATCCAGCCCTATATGTCTAGTGACTTTGGTATTTTTCACTGAGAGGTAAAGACCAACAGGTCAAAGTAAAGAACCAGGATATAGAAACACAAGTAGAAAGAAATTATGAACTAACAGCTTATGCTGGGTACATACTACACTTTGTTTCTCATGAACCAATTTCTTTAACGATTTTTGTAACAACAGGCTCCCACGATTTCTTCGGGCCATTTAAGCTGTATATAAAATCAATTCAAACAATGGCATTAGCGATCACACGATATCATACGCGCTTGGGTGATATCGTGTAAGTCGGTCATTTAATTGTTTAATTGGACCAATTATTGGGTGAAGCAAGTGTAGTATGTAACCAGCTTAAGAATACGTTGTCCGACACTCCGGCTTTGGGCCGGATCCTCAACTCCGGCCGACAGCGGACTTCCGCAAGTCATTTGCGTAAGTCCCCTGTCTAGGAACATCTGCGCATGCGTGCACCAGATGTTCCCTGTGCGTAAGTAATAACGTACGTAACAAAGCGTTAACACTTACGATGAAGGGGTACACCCTATATATAGGATGGCTGTATTCCCCGCCATGTAGGCGGGGATAGCCATGTAAATAAGGGGGCGGGGACGGGGGATGTCCCGTTGCAACTATGTCTGTGGCCGGATGGTCGCAAACCTAGTCGTAGAAGTTATTGTAGCGGTAATCCTACCGATTGCAGGGGGCGTGCACTCCTCGCTATTATTATTATTATTATCGTAATGCTACAGAGCGTATCTATGGATCTGGGCCTTTGAGTTGTATTCATAAAAACGAAAATATAATTAATTATTGACATACACTATATATGTATGCATGCGCAAAGATACAATGGGAGCAATGTATACATAACCCAAATTTTTTATGTTAGGGGAATCTTTATTATGTTTCTACTTACAGACCTATTGCCACCATGAGTGTTCTCCTTAATGAAAGGCTTATCACCCCATGTAGTGCAGCACTGCTAAAGGGAAGCCTGTGTAGCAAGCACTAAGCTGGTACTGTTGGCAAATCTGGCCGCTGTCACACACTGCTTTCTAAGCTGCCAAGTTGACTCAAATATATGTATAGCAGATCAATGGCTCAAGAGTGAACCAGAAAAGGAACTTGGAAACAAACGCACCTTCCAATGTAAACATATATATCTCAATTTTGTTACATCTCTAATGTGACTTCATCACAGTGACATATATGGAAGACAACGTTCTAAAATGTTGACTATTCAGGGGGGGGTTAATCAGCTGTTGGTGAATTTAAGGGGTGGGATGGGATTATTTAGTAAAATGAACTCATATTCATATTTGTTGATAATATTTTGACTAAGAGCACTGGTCTCAGCTTGTCTAGGAATATTTCTGTGGGATATAATAATGATTGGTAAGTGGAATGCTATGAAAAAAACACTATCAGATTAATGATTGAAATATTTACTTGCTATAAAAAAAATGTAAACTATTAAAATAATTCTTTTTTGTAAAAAAAAAAAAAAGCATAATTATTCACAGCATTGTGCACCTAATTATAATATGTATTTAATATTTTTGTGTTAAATGGCTACGTTGTACTCCTAACGAAAATTTATGAATAGCAGCATGTTGCATTAGAAACACATTTCTGTGTACAGTATTTCAGTAAGTCGTGTGTGAAATGTCACATACTGTATCAAGTTAGAAGACTAAGTAACACAAGTCACTCTCCGAGCTGTGAATAAGCTGTTGGTTATGGATCGGGGATTATTGAGATTAATCAAGATTTACAGTAAATTTTGCCATTTCTGTCACTTTTTACTGTCTGTCACTTTGGGTAAACCCCTTCCTTGAGACTTGAGGAAATCAATACTGTACAAAAGGCGAATGAACTCTGCAGAAAAGTGGTAAATAGTTTGTGAGGCAAAAGCCGACGGGGCAAAGTATATTTAAAAAAAAAAAAAAGAAATAAAAAAAAAAAAAAAAGTCCACAGATCCTCATTATAAACCAAAGGGGACAGGGTACTTAGATCTAATTTTACTGTTTTCTGCAGTTGATTGCCAACTTTTATTACCAGCTGAGCTGCCAGGTCTTGAGAAAGAGGCGCAGGCTTCCAAAATTATGTGGTGTTGAGTGAAAAGTCGGAGAGAGTGTTCTTGTGTACAAAGAAAGCACATATTTTATGAATGTACCTGATGAATCGTTGTAAGCCAGGTCTCTGTACTTTCCTATTTTCTAGTGCCATATGCTTTACTTTGAAAAGTCAATTTTTTATTTTTTTTTGCTTTTCCGTTAAAGAAAATTAATGAGCCATTTTAATGCAAAATGTTTATACGGCATCAAATCCAGCAGACTATATAGATTTCCTAAATGAGTCTACAACTATGTTTTATGAATGCCATTATAAATTTAGCTGTGGCGTTTTTCATACAACATGAGAGAAGATGGGGGGGGTTTAAATAAATCTCACAGGTCACATTGGCATTTTTGGGTTTCCCCCGGTGGCATGGAATCGGCTTCCACAGCAACTTTATAAGGACTGTTAAAAAAAAATAAGCGTTTGAATTCTTTCCTGTATTCAAATTCTGTGAAATAATCGTAACAGACGTCAACTAAATTCAGACCTTCTTCATTCAGGGCACAGGCGGTATGAAACACCTGCCTTTTCAGTTTTCAGCCAAGAAAAACACCTTGATAAAAGCCAGCAAGTCTAATATATCACTGCTAGAGGAGGGTGCAGTCTCCTTTTTTGTTAATGAAACATTATCCTCTGCTTTAAGCTTTCTATTACTGTGAAATTGTAAGAAAGAGGACTTGTAAAAATGTAATTAACGTTGCTTAAGCAAAGTGAGAAATGACTATCTTATTTTTGTGTGTGTCACACTATCTGAATAATATTCTTGTCTATCTATCTTGTGTACATATTACAACGAATGAATGGAAAATATATAGTAAGTGTTACATGTTGTCAGAAATAATATTTATATTCCCCAGGACACTCTCCTATATCTTTTATTTCTTCCATTGTGAAAGCACTTTGTAATGGACAGGTCATGAGTTCGATTCCTGGACTAGGCCTTATCTGTGTGGAGTTTGTATATTATCCCTGTGTCTGCGTGGGTTTCCTCTGGGTACTCCAATTTCCTCCCTGACTGCAAAAACATGCTAGTAGGTTATTGGCTGCTTACTCAATTAACCCTAATGTATGTGTGTGAGCTGGGACTGATGTGAATGCCTAATGTTCTCTGTAAAGTGCTGCGGACAGTTTGTGGCTCTATATAAATAAGCGATAATAATATTATTAAAATGACCTGCTCATTTTGCAGAGAAAGAGGGAGAGTATCATAATGTCTGATCTTGAGCTGCTCAGTCACAAAGCTCTTCGGTGGTCGCATGATGCCATCGGGAGAAACAGTGGCTTGGGTTTATGCTAATAACATTCCAGTACCTCTCTGTGGACTTCACTATGTTATGTGACTGTGGTTGCCATGGTAACCACAATATACTTTGCCGTCTGTAAATAACCTTCTGTGAGGTAGTCAGAGAGAGTTTGTTTTTATAAAACATACAATATTTCTACAGGGAATTTATTATAATTATAAATTGTGGATTGTCAGTTAAGTCATGTGTGATACTGTAACATTAGATGCCCTCTGACATGTACACTTTCTCTGGCAGGTGGATGCACTAAGGCTGAGACTGGAAGAAAAGGAATCATTTCTTAACAAAAAGACCAAGCAGCTTCAGGATCTCACAGAAGAGAAGGGCACGTTAGCTGGGGAGATCAGAGATATGAAAGATATGCTGGAAGTTAAAGAGAGAAAAATAAATGTCCTGCAGAAGAAGGTACCGTTCTCCCAATGCAAAAAGTCTGTGGTGGAGCTTAACACTTACTGGCTTTTGTTACTATGTTTTTCCTTCCATCTTTATAATTGGCCTTTTTGTATAAAATGTACATCTGTTTATAACAACCCTGCATTCTTTTACATTCATTTATTGATAATGTATACACTGCAAATGAAAAAGTTTAAAAGCAGGTGAGTGCTTAGAGGTGTTTAGAGGTGACCCGAAGCCTAATCTCTGTTCTTTAATCATGTGATTTACCATCTTCCAAGAATTATCCAGTTTTTATGTACTTATAATAAACTATAACACATTCTACAGTCTAGAAAAAGTTCTTTGAGCACCTGTTTATATTTCTTTTTTTCCATCAATAATTTTTATTAAAGAATATATGTAAAGATAGAGTACAGATAAAAGGGGGGAGGGGCAGGGCTCAGCAGTAGTATTCTTTGATGTATATACATCAGTCACATTACAGATAATGTAGAATCCTTTAAAAGGACAACAACAAAAAACATAACAGAAAAAACAAGGAGATAGAACGCTGGTGATTGATATTCAGATACCGAAAAATTTCTATACTGCATTTACTTTCTTAAAATTATTCTACTGAACAATAACCCAAACCAGCTCTATCTGTCAGCTGGTTGAAGCATAGCTCTTAGACTGTGCATCTGTTTATAGTTCAAATGAACATTGGCCTCAACTAAATGGTCTAATTCACAGATCTTATTTAGCTTTTGGACCTAGCTTATATTTTAACTGATTAATTATTTAGATTTATGTAAATCGAGGTAATGTAAATTTGAGGGGGGGTTACTTAAATATACAACATACTTTTTTCTTTTTTGTATTACCACTGCCTATTTAATAATAATGTTCAGAATTGTTTTGATGTGCTAGACATATGGACAGTCTGTTTATGCCATTTTATAGTTTAGAATTTTCAAATTGGTATTACTGCGGAGGGCTTCATATATGATATTTCCCTCAGCTCCTTGAACTGTAAAGCTGGCTCTAGCATCATTCTTGTCTGTATATATATTTGATTACATTGGATAAGCATCACTTTGTGACTAAGATAGACTTGTTAGTAAAATATTTTGACTGCAACATCTCTCTCTCTCTACTGGTAGCTTCCTGTGTTATTCAAGCATGCGCTGATCACTCAAATTCCAAAAACACACAGCTCTGACCCTAACTCTCAAATTATTGGCCCATTTCTCAGCTTACATGCCCCTCAAAGCTGCTTGAGAGACTTACTTTCACCTCGCACACTTCTTTTCTTTACACAGTCTTCTGGATCCTCTTCAGTCAAGCTTTCATTTATAACACGTCACCGAAACTGCACTGATTAAGGTGGTCAATTACTTAATCATTGCTGAATCTAAAGGTCCCTAAAAACTTCCAATTCTATTGGATCTTTTTGCTGCTTTTGAAACTGATGATCACTCTCTTCTCATACAAACGTTCCAATTGCGAATCCCACAAGGCTGTTAAGTCCATTGCTCTTCTCAATCTATGCCTGTTCGCCCTGGAAAACTAATAAAGTTATATGGATTTCAGTATCATCTGTATACAGATAATAGGCAAGTTTACTGATCCACTCTTCACACCAAGGGCTAGATTTACTAAGCTGCGGGTTTGAAAAAGAGATGTTGCCCATAGCAACCAATCAGATTCTAGCTATCACTTTCCTATTACATACTAGAGGATGTCAGCTATGGGCAACATCTCCACTTTTACAAACCCACAGCTTAGTAAATCTGGCCCCGAATATCTTGGCCCATGTAACTGAATGACTCTCCATTTCATCCTTGATGTCCTCCCACCATTTTAAATTCAATCTTTTAGAAACAGATAATATTTCACCCTGCAAATAGAGGTTACCCACCTGATCTCTCTACTTCTGTTGACATTGCTGCAATAATCTCTACGAGTCAAACTGCCTAGGTGTTGTCCTTGACTTTGAGCGCTTCTTGAAGCCCCCCATACAAGCTGGATCTAATACCGTTTTAAAAATCAGGAATTACGTTTAAACAAACATTTCCAGAATGCACATACCTCACACCAGAAACTGCCAAAACTCTCATCCACCATCATCCATGCACTAGTAATTTCCCACATTGATTATTGCAGTGCTCTGCTTGTACGTACACCCCAATATGAGTAACTTCCTACAGTCTACTGTATATTGCATTCGGCTGCTTGACTGATTTATTTTTTGCTGAGTGCTATTCTAGAGCCGTTCCACTTTGTCTCTACATTATTTGCCTGTATTTTACTAAATCAAATACAAATTACTTTAACTAACCCAAAAAGCCTTCAACAAGACTGCGCCCACATACATAGGTTCAGTTGTGTCAAGATATATTTCATGTTATTCTCTTAGATCTTCACAGGATTTGCAACTCACATAATAAGTGGCCTGATTCCTGGTTACAGGACTTCTGCTGGGCTGCACCCACTCACTGGAATATCTTTCCTCATATAAGACTATCCTGTATTTTCTGAACTTTTAACATGTTCTCTTAAAACTCACCTCCTCAGACAAGATGACCAAATTCCTCAACCTCCTTCTTAACCATTGTGAACCCCATTTGCAACCACTTTGCAATCCAATTTTCCTTTCTATTACATGAGTAACCCAAATTTACACACTCTCTTTGCATACTAAGATTCCTCCCAGTTCTGCTGCTAACACTGCTGTGTGACTGGATCGCTGCAGCACTCATATGGAGCAGAAAGCATTGTTTAAAGCTGTCAGCCTCTGATAGATGGATTAAAGTGCAGGGGGGAGTTCCCAGCTCCGCCCTCAGTCTCACCTGGCTCCACCCATCCATACTCATGCCCCGCCCCCTTGCTATGAGGCTTATGTCTGTCACTTTCCACCCCTGTTCATATATTTATTCATCATTTATGCTTTACTGGCAGTTTCTGCATAGTTTTGTGAAATACATCTTTCCAATAGGATAAATTTACAGTTACAATTTACTAAACCTGGCAGCTCATCCTCACTTTAGGCGAGCCCTTAGCTCTGTCACTACCATTCCCAATGAGACTAACCCAGCCCGGTGTGTGCTCTGCTTTGCTATGTGATAGATTGATTACCGTCCATTGCTTACAGCAGACACTGAAGCTCGAACCGTTATTTCCTTTCCTAATCTGAACAATAATTGAAATAGTCTTATTTAATTTATATGTCTTGTTGCCTGTCGGATCTAGCTCTAAACGCCTCACTGTATTGATTTATAGCGCAAGCCATCTTTCCGTTCAGGAACGAGCGAAAAATAATTGCTGCTTTGTTGTGTGCTCCAGCTGAGCCGCTTGATGGTTCATTACGGCAGAATGTGGTAATGCCATTTCAGAGCTGGAACACATTTCCAATGTGTTTCATCCATAATGCAACATAATAAAAAATAGGCCTGCAGTGATGGAGCCAATGAATGCTACAAAAAAAAAAGGATCCCGCCAATACATTGCTGGTTCAGCACATGTTTAATTACTGCAAAGTTTCCCAAAGAGGCAATCTCTAAAGTTTTGATTGTTTAACCTCTAAAAGGTTCATCATAGTTATTTTGGCTTTGAAAACTGTTGGTAGATTAATCACAGGCAAATGTTCCCCATGTTTTCCTTGTCGAAACATAAATTATCCTTGTTCATTGTTTGTTCTTTTCATTGTTAGGGATATATATGTATATTTTTTGTTTTAGAAAGCATCTTGGCATCATAATACCTTTAGGTTAACTTAAATTTTGGATCAGTTATGACACAGAATGCATATCATTTGTCCTGCAAAGACATATAATTGGCGACAGAATGCTATGCACAGTCAAACCTTTTAATGTGCAACTGTTGTCGATTGAAATATATTAGAATTAAATGTATTTATATCCAAGACATTGTTAGTTAGAAATGTCCTTCTGTTCAGCCATGTATGTTCTTTTGTTCGGGGAATGTCATTTATTACATTCACTATGTTTTTAGTGTTCTGTGTTACATTGCCATTAAATTTGAGAACTTATTACACCTTGTTCCTCAGGCCAAGGAAACATAAATAATATGTAAGTAGTGATTATTTGGTGCACTGTCTTATGTCTTAACATTTTTTTTATTGGCTTATCATGTGATGTAAGGTTTCCAATAATGATTAAACTTTATGGTCATCCAATAGGCCAGTGGACCAGTTTTGTGACACTACTAATATAATATGATGGACGATTCATTGTTTCTGACACAGATGGAAGTGGTTTGAAAAACTAATTGCCAATTTGCTTAAACAATATGGTTCACAAATCATCCGCATTGTATATCATAGACTTTTATATTGACGGTTATCTCTAGTTACTAATAAATTCTAGCAACACTTTTAGACCTGTTTCCTGACTCAATGATCTGGAATTATATTGATGGAACATGTGTGCAATAAAAAACAAAACATCATATCTACTGACGGGTGCCATATATCGCTGTATGGTTAACATAGTAAGGGCCGCCATCCTGTCCTAGGCTCAGAGAGAAAGCGGGACCTGACACTAATACTCACCTCAGCTTTCCTGCAGCAGGTATCAGCTGCACCAGCCCCTACTCCTGATACCGTGTTTTGGAAAGCTAGACCACAGACAACATCAGAAAACTTCTTAAAAGCAGCCTTCCCTGCACATTAGCTGTCTCTGAATGTCTCTTGCAGGTCCATAGCGCTCCACTTATATGTGACATCACAACGTGTTAGGTCACATAAGGAGAGGAGCGCCATGGCGTCCAGGGCCCTACAATTTCTGATTGCAGCTTTGGAACATGGTGCCCCGGTCTGTGTCTTGCTCCTTTGCTATGTCTTGTGTCTGGGTCCTGCTGCTCTGATCTGTCCCTTGTCAGTGTCCTGCTTCTGCGCTCTTTCCTGCTCCTCCACCCTCCACGCTCCCCATATCTGTGCCCTGCTCCTCTGTCCTATGCTCCCTTTGCTCTGCCCTATGTCTGTGTCCTGCTTCTCAGCCCTGTCCTCTGCTCACCTTGTTGAATGCCACTACAGCTGTGTCCAGCTACTACACTTTCAGAGGTATGTATTGAGTTACTATTAGTGGTTGGGGTCAGGTATAGGGTTACATTTTAGTTAGGGTTATTATAATGCAAAACTTAATATAGTGTTCACATTAGAATAAACATTTAGTGCTGACTGGTTAACTTTCGACCTTATAACTGAGTTCTTTTAGACACCTAGGGCCTGATCCAGACCTACGTTTTATGGCGGTTGTAAGCGTAAAAACTGCCAGTTGTACTTACTGCACATGCGTGGGTCAGATGTTACGCTCATGTTACGGACTGATAATATTAGCGTATGGGCCTTAATCATAACCGCTTCATTTTAACACTCAAGGAGGCATGCCTGGCTTACAAAATCTGTAAATACGCACCGAGGGCGGGATGAAGCATTTAAATTGTACAGTATGGGTGTCGTAAATACACAATGACCATACGGACGCCAGCGGCTATGAACAGAAAAGTTACGGTAGGGTTTTCCAAGCGTATGGAAGCAAAACTAAGTACGGGCAAGGGGAGTGCCTATTGCTGTGCATCGAAGGTATATACAGCGTTAACACGCTACACACACCAGCGTAGGTCTGGATCAGGCCCCTAATTCTTTGTTTCTGTTGCGGGCTGCTCCCAGGACCTGGTCTTCACTAGAGCCTTTGATGATGGGAATAGGCTTGTGCGGCAGGCACCCAGCAGGTCATGAGCCCTTGAAGACAGCCCTGGTGTAATGGCTTATACACAATACAGACAGTAATGCAGTGTAACAAACAAAGAGTATTTATTAGCGTATAAACTACACAAAGGCAACGGAGGGTACAACTGGGAAACATAAACACCAAACTAAACAAGATGCATAGAAGGCTATAACACTGAGAATTCAGATACAAACAGAATAAGCACAATACAGATACACAGAGCAGGGGTAACAGGATAAATGCAAATATACAAGGCTGGACTAACACAATACTAGAAAGCAAGGCAGGAATAAATAATGGTGCAAATCAAAACACAAGAGAAACGGAATACAATTAATACAGAGGAACAGAAATTCAAGCAAACGGGTAATACCAATATATGTACATCAGGTCAGCTGGGAACACAGCATATGGAGTTAGGAGATGAATATCAGGAAACTCACTAAATGCATCTGGTTCACAAAGCACAAGGAGGTAATGGGCCGTATTCAGACTTCCGTCGGAGATCGAGCCGCAAATATCCACAACTAAGTGGCAGGTCGTAGCAGGTTACACCCACCAGAAAAAACAGTTACTCCCCTCGCACCCTCCGGCCGGACCTAAACTTACACCTGCATTGACTTGCCCTACCTGGCCACACTCACTTCCGGACTTATGTGTATTAGTTGCGTATATTACCGGCCCTAACTCTGTAAGCACACCCACTTTCCCACATCTAAATGCCTCCCCCCGCCCATTTCTATGCAAATCCTTAGGTCCGTATATTTAAGCAGCACTTAGGGTCGCATTAGTCTCCACCCGATTCACAAGTCTGTCCCTAAGGCATTTCCGACCTTAACTTCAACGTAGACGGCGTATCGTTATTACTACGCATGTGCAGTTGATGCAAAATCGATCCGATCCTAAAAATACACATGGAACTTTCATTAAAACCGGATCTCTGAATACGGCCCAATAAGCTTGAGATCAGTGAGCACACACACACAGCAAGAACACAGGATAAGAAATTAATGACCAGCAGCCTGCTCAGAGAGAGGATGTCCTATATGAGCAGACTGACCAGTTGCTATATAATTAATTAATAATGAATAGTCCAACAGCAGCCCCTAGGGGCAGGTCAAGATAATGTCTATGATCTGGAGGCATACAAATGTCCAAGATTGTCTCTAGGGACAAGACAGGATATTACACATCCACATAGTGTAATAGTTCCATTGCATTTGGGGTTTATTAGACCTACACATTTTCCTCTGGAAAATAACAATGTTTTGCATCAGATAGAAATCGCCCTTAATAATGAAAAGTTAATTGGTCTACAGGGCTATGCAAAATACTACCTCCTTCATCCAACCTCTCCCCTTCCCCCCTCAGCCATCTCTTAACATATTTGCTGAAATAGTTTTAGGTATATTTTTTGTAAGAAAACACTAATTCAGCCTTCACCAGTCTTTCTGTTAATAAATTAGCTCCCCACACCCCTTAGACATTACAGAGGCATAGGCAAACAATTTAAAGAAATAAAATAAAAAGGAATATAAGGTACCTTCAAAAGTTCAATTTGACTTCACTTTGCCTCTAGATACCATAATATCTATGTATTTTTTTGGTTTTAATATAAATATAAAACAGTGAAAGGAACCTTGTCCTGCTTACCTGGTTAATTTAGGAGGACTATAAGTCTGGATTAAAAAAATTTCTGGTTTAATATTTTAAGTGGAAAAAAAGAGCACAGGTTTTGGGAATACTAAACACTGAGATTTTGGAGACCTAAAAAATCAGTACTTGTGATGTGTAGTATGATAGCATGTATAA